>CM068830.1:75685427-76285427 GCA_028554795.2 Sinohyriopsis cumingii
AGTGTCGCATAAATGTTGTCTACATTTATTAATCGATGAATGATCAAAGGTCATCGTCAACCTGTTGTTAAATATAAACTAGTCTAAAATGAATTTTAATTCGACCGCACTCATTTTTCTCGTGGACGTAACGGTGAAGTAATTTGAATACCTGAAACCTTGTCAATACCCAACGTCCATGCTATCACCTAAATCCTTGTCAATAGCCGAAGTCCGTGCCAATATTTGTATCCCTGATTAAATGATTTGTATGTGTGTGTGTGTGTGTGTCAAAATGTTTATAGGTTTATGTTTGACCTCTAAAATAGATGTACCTCTTTCGAAGCTGGAAGGTGGATACACGGTCTGGATCCAAGACTACTGGTTCAAAGGTTGGTGTGGTATTTATACACCCATGTAAATGACCTAGTGGATACTCAAATTTTACATCTTCCTCTGACAGTCATTGTATACAGTGGCAGAATAAATTCAATTTCCTGAGTAATTCAGTATGACTGAATCATAATTTTTATCGGAAAAGTCCAGATGGGAGTGATTAGCACATATATCGAAGAAAAGAAAGGGGATGGGGAGTCATCAATTATATTTGAAGTAGTATTTGTCATGTTATCAATATTACAGGCCAAATGGGCAACCGAATTGCTATACATACCCGAATTTGGGTATCCTGTTTTTATGGGTATCTGTATACTCAAACTGTTGACTAGATACCAGTTTTGGTTATATTGGTCCTTCATTAGGGATGTTATCGGTATTGAACCTACATTACAACCGGTCTATACACATATGCCGAACGGTAAAAGTTGATACAAGTATTATATAGGAAGTAGAGAGTCTGATAAATATTCTTTTCTCTTCGTAAATCGGATGACAAACGGCCTTGACTATTCTCCATTACCCAGGCCAGAATCGATCCCGCCTTATTTGCTTTCTACTAAATTGTTGAACGTAAGCCCTTTCTTGTGACAGATTTCGAATACCTTTATCGCAATAGGAATTATAGATCAATAGAGATAAATTGATTCAAATATTGGCTGAAATGACTTGTTTCTAGGTTTGTATTAAATATTGGCAGCCGTTTTCCCGACACTTTCGAGTATCTTAAACTCTTTATATAAGAGGAAGCAAACGTAAAAATGAAACTTAATCGACAAATTAAACTTGTATAAGTTCTTTATAGTCTTCAGTTTGGAGATAAAAAAAGGTTTGTATTAAATCTTTCAATTGGTGCAAATACGGAATTTTTCAATACCGAATTTACTCGAAAACAAAGTAAACCCATCTAGGAACATCGAAGAGAAGGATCTGCCATCTCATAATACCCCAGTAGATCAGGGTTGCTGTTTGCTCCAAATATTAAGTAGCGAACACACCTTTGCTTATCGACCACAGTTGACCTCATACATCTCTCTCAATCGGAACACATTTGTGGCTTTTCTTCAAAATTCTATGTCAGATCGAGGCTTTCTAAAAGATTTAGAACAATAATGGTTCTTCTGCTCTCAGTTCTTTTTAAGAAATTAAGTACATGAATATGAAACAACAACAGGAACCAATCAAGGCTTATTGTGTACTCATCAGCGAAGACAGTGAGCTAAGGCTTACTTGATCTGTTATAGGGAATCAAAACGTCGTAACGGCAGTGATACATTCTAAAAGAGTACGAGCTGCGACGTGCGCGAATGCACCTGGAAAGTAGATCGATAAGGTGTAACAGGGGCGACAACGCCAGAAAATGGCAGAGAACTCGGTCACATGCTGATAAACACTCAACAAAATAGAACTTTGCCAAAAGATAGTATGGTACCCTTGTGGAACGTTTTGCATACATTAAGTAAAAGAAAGTTTGCTAATACTTTCACACTTGAATAAAGACAGTTTAGAATGTCTCAGCCACAAACGATTCGTCTTATTCCACAAGACGCGGTAGCGAACGTCGTAATGGCGTGTAACGGGCACATGACGCTATTTGGCAAACACGGTACAAGTATATACAATGGCGACTACTGTAGTATTTCCGGTTTGTGTTTGATGACCCAAGCCTTATCCTGATCTACCGGCCCATTATGAGCCTTATAAACAAATACATTTTTCAACCACGTTCCCGCTTTTTAAAAAATTGTTAAATTTTTTTCAACAAAAGTACCTACCTGTTTATTAGACAACAATTGCTAATGCATCCGATGTCTTACGTTCGCTTACAGTATGTTATAACAAAACCTAATTATGGGTCGTAACGTTTCTATCAGGTGAACCGTATATTATATTCAATTTAATGCTAAACGTTTTTATGAGGTGAAACGTATATTTTATTCAGTTTAATGCTAAACGTTTTTATCATATGAACCGTATATTTTATTCAGTTAAATGCTAAACGTTTTTATTAGGTGAACCGTATATTTTATTCAGTTAATGCTAAACGTTTTTATCAGGTGAACCGTATATTATATTCAATTAAATGCTAAACGTTTTTTCAGGTGAACCGTATATTTTATTCAATTAAATGCTAAACGTTTTTATCAGGTGAAACGTATATTTTATTCAATTTAATGCTGAACGTTTTTATCAGGTGAACCGTGTATTTTATTCAGTTGAGTGCTAAACGTTTTATCAGGTGAACCGTATATTTTATTCAATTAAACGCGAAACAATTTTATTAGGTGAACCGTATATTATATTCAATTCAATGCGAAACATTTTTATCAGGTGAACCGTATATTTTATTCAATTAAATGCTAAACGTTTTTATCAGGTGAACCTTATATTATATTCAATTTAATGCTAAACGTTTTCATCAGGTGAACCGTATATTTTATTCAGTTAAACGTTAAACGTTTTTGTCAGGTGAACTGTATATTTTATTCAGTTAAACGCTAAAAGTTTTTATCAGGTGAACCGTATATTTTATACAATTAAATGCTAAACGTTTTTGTCAGGTAAACCGTATATTTTATTCAATTAAATGCTAAACGTTTTTATCAGCTGAACCGTATATTTTATTCAGTTTAATGCTAAACGTTTGTATCAAGTGAACCGTATATTTTATTCAATTAAGCGCTAAACGTTTTTATGATCTTGCATATCATGTGAAGGAAGAGAACCTGCTCAGCTTAACTGATATACTCATGTACTAATTTGTTGACCTGAAATGTGTATCTTGGTTCTTCCTAAAAAAGAAAAAAAAAACTGCAAAGTTTTGGTTATATGATATTTTTAATGCACATACAAGTCAAACATTTGTATCGTTTCGTACGAGAGTATGATTAATTATATGACCCCCTCCCTCCGCCATTTGCGTATGGACGTTGCACTACTCTGGATATGCGAGTGTGTATTATGTTTACCATATCGTATATATCAATTTATAAGGTGACTATGACTCTTAACAGCTTCGACCAAAATTTTGCTGTCGTATATTTAACGGACACAGAACTTTAAGTAGAGAGCGATAGGCTAGCTACAGGTAAGCACACATCAACAGTGGTCGACGTTAACATAATTTTAAAGGAGACACATACATTCTACTATATACAAAGTTCAGTAAAAAGAGGGAAAATCCTTTCATAGCATACATTTAAAAGCACTAATTTCCTAAATGAGAAAGTTATTCCTTTTATAGGAAAATAATATCCAAACGGATGAAACCTTGCTGGAATAAATTTATGAGGAATTCATTGTCAAAACAAGAATAGAGGATGGGTCATGATAGTCTTGTTCCGTCTGCGACGACAATATATGTATAGTCTACGTACACAGACTAAATGAGTGACGTTACGCATGCGAATTAGGTATGATGACAAAGTGTGAATCTGTGGCCCTATGAAAGTAACAAATTTCCATCACACTCAGTAACGAAAAATAGACCAGTAAACGCCACCCCTTGTTGCGGACAGCACAATTTTGTCGTTTTCAAGAGTAAATTGGCTCTACTTCATTCGTACGCTGAGTGACGTCATGGGTAAACGGGTCTAAATATTTAGCAATCATTTGATACAACATGGTCTTTTGAGTTCGTTCCCATAAATCTGACTTCAAAATATTACTGTTTCGGAGAAACAAATTTCGTTATTCTCGTTACAGCATTGGTTTTATCGCAGTATCTATAGGAATTCATTAAAATTACGTAGAAAAGTACGTATAAAAAATGGGGCTTTAGTGGGATGAATCACTCTGAAAAAATTTAATTTTTTTTTATTTGCTGCGTATAAATATGCACACAATGTAAAAAAAAAAAGAAAACCCCAAAAATAGAAGAAGCATTCCATCTGTTCTCTTGTCTACGTGACCACAGACAGTGTCCATACTGGTAGACAACTGTATGCTTTCTAGATAGTTTATCTTACCCAATAGCACATAACTCTTAGAGCAAATCAGCCATATAACGTTAAATGCAAAGAAAGTACCGGAATAATTGTGGTTGCCTTTCTAGTGGTATGAATGAATGCTTGATATCCAAGGACAGACTGATGTAATTATGCTGTGAGGAAAAGAGGAGACATTTAGGGGGAAGAACAGATTTGTGGAAAGCTTATACTTATGAAATCGAAGAAGTCTGTTGTACGGAATAAAGATGATGTCCAGTCTGGATGCACCAGTTATCGGTTTAGCCTAGATCCAAGTCGGCATAGTAAACCGACCTTGAAACAAATGCATCCTTATCGACGAAACACTTTTCACCCCTTACAAATCCTGCCAAACACTACAACAGCACGAAGAAGAAAGAAACAGGGTAACACGGAATGAAGGAATAAAGAAGAAAACGGACATCGACTTTCAAATTGCCAATTTATATGAGGTTCTTCCTTTGGCTATTGAAGACCTCTTTCGATAAAAGATCTATCCCCACAACCCTAACTCGATCCTTTGTATACCACCATCAAAAGTGAAAACCGAAAGTAAACACAGCGTGACCCAAACATGTATAGGGTGCCTGACACCCAGCTGATTGACACCATTTCGGATAATCAAAAGTACACCATGTACACAAAATTCCAACTTTAATTAAAAATAGTAATGAAATTACACAACTAAAAGGATTAGGAAAATTACACGAGTGGCGTACACACCACTGGAATAGATTCCTGTCCACAAGTACAACTGGACTTGATTTGATCTTACGCGCTTTGCCGTTTCTGGGCGTACAGCTTACCTGTAGCGTTTCGCGTCCCGCGGGCCCCTTACCTCCTTTCCTCGACCGGACATGTACATGAATTAAAAGTGCGACATTCGCACATAAAAGCGGGACTGTAGTGGCTCCATTCCTACAGTCCCGATCAATTGAAAATCTCGACCTTCGAGACTTAAGCAATCGCGAAAGCACTAGTTGCGTAGGCGACTTAAATCCTTTAATTGATTGACTGATTGACCAGCATGAAGTATGAGAATCTTGAGACACCTACATAGTTTTTAACTGTTATTTTGTATCCATCGCTGTTCTGTTACTTCGCCGATCGCTAACCTCACTAAGAGGTTAGTGCTGAGACTGGTCGGTCCGGTGTCAGGTTAATGTGACTGGGTGCGACATGACGCTACATGTTTGTGCCATGATGGCCCGAGTGCTAGACATCACTATAAACTGTAACACTGCAGAGATCGATACGATATGACTGAAAAATTGTTAATGTTACGTTACAAATTCAAATCACACAAGCTGATCGCTTCTAAGCTGCTGTTACAACATATTTTTGATCATCTCATAAAATATTTTGCTTGTAAAAAGATTTGTTCATAAATTGAAATTAAAGCCCTTGTGACCGTTACCATTTTTTCCTTCACATTTGTGTTGTGAATACACAACTGCAACAACTTCATTGACCCTTGATGACAATGTCGGTGTTTGATTTATTTACTGTTTTAAATATCTACTGTCCCATCACTTACTACTTCAGCTTGTCTTTTTTCATTTCTTTCTAGCGTGTTGCACCAACAGTACATGGCTCCTTCAGTCACGAGGTATCAATGCCTATAGCAAGGTTCAAAACGGCGAATCCGTTCGTCTGCACATTATAACCTAAATATGCAACAGACATCTTATTTATAACCTTTTTTCCAATATCTAAATGCAAGTTGTAGTTGTTTGGTTTTAGTACAATATATTCCTACCACTGTTCTTCAAACTAATTGATGATTTTGTACTATGTATACCTACCCCTGATTTTGTGCACTGTATTCACACCCCTGTATTTCACATTAACACCGTAGTTCACACTCATTGACTGTTTTGTAGATCTTATTCCAACCCTTTTATCTCACACTCTCTTCTTCTTATGTTGCCATCGTTCTCAAATGCATAGAAAATGTTCAATTTTTTAAATATTTTGTAACTTTTTGTGATGTTCATTATATTTGTTTCTCGACGAAATGCTGTTCCATCACGTGTCCTTTTATAAAAGACAAACTTGGTTCGTGTTTATAACACTTCAATTGTTTATAATTTGTATCGAATATAATGATGCAGCTTGTAAATAGCAATACGTTTCAGTGTTATGTCATACAAATAGAGGATATTTGCTCGAAAAGAGTGAATAACAGATATGTTTCATCGATTGAGTGAAAAAATCTATTTCCACTGGCTAGCACGCTTTACTGTATAACAAACTGAAGTAGCAGATTTCTCACTAGATCCCGTGCGATTTCAGCGGTTTACCGTTAATGTCCTGCTGTGTTGTGGGATCACTCACAAAGAAAATCTAAACAGTTTGATAATTCTCCTTCCCAATTCAAAGTAAAATACATGGTTAAGAAAAGATATTATTCGCATTTTGTTGTTTATGAACTCGAGTCGTTTTTTATTGGAGGCGGTCATGTTTATCACAAGGCTACATGAGAATATAATAATAACAATGTTGAATTTCAGTTATCTTGTCATCGAGGAGGCAGTGAAATTATTTATCGTAATTCACTCTGTTCCACTCAATTCTCATACTTGTTTTACTTGGAAAATCCAGCAAGTCACGGCCATGCATAAAATAAAATGTTTTAATCACAATAATTTGTTACAGTTTCGTCAGCCGCATTAATGGTTAGTCATCATGATTTATTAAGTGACCTTAGTCGTCATAATGCTTAGTCATCATGATTTGTTAAAGCGACCTTAGTCGTAATAATGCTTAGTTATCATGATTTGTTAAAGGGACCTTAGTCGTCATAATGCTTAGTTATCATGATTTGTTAAAGGGACCTTAGTCGTCATAATGCTTAGTTATCATGATTTGTTAAAGGGACCTTAGTCGTCATAATGCTTAGTTATCATGATTTGTTAAAGGGACCTTAGTCGTCATAATGCTTAGTCATCATGATTTGTTAAAGGGACCTTAGTCGTCATAATGCTTAGTCATCATGATTTGTTAAAGGGACCTTAGTCGTCATAATGCTTAGTTATCATGATTTGTTAAAGGGACCTTAGTCGTCATAATGCTTAGTCATCATGATTTGTTAAAGGGACCTTAGTCGTCATAATGCTTAGTTATCATGATTTGTTAAAGGGACCTTAGTCGTCATAATGCTTAGTTATCATGATTTGTTAAAGGGACCTTAGTCGTCATAATGCTTAGTTATCACAAATTATTTAAGTGACGTTAGTCGTCAGAATAATATACGTCTTATGACGATAAGGCCTAAGCAATGTTTAACTCTTTCCTTTTTGGGGGTGGTGGTGAGTGGGTGGGGCCAATTGTTTGTCCACAAAAAAATTAGGTCACCCTTTAAAGCACCAATATTTTTCTTGCTCATTTTTTGTTTGCTTTATACTTCGAACTTCTTGAAGGTGCTAGTTCAAAAAAAAGTTAATGTTATCCCATCGGTTACAAATGAACACTAATTGGACAGGAAGTGTTGCATCCTGTTACTGTAAACGAATATAACTTCAACTGGTGAAGTAGCTTGTTTCGTCCAGTCTTTTAAAGGTACCTGTGTATCCGTTCTAATATATTTCTTTCTTCAAATATTTAGGTGTTATGCCTCTAAACGTTACTAGTGTATCCGTGAAGTTTTAATAACTTAATTTCTTCCCCAGTTGTTCCAAATATTTACCAAAACTCTTTTACAAACCAGACTGTTATCATCAATAAAATATTTGGTATACGATACGTATTTCTTTTCACTGTTAGATACGATGGTTACTTCGGCGTCATGATCTTGTCTAAATAACTCATGGATGAACATATGATTCTCACGTAATGATATTTTCCTTCTGTAATTATCTCTTTCGCTGTCTTGATTAAAACAATTAGCACGTCTTTCTTTCTAGTCTTTTATTATTACCATCGATCAAACACTGTTTTTAGTTCTACTGTCTCGCAAGCAGTAAAATAAGATTTGAAAAATGGAGGGTGAAATGAAAGAAATGGAGTAGAAAATGGGGAGAAAAAAAGATGGAGAAGGAAGAGCAAAGAGAGGATAAAGAATAACCAAACTATACAAGGATATTTGGATCAACTTTTTGTGTCAAATATTTTATTATTTGCTGGGGCTGGTGCATCATTTAAGAATTAGAGACATTGTCCAAACAACCAACTGTTCAACAAACCGAATGCAGCATAAAGTGCACCAACGAAACAAGAAATTGACTAACTGTTCAATCTAGGAGGTATTTATGCAAACACGAAATGTAATAACCGCTATGTCTATCGTCTGATTTTGTAACCACATCCGCAGCAAGTGCAGTAACTCATTTCTTATAAAAATGCAGTACTGCATTGTATCTCATTTAAACTTTCTGAGACAAAAATTGATTGAACTCTTTTTCAGGTTTGACTGCATATTAGATATACTGTGGAAAGACGTAAAACAACTTTAATCATTCATTTCTTGTTACTATTTTAGACTCAAGTTTTGCTGTTGCAAAACATGAAATAATTATGAGAGGTTTTAGTCTAATTTGTATTAAGATTTGTAATCAGTGACAGCTAGCTTATTTAATTAATATTAGGAGTATTTCTGGCCATTGGCTATCATGGATTGAATAAACACAATTCTAGTTCAAATATGTTGTAACAAGCTCGCAGATATGTAATACGAGTTTTCTAATGATATTGGTATCCCATGATTATCCAACTTTTACTGCTACAATGATTAATCGTTTTAAAAATCCTTTTCATCCATTCTTCTTTCAGGAGACACAAACCGTAAATTAAATTTGACCAGTAATTAGACCATCTAAATTGACTTCACCCCCGTCTTCCATCTGATTCAAGTCTTGAAATTTTACAACAACAGTTCAATGTAACCCATTCTACATATAAGCTGTTAATAATTTTTACTCTTGTACAGTAATTGAAACGAAGATTATCCTGATTCAGGTCTAATAGGATTTCTGGGAATGGTGAAAATTATCCCGCCTTCTTTTTAGGTCCCTTTGTACTTCTTGAATGCACTTTAACCTTATTTATTGCATATTTTCATTCTCAATGAGTGTTTGATTTGCGATCATTGGCCCAGGGTTATAAAAGTATTTACAATGACCTACATTAGGTTAGAACACCATTATATTACATATACTTGCAAATTGATAAAGTTATAAAAGAAAATGTGTGATGATATCATTTAAGTCAATTTACCGTTATATGAGCCAAACCCCAAACCTTTATTCAACGATTGTTATTTGTCTACCATATCGTATATAATTATCTACCACTGTGGTTACAACACAAAAGGGCGTATTGCAGACTTCAAAGCTATGACATGGGGACTACCAAATAGTCACAGGACGAGTGTTCCAGTACACGTGCTTGCTCTCCATGTAAAGAAATACATGTAACTAAAAATTATCTATGAATTTCTTAAAAATTAAATTTGTATGCATGTATGTATGTAAGTACGTACGCACGCACGCACGCACGTACTTACGTACGTACGTACGTATGTACGTATGCACGTACGTATGTATGTATGTATGTATGTATGTATGTATGTATATATGTATGTATGTATGTATGTATGTATGAATGAATGAATGTATGTATGTAAGCGTGGTGTGTATGTATGTATGTATGTATGTATGTATGTATGTATGTATGTATGCATGCATGTATGTATGTATGTGTGTATATGTGTGTGTATATATGTATGTATGTATGTATGTATGTATGTATGTATGGATGGATGGATGGATGTATGCATGTATGTATGTATGTATGAAAGTACGTACGCACGCACGCACGCACTTACGTACGTATGTATGTATGTATGTATGTATGAATGTATGTGTGTATATGTGTGTGCATGTATGTATGTATGTATGTATGTATGTATGTACTTATTTGTGAGACCAAAAAACGGTGTAATTAGGCGGGTTGATTCCTGTTTAGACTATTTGTAGAATTCCTTGATCGATATAGATGAGATGTAGGATCTTTATTGCGTTTAACGCATTGTATGAAAATCATAATATCTGCAAATTGTTACATGCCTGTACATATTAATTAAGTAGGCTAAGCCATACGTAGATTTCTTCACACGAGTTTAAATCTTTGCATATATTAAGTGGGACAGGTAAGAGTTTCTTCTCTCATTGATTGGATGAAAGATAAGGAGAGATAAGTTTGATATCACTTTAATATCCAGGTGTTCGTGTTGTAGGTAATACTATGCTTTATTTATTAAAATCTCGCATTTACTACTGTCTGACTGTCTGTCTGTCTGTATGCATGTCTATCTGTCTGTATGTATGCATGTATATGTATGTATGTATGTATGTATGTATGTATGTATGTATGTGTGTATGTATGTATGTATGTATGTGTGTGTATGTATGCATGCATGTATGTTTACATGTCTGTCTGTCTGTCTGTCTGTCTGTATGTATGTATGTATGTATGTATGTATGTATGTATGTATGTATGTATGTATATATGTGTGACTGACTGACTGACTGACTGACTGACTTTATTTCCTCTTTAAAAAGAGATTACATCAGATTAAACAAATTCAGAATAATACAAGATCATAAAATAGAACAGAAAAGTGACAAAGATACAGTAGTAATACAATTGTAATACTGTGTAAGCTACCGTATTGACAAAACGAAATATCTCAATACCTGCAATTATGCAAATCTGCAATCATTTGGCGGAGCATGGCACTGATCTTTTAACAGTTGCTTGATGATGATAATATTTCGAAAAGTTAATACGTCTATAGTGTTATGTGCTTAACATTAAGTCCGAGATAGCAACGAAAATGAAATGTAAAACTTATAACAGTGTAATTCTATATGTAGTTTCTTTTCTTCATATGACGCATGTATTTATGCATATATATACTTGTTTGCGCGTATGCGTGCGTGCATGCATTTATCTATGACTGACTGTCTAAATGACTTAGTAACCTCTACAACAAAGAGTATATCAGGTTGCTAAGATACATATTATACATATCATAGAATTATGAGACACATCATAGACGAGAACGCAAGCATGATATATACATCGTCAACTAATGCGTTTACAAAATGAGATATATAAATACAGAAAACCATATAGAAATCTCTTGGAAATAAACATAAACAAATACATAAACAAATACATAAACGCACACACAAACAGCTGTCAGACAACAAAATTTGCGGATTTGACAAGAAGACTTTGGCCTTTAATTGTTTATATTTAATGTTAATTTACTACTTACTTTTAATATCATGTTAGGGCATGTTAGTTGATAGTAGGGCACACATTTTATTGTAGAATGAAGCTATGCTGTTTGCGGTCACCAACATGAGCCTATCTGATACGTCATCGTCAATAGACGACATGCAGTCAACCCTGCTTCCAAGAAGTGTCTCCAACAATATATCGTCTTCTTGATTGAATAAGTTAACCCCGTCTCTCACTTCTAAAGAGTCAATCACTCTCTCAAAGAAAACATTTCGTTCCTCAAGCAGCATTTCGCAGCCTAAAATAAGATGTTTCGCTCTGTCGTCAGTCTCTTTTCCACAGAGTTTGCATACCATAACTTTACCAACAGGCATGATATATAGTTTCATTACTTCAGAGAGAGGCCATAACATGGATGGATATTTACGCCCAAGAAACCATATATTACTTGGTTTTAAGTCCAAATGAATGTTTCTGAAGTGAATTAAATCATCCCTTAGTTCCATATTTGCTCTCCAGGTAGTTTCTTCATGGTTTTGGATAATATCAGTAATATGTCGATTCCAGATGAGTTTTTCTTCAGTTTGTATACTTTCTGCATAGTCTAAAAGAACATTTCCCATACCATATTTCTTAGTTATTTTGTCAATATCAGGTATAAATCCCGTCTGTTTTAGCGGGTTGTTCAGATACTGACATAGGCGCATAATGAAAATCTTTTTCCAGATAAAAGTCCAATCGCCCTTACATAATCGGTTGAAAAGGAGCAATTTCATCCTATCTATGTATGCTTCCATTGACCAGAGTCCTAAGGTACTACTTGTTGCCTCCGTAGGCGAATATTTATCGAAAGCTTGCATACGTCGCGCTGCATATCTCTGGCATAACTCAAGTTCTTCTATATTTGAGTTTGTGATACCTGACCATAGTTCACATCCATATAGGACCGAGGGTAGAATAATTCTTTTCCAAATCTTCAGACTTGTTAGAGGGTTCATTCCTCCATCTCTGATACCAATAAAATATAAAGAGTTTAACAAGTGTTTGCCTTTATCACATGCTTCTTTTATCGCGTCGTTTGGTTTTAAGTTGTATTTTAGAGGTATGCCGGCATACTTCTTACTTTTGACTGCCGGAATTGGAGATTTGTCGAGCATAAAAGAAGGTATACCAGTCGTTCTTTTGCTAGTAAACAAGATGGTGCAACTTTTATCTGCATTATATCTTAATCTCCACCTTTTCGCATAGTCGGAAATTGTATCTAGCAGCTGTTGCATTGAATGACGCGAGTTAGACATTACAGTTGTGTCATCTGCTAATAAGACACAAGGCAGGTGGAGATCAACAAGATTTAGACCTCGCAAAGTGTGATCTAATTCCGTGAACAAATCATCTATCATTACAAGAAAGAACCAGGCAGACAAGATACGGCCCTGTCCTACACCCTGCATAATATCGAAGCGTTTGGACAGCTTGCCCGCATATAAAACAGAGCTTGTTACTCTCTCAAACGAATCTTTCATGATGCGCCAGGTCTTCCCTTTGATGCCAAGTCTGTACAACTTGTAGAATAACCCGTTATGCCAAACTGTGTTGAAGGCTTTAGCATTATCAAGAAATGTAGCATAGACAGGAGTATTTTTATCCAAATAGTAGCATATAGATTCTTTGATACAGAACGCTGCAGTGATACTACCGCAATTATTTCTAAAACCCTGTTGCAACGGATTTGGAAAAGAAATCTGTTTAGAAAATATAAGTAGTCTACTATATATAATTTGTTCTAGAACTTTCTGAAGCACTGGAATTATAGTTATATCGCGGTAATTATTCATATCTAATTTGTTCTTTCCCCCTCCTTTGAATATTGGTATAACCAAACCTTGTTTAAAGTGGCACGGGTACTTCTCGGCCTCGTACACTTTTGTGAATATAATTTCAAGTAATTGTACACTGCTTGGAGGGTCCGCAAACAGTAAATGCTCAGCAACAATACAGTCGTGGCCACATGCCTTATCTTTATTGAGAGAGCTAATTGCACTACTGATTTCGTCTCTAGTGGGGATTTTATCAACAAATTCATCAAAGTGTGAATAGGTTTCTTTAGTTTGTTTTCTGACCTCTGCTAAAACCATCTGGTAATGATTTTCATCGTACAGATAAGTATTGTCAGGCAGTGATAAACTGGAGAAATGATTTGCCCATAACTCTCTAACAGAGTCGTGATCGCGTACAATTTTTCCGTTTGATTCGATTTCGTGAATGTAATCGCGTTTATTTCTTTTATTCCGTATAAACTTATAGAAAGTAGAAATATCGAGCTCTGCAGCCTTTTCAAGCTCACTAAATTGTTCTCTATCATATATTTCTTTAGCTTTCAATAATTCTTTTGCAAACAATTTCTTCGCTTTCTTATAGTTCGCATATGATATATATTCCCAACCTCTTGGCCTACCATTAGAAATCCATACCCTGCGTTTCAGCCGCATTTCCGTGTGAAACTTTTTTACGTTTAATAGTTTCCAATAGGGGTTAGCGTATGGGCAAAACCTCTTTATGGGGAGAAACCTAGATGCTGCTTCATGTAAAATCTTTACTGTGTCTTGAATAATAATTTCAATATCGACATTCGTCGCTAATTCTGCTTTATGCATTTGCGCTAACAATTCGTTGCGTGTTGCTTCCTTATATCTATTCATTTGTTCTGCTGAGGCTTTCGTCCAATTTATGGAATGAATGATATGCTCGTCAGCCATTGTTGCCTTGTGTACTAAAGGTGTGACCAACTCTATTTTTACAGGAAGATGATCTGAAATGTTCAATGGATGATCATCTATTATTTCTGCCTTAACCACTAAATCGAATTTACTTTTTTGCAATAGTATATGGTCTATCAAAGATTTTGATTTGCCATCGGTTGAGAAAAAAGTAAAATCTGGTGTATGTATGTATGTATGTATGTATGTATGTATGTATGTATGTATGTATGTATGTATGTATGCATGCATGTATGTATGTATGTGTGTATATGTGTGTGTATATATGTATGTATGTATGTATGTATGGATGGATGGATGGATGTATGCATGTATGTATGTATGTATGAAAGTACGTACGCACGCACGCACGCACTTACGTACGTATGTATGTATGTATGAATGTATGTGTGTATATGTGTGTGCATGTATGTATGTATGTATGTATGTATGTATGTATGTATGTATGTACTTATTTGTGAGACCAAAAAACGGTGTAATCAGGCGGGTTGATTCCTGTTTAGACTATTTGTAGAATTCCTTGATCGATATAGATGAGATGTAGGATCTTTATTGCGTTTAACGCATTGTATGAAAATCATAATATCTGCAAATTGTTACATGCCTGTACATATTAATTAAGTAGGCTAAGCCATACGTAGATTTCTTCACACGAGTTTAAATCTTTGCATATATTAAGTGGGACAGGTAAGAGTTTCTTCTCTCATTGATTGGATGAAAGATAAGGAGAGATAAGTTTGATATCACTTTAATATCCAGGTGTTCGTGTTGTAGGTAATACTATGCTTTATTTATTAAAATCTCGCATTTACTACTGTCTGACTGTCTGTCTGTCTGTATGCATGTCTATCTGTCTGTATGTATGCATGTATATGTATGTATGTATGTATGTATGTGTGTATGTATGTATGTATGTATGTATGTATGTGTGTGTATGTATGCATGCATGTATGTTTACATGTCTGTCTGTCTGTCTGTCTGTATGTATGTATGTATGTATGTATGCATGTATGTATGTATCTATATATGTGTGTGTGTATGTATGTATGTATGTATGCTTGCATGTCTGTATGTATGTATGTATGTATGCATGCATGCATGCATGTATGTGTGTGTGTGTATGTATGTATGTATGTATGTATGTACGCATGTATGTTTGCATGTATGTATGTATGCATGTATGCATGTAGCTGCATGAAATTAATACTTCATATTAGGTTTAAGTACTGAGGGATTTATGTTAATCACTTCAGTTCGGTATCCCACCTTGCTCTAATCCACATCAAGTTCATCAAGACTGTTATTTTTCTCTTTGTCATTTTATTCATCAGAAAAAAATCATGCTGCATCTCATTCCCTTTGTAATTATCTAACATATTATTTTCGAACAATGGTGTTATTGTAGTGTTTAAAGCCATCTTCAGCACAATATAGGCTATGCATATAAAATGGTGGCGGAAGAACCAAGGAAAACCCCGGAAAACCCCCACCTACCCACAAGAAGCTACTGGCAAGCTTTCTCACATATCCACATTGGCCGAACCCGAGACTCGAACCCTAGCAGACAAAATAATGTAACTATGCACCAATCTTCATACATGTATCCATAATTTGTTTTCGACACAATCTCTGTTATGTACCAATGAAAATTAATTATTTGTTCATTTTAAAAACTGAGTGTGATTTTCTTAATATTTTCGTCACGATTTCATTGACAAAAGTAAATAGAATTCTTCCGTGTTTTATTTTGATTAATGTTAAAGGCATTAGATCCTACAACGTATGACTATATTTATTTCTAAGATTGTAAAAGCTTTGATAAAAATTATTCGGAATTTACTGCAGCATCGACTACAAGGTGCTACTACGGATGAATACGGAGTAAACCGAGTCTTCTCGCTACCGAAAATGGGGCTTATACTCATTGGCTAAAATAATGGATTATGGACTAACTATCCCTTATTTCATGAAGGATATGGAGTTAACGTATTCAGAGTCAGCGGCAGTTTCTTTGTACTCTGCGTCATCAGAATGAGACCCCCCCCCCACTCGAGATTCCCCCCCCCCGACACCATTGATTTTGTTTTAACAGGCGCGACACCGTGTGTTTGTGAGCACTAACAAGTACTTTATACAGCTTGTGGAACTATGTTTGTATTGTAATCCATTTTTACACATAGAAATAAGTAACAAACAATAAGAAATATCAGACTTACCCAATATAATCATTTTCTGTCTCCTTTTCATTTCAGTCTTTTGAGAATTGGTTGTTATGGACGTAAATAATGCAAAATCATTCCAGTCGAATCAACGACAAATTATGTGTATTCCTTCAGGTGCGCTAGAGGACACTATACATTAGTAGTATTACAACACCATATTCGACGTAGATTTGAATGATACAAATACATTTATCTGATAATCACTGTTAATCCAAGCATGTAATCAGCTGGCTCTAATGCATGCAGTTTAATCTTAAAGCTGCGGACCTAAACAGAGCCTACATTACAAATACCTAGCCAACACGTTAGGGGTGATTGTTTTTGTATTAGAGTATATGTACATTTGAAATCAAACCCCTTGTTTTGTGCCATCATATGGCGGTGACGACCTATTGTAAATGTCCCAGATAAGACATGTAAATTAAACTGAGCAGCATTAAACATTGCACCGTTAAGTTTATAATAATAGTCAATGACAGAATTATAGTTTGATCAAATCTCTCATGGCAAAACCATATTGACAGAACGGTAAAATATGCTAATAGAAGGTTAGGATTTTTACCCAAAAATTTACGCATCAGCAATAAATAGGCCAAGCCTCTGAATATTTAACAGCATACGCTAACCCGGATAAGTACAAAATTTAGATGGTACATCATCATACATCAAAATCCACTACCAACAGATACCGCAATGCAAGTAGTCTTAGTGGGGATGACTGAACATCCTGGCTGGGAGTCGGTAGAAACAAGGATAACCAAACAACAACTGACAGTGATATTCTAAAGCATAGACAATATTGTAGACATCGTAGCACCAAAAGTCCTCATCCAGAACAGATCCAAATCATTATATACAGTTATGGTTGCATATAGGTGTCTTTAAACACAGATATTTCGCGAAGTCAGTTCAACTTTAGAACAAATCGTTACCATTTTCTTGTAGCTGAGGCACCCGACTTGGAGTCTTTCATACGGGAGCTCTCCACTCTTAAGATTTAGAAACAATTTGGGGAAAAATTGTCAATTAGATCTAATGAAGTAAGGGCTTACAGGTTTGAAATTCGGGGTCACTTCTTTGACCGGATTGTTTAAAAGTATGTTTACCTTCCCTACAACTCAGTGATCTTTTATCATTAATCTTTTATTTTGTTTTAATTTTACTTACTTACTTTTCTTCTTTCGCAATGCTGTGCCAGTGTAGCATCATATTTTACCGTGACTGCAGTTTCTCAAAAGTAGATGAAGATTTTTAATAAATCGTATCGTTTTACAATCGCCGTCTATCAGCGGTAAATGGGTCGACATGCGCAATACGTTTCTAACTGATGCACTGGTAGGTACAGTACTTGTACCGAGTTTGCAAATGTCTTGTCCGCAGAAAGTTTGTTAAAGTGACCCACTTAAAAATATTTTTAGTATCAAAAGCTGCCTGATGACGAGCATCATCAGAAGCAAGGAATAATTAAGTCAATTGTAAAATATTGGATCACGCGATTCAGATGATGATGATGATGATGACGAGCATCATCATCTGCAGCATTATCATCTGCATATCAACAAAGCAGAAGACGACTATTGTGGTCATAATAATATTATGAAGAGACGAAGAACAGAAAATGATGATGAGGATGACAATAATAACTCCGATAACGATGACAACGATTTGAGAAGAAAAGTTACGAATGATGAAAGAGAAAGAAGACCAAAATGATGATTATGTCAACGATAAGGGCAAATAGGACAAAAACAACAACGACAACGACGATGTTGATAGGAGAAGAAGAAAAAGATGACGATGACGACGATGACGACGACCACGATGATGACGACTTGCGCAGTCACATGACTGCTCGTGCTGTTATCATATTTGCTCCGGTCACTTTTTCTTGTCTCCTATATGCATTTCTTGTCGGTTGTAACCTTGTTTGTTGATTATTCTTCCAAACTACGATTATGCCACATTCTACAAAACATAGGAAATTGATAACTTGCATATAGCTCAAATTCATTTTATGTTGTACATGTACAAAACCATTCAATCAGTCAATCAATCATAACAAATAAATCAAGTAATCGATATACAATTGCTGTTCCGATCGATCACTGATTTTCACTATTATTATAATCAAATTGGAAAATTCAAATAGCGTTGAAAATGAGTTATTTTCATTTTTTTTCTTCTAAGCCCAGTGCAACTTGTCACTTAGATATAAATACCATCTATGATGGAATCGGATGTAACGAGATAACTGATAGAACGTAAATATAGGAAATTATTAATCATATTCCAAGGTCCTTTCCCTTTTCCTGGTCCTTCAATCATCGTGATGTTAGCCGAAAACTGCTCGTGTAATAGAAACTTCGCGGTCGATATTGACCTGGTGTGATTGAACTTATGGTATTTTGTTGTTTAGTTTTTTGGGGGAGGGGGAGTCGTGTTTTACAGCACATTATAACTTGCACGTTCTTTAGTGCCAGTTTGGATGGTAGGAGTCAAGCTCGCATCCTTTTGATCGCGTGTCCAGCACGCTAACTACTGATCCACTTCGGCTCAAAGATGTTATCATTGTTTTAATAGCTAAACAAAACCGACTTATCAAAGATTCGTCTCATGCCTCTAATATTTCACGCGCATAATAAGTAATGTACGTGACATACAATCTAATGAACAGTACACATTACAAATGTCTACCTCCTCTAGGCTGTCATATCACTGACACGCATCTATCGGAAAATCTAGCTGTTCAGTAATGGAGGCGGTACAACATACCTATTCCGTAATAGTTCGAGATAGATGTACCTGCAGGCATTGTTAAACAGAACGGTAGATTAATCAGGAGATGAATAATAACTTTGCACCTGTTATCTAGTATATGCTATTGATTTGCATCACTCTGTAAATGTCATCTTAAAAAGCCGTTTTGTTCGAGAGTACACATGTATTATGTAAGCTAATTTAACAGCGGTATTTCTTACAGACAATTCTGAATCTGAGTCAATCATTTGGATCTTAAGGTTTAATCTTGTGTACTCCATGTATTTGTCTTTAATGCTCTGTTCCAGTCGGCTTATTGCAATATGTGCGAAGCAGTGCCGGATTAATACCTTCTAGGGCCATAAGCACTGAAAATAGTATAGTGCCCACCCCCCATCCCCTGCGAAACTAAAACAAACAACAATATTAAAAGCTAAAAAGGTTGGAAAATAACAATGTTGCCATCATTGCAAAATCAAAATACTCAGATCGAAATGGTCATATGGAATTCATTCAGTTTCATCATCAACAATTAATTTCAATTATTTCTGGTGCCCCTCTCGGGCTGGTGCTCTAAGCACGTGCTTTGTGTGCTTAATGGGTAATCTTACACTGGTGCGAATAGCTGTGTAAGGGAGATAACACCATGTCAGATGAAGGAAGTTACATTCACACAGATTTGGTCACATGTTCTTCATTATTAGTCAGTTCACATCAGTAAAGCATTAAAAAAAGTTTTTATTTAAAAAAAAAATCCAAATATATACAATTACTCTCATTCACTCATTTAATCAGTTCAAAATGCCAATGTTTATATGAATAGGATGCAATTGCAGTACAAGCCTTTAGTTTACTCTTCTCTCTGTTTCCTCTCTCTTCTGTTTGTCTGTCAACCTCTCTTTCTTTCAGAAAATATCAACCCGATACTATGTAGCGAAGACTGTTCGAGTTATCACCCTTACTCTATAGTTTGCGGATTGTTATCATCATCGATAATGTCTAAATTGTAACCAACCTCACTGCATGCATCCGATAAGAAAAAAACCTATCTATCCACAAACATACCCATCTATCTATCTATATATCTATCTATCATTCCACCCACCGACCCATCCATCCATATATCTATATATCATACCATCAGGACCAAATTGCAGACGATGATGGTCCACAACTCATGACTTATAGTACAAATGAGATTGCTGTTCCGCGGTAGTTTGTCTGTTTTTATGTTGCGCAGGGCCGGATTAAGAGGGAGGTGGGGCATACGGAGCACGTGCCCCAGGTCCTGTAGTCATTGCCTACCCTCCCCCGGTTGCCGCGGATAAAATTGCAAGTTTAAATAAACTATATAAAGGTCTCAACCGTCTAATAATTACCCTAATATAGCTATGTTAATTGTACACGTCACGGACTGTTTTCAGGGTTTATCTGTTGACCTATCAGTCCCCTCCCATATTAAATGCTCCGGGACCCCCAAAACTTTAATCCGGCCCCGAAGAAGCCTAAAAGAAATAGGTCGGTGAGAAGTAAAATGCAGTTGACCATTACTCTGCTGAAAACTCCTACTTAGTAGAGTAACCTCTTTAGCCAAAAAGCTTTACTATCTTATGGTCAATCTATGGCGTTCCGTCCATCCATTTTTCTATCGATTTATCTAAATTCCTGTCTATAAAAGGTTATGTATATTCTACCAATGCGGTTTCTCGCACGATCGTGCAAAGAGAGGTGAAGTAAGCATCCACTGCAATATATCCAAGCAACACTCAAGCGCTACCCAATTTGCGAGTGCCAACCGCCCCATGATAAGTGTTTACAGTTCTTCTCGAACACGGTACGTAAAGCTGCTCATGAGTTTGAACGAATGGTGATTAAATATCGTCAATGTATGTGATAATTTTGTTAAAGCTCATATAATCACCTACTACTGGAAGTCGTCAGACATTCAATATATTTTAACACTAAGGTGTATACCCTTTATTGTTTCACGTCATTTAAAACTTTAAATCTTACAAAATTAACCATACCATAGTTTTTGTACTTTGAAATACTTGAACATGAAAGAGTTTTAGCAATGAGACCGCAAACTGACGGTCCAGCCGTTGACAAGATAAATCTGATAAATATGTCAAAACGGTTCTTATGACAGGCTTTGGAATATCAATTTAATTTGTCTCCGCCATTTTCACCTGGCAACTATCCTGCATTAAAGTTATCAGACTACTTTAAGCTGTATGACTTGATTAGGGTTATAGATCAAGTTGGACATCAAGGTCTTTTGGCTTTCCATATTGCAATAATACACAATACAATCCTTCTGACACAGATTTTGGGCAACAGAGTAAAACTATTTATATAGAAAATGAAAAACCTTTATTTCTGGATAACGATCAAAATATATAATCGCCAACCCATAAGCTTTCCTTGCAACGAATCTAGCTCGTGGCATATATACAGACTAATGTGCTCAATACATACATACAATCAAACATGTTCCACAGCTACACCCTCACCCACATAGAGCCGAACTTGCCACACACACACACACACACACACACACACACACACACATATATATATATATATATATATATATATATATATATATATATATATATATATATATATATACACACACACACACACCAACTGCCAATAAAGAAACTTTCTTATTGTTCCAGTAATACAAATAAATTTATTCTTGTATTTATTAAAGACCACGTGCTCATAAACGCCCAATTCACACGGTTCCATTTATACACAAATAAATGCATTTTACCTTATATAAAGATAACCCCTTTGTAAATACAGCTTTTCAGATGGTTCTATTTATACGCAAATCAACGCACTTTTAATTATATATATATGTAATATATATAACTAATGCACAAAATCATTAATGCAAGCAATAAACCTGACATAATCTGCCTCCAGGAAACACACTTACCAGAGAATCCGAAACATATACCCAAAATCTTCAGATACTCACCAGGCATATTCAAAAGTTGTAGCAATGGGAAAAAGGGAGGAGGACTTGCAATATTTCTAATTGATTTCCTGCCCTACTCTGAAACATTAACGACCCCAATGCCAATAGACATAAATAACAAAATTGAAATTCAATCTGTATTAGTCAACATAGGATCGAATAATATAATAATAACTAATAGATATGAGCCGGGGGCATTGACAACCCAATCAACTTAGAATCTTATCGACAAATCTCCACTAACCAGTCTGGAAACCTTATCATTTGTGGCGACTTCAATGCTCAGAATGAACTATGGGGAAAAAGTAGAAGGGATAAATGAGGCATATTAATTGAAGAATGGATTGCTGAATCAGACCTAACCATACTCAATGATGGGTCTAAAACTCGACTAAATCCTGAGGATGGCTCCCTTTCAGCAAATCGATCTTACTATATGCGCACGCAAACTAGCCCAACTTACAAACTGGTGGGTTGATCAAGATAACACATTAGGTAGCGACCATTTCCCCATCATAACCTCCCTCTAAATATCAGTTCAGCACAACCCCCATGAAGCCCCACCCAAACAGAGATATGATAAATCTAATTGGTATAACTTCAGAAACACCCTAGCCGCTATTGATACCAAAGAGCTCGAAGACCCAGATATCACAATATTCCATGACAACGTAATTAATACTATACTTAATGCAGCTACCCTAAATATTCCCAAAAAACACAAACTCAAACTATACAATCAGTACCATGGTGGGATGATCAATGTCAAAAAGCACATATAGATATAAAAAAGCACTTAACAAATTTAAGCGAACAAAAGACTCAATAGATTTCATCCAATATAAAAACAAAGAAAAACACCGTAAAGGGATCATACAACTAGCAAAAGAAAAAACATGGCAACATTTCTGCTCCAAATTGAACTTCAAATACAACTGTAAACAAGTATGGGACAAAATAAAATATATCGGGGGGGGGGGGGAAGCTATTAACGCCTAAGCTGAAAAATGCTACAACCAACCATGACAAAGTTGACCTACTTGCTAACCATTTCTCGGCCATGAGCAGTAATACCAGCCACACTAGCAACTTCCAAGAACACAGACAGAAAGCTGAAGCCACACTTCCTAGCCTCTTTAAAGAACTAGGGTTAAAGAACTCAGATTTAAATTCCGAAATCACCCTATACGAATGGAAAATACCGCTGGGGTCTAAAAAGAAACATCACCTGGGAAAGATCAAACTGAATATATCATTACTAAAATCTTCCAAACGACATTACAACAACCATTACAAAACCGCTCAACCAAATTTGGGAAGTGGAAAGCTACCACTCAGCCGGAAATAAGCAATTGTCATCCCAATCCCTAAACCAGGTAAAGACCGTAATGATATTAACTCGTATCGTCCCATATCCCTCACTAATAATATATGTAAAATGATGGAAACAGTCCTAGCCAACAGATTAAAACACCACCTAGAAAGTAACAAACTTCTATCAGAAAACCAATGTGGTTTCCATAACAGGTGCTCCACCACAGATCAACTTTTAAGACTAGAAGCGGATGTCAAACTGGCTTTCAATTCCAAAAGAAAACCAAACAAAAATCAGACAGACAACTTATAGCAGTCTTCCTTGGCCTTGAAAAAGCGTTTGATCTTGTCTGGACCAAAGGATTGATTGCAAAACTCAACCACTTCGGAATGACTGGACGCATATTTAACTGGATCGAAAACTTCCCAACAGGTCGTAGAATAATCACTAGAGTAGGAAACACCACCTCAAAAGAATACCCCCTTGAAAATGGTACCCCACAAGGGAGTGTACTCAGTCCTACGCTATTCAACATCATGATTAACGACCTTGACCTCAACCTAGCGACAAAACGGGTTAACATTTCCCAATTCGCTGATGATAGCGGCATCTGGAGGGCAAGAGACCCCGCTAGCAATCAAGTAGTCGAAGAAATCCAGAAAGCCTAGATAACATAGGGAGATTGGCAGATACATGGGGTTTTAAGATCTCACATGAAAAACGGTAGCAATAATCTTCTTCCCTAAATGCAATAACCAGACAATTTACCACAACTTCTATATTCAAAACCAGTTAATCAAATATGATAAGGTAGTAAAATTCCTAGGTATGTTCTTCGATAATCATCTAACTTGGAAACACCAGATTGAACAACTAATTCAAAATTGCAATAAAGATATTAATCTTTTAAGAAATCTTAAAGGGACCACATGGGGATCCAATCAAGAAACCTTATTAACCATCTATAGATCACTTATAAGGTCGAAGCTAGATTATGGATGCCCAGTTTAAAACTCAGCGAAACAAACATTACTGAACAAATTGGATACCATGCAAAGGAAATCATTATCTGTTTGCACTGGCATCTACCATCGACATCATTGGACGAACTTCAAGTCCTCACCGGTGAACTGCTATTACAAATAAGAAGACAGGAAATGCTCCACCGATACTCCAATCGATTAGCAAACTAGTTCCTAACCCACCAGTTATCAAACAAATCCTAGAACGCAGGGAAAAGCTGCCAACACTTGCTCAACAAGAAGAGTACACTCATTCCCATGACCCCGCCTCTTGGACACACCCTATCCCTAGAATCAACACTAGAGTCACAATTATGGAAACAAATTGGAACACGAATCTAAACTCAAAACCATCGTAGCAATGGAAATACAAGACACCTACTCTGGCTTCGTAAAAAGTTTCATTAACGGGTCCAAAACAACCGAAACCCCCCAGAACAGCAGCTGCAATGGTTGTTCACTGCTCTACTTTCCCCACAGAGTTCTGGGCAATATTAGAATCATTAAATTAGATTAAAGACCAAAAAGTTCCAAAAGCAGTTATCATTAGCGACTCACTTAGTGTAATAGAATCCATCAAATCTCACAGCACCAAATCAAGTGAGCAATTCTTGGCTAGAACTTTCTATATTATTAAGGAATTATCCACATCAGATCAGATAGTCGAATTCATGTGGATACCCTCGCATATAGGAATTCCTGGTAATGAACTAGCCTACAAAGTGGCAAAAAAACATGTTAGGGAACCCTAACCCTGCCCCATTCAGATATAGCATAACAGAAGCCCAACGCATAACAATGAACTATATATTAACCAGAAACGGCAGGAGCACTGGAACCCCACTACAGAAGGCAGGATACTCTATTCCATTATAAAAGAAACCAATAGGTCCATCAAACCACACAAAGTGAACAGACTGGACAACAAATAATTATCAATCGCATCGTAACCGGAAAAAAAACAAAATTAGCAGGAAGTTTTGGCAAGCATCTAGGATCCAAGTCTGCTAATATCAATTGCTTTCACTGCAAAACCATTGAAGACCTGCCATATATATTCAACAGCTGCTCAAAATATCAGGTAGCTAGAATAAAATTTCAAAAAGCACACCCACCCACACAAAAAAATTTGGTTCCCCTACCACTTACCCAGGTTTCTTTACAAATAACAACCCCAACATAAATCTGACCTACCAAAACATAATTAGATTCCAAGACACATCCAAGCTAAAAGAAAAAATATAAAACACCCTAAAACAAAAAATAAACAACCCGACCTCACAAATAAATGAACACTAGCAGATGGGCACAACTGACATGTCCTGGGGGCAGTGGCGTCACTCGGGTTGGTGTCACCCAGTGCGGTAGCTCATGGTGTCACCCCCATGGTCCTCCTTTCGTAACAGACCATACAGAATCCTTAGTAATGTCATTTTGGTGTTACCCCCTCTGATGGTGTCACCCGGTGCAGTCCGCACCCCCCGCATCTACCTAGCGACCACTGCTGTGCCTGCTAGTCATGTATTTAACTATGATCGGTTATCCGCTTATGAAATCCGACTAGACCGAGCAGTGTGTGCTCTGTAAAATTTGCATTTTTTCATTTTGGTGTCACCCCTCTGAGATGGTGTCACCCGGTGCGGTCCGCACCCCCCGCACCCCCCTAGCGACGCCACTGCCTGGGGGACGTGAGTACTCAGCAAGGGTTTCCCTCTAGCTAATAAACAACAACCTGTAAAACATACATAACCCACCCAAATACTCTCTAAAACCAGATTAATATACATAGACAGACGAGCACTTTTAATACGTCCCTAAGGACCTGAATACTCAGCAAAGTTTCCCGTCTTCTTAAATCCCAAATATATCCAAAAAAATCAACAAAAATAATATTTGTAAAGAAAAAATTTTTAATTAAAAAAAAAATAATCCTCTGCTCTCTATCTAGCCCTAACATGAAAGACAGCCAAAGTAATACTGCGGCCTACTTCTGTGATACAGACCATTTTAACACTAAAGCAGCACAGAGTTTTCTATCCAATCCAACCTAGCTCATTTTTAGAACAATTTCGAATGCAAGAACCAAAACTCAAAATTCGTGCAAGTACATCCATTTAGATCAGTACCCTGGAATGAGCGGACTCCTGCCTGCAGATGGTCGCTTGCCTTCATGGTCACCACCTTCCTTGCCTTAGTCGGACACAAATAAGCGTGCAACGCGCGCATGAAACACCTAACAGAAATAAAAACAAAAATAAATGAGTAGCGAGTGGCACTATGGTGTCAGAATCTTCACACAATTCTATCAAGAGGCCTACGGGAACTACCAAGGCCAGCAGATAGTAGAAGCAACTAACTACATTTCTACGCTACTTAGCTACCATTTACCCGAAATTACCCGAGAGGAAAAAAGATTGCTGAGAAATGTAAAGAAGCAGAAGAAAAGACGGGGAACTTTTGCTTAGAAAGACCTTCTAAGGGCTACCAATGTTGCTTCTTATCCAGGGAACCATTTTGGCTTGGTATCCCGTTTATGACCTAACAGTGACCAAACTTTGTATATGTCGTTCAGACATATTAGTTATTAAAATTTTGTAGGGCATCTAGAACGTATAATATGTACTAGAATTTTTTCCATTGCTAGGACGTAGGAAAATTTTAAAACTTGTTCTGATCTGACCCAATTGCACAGGTGGCTAACACATTATTGGCATTTTGTATTGTCCATTAGTACAAGTAGACTAAATTTGACTAAGTACGGGCTGGCGTTCTTGGGAGTGCTAGCTTGCCGAGTTCCTTGCCCTCTTGCCTCTCTCGAACATCGTATAGCGGCGGAGATGTGGAACAATTTCCACCCGCCTAAAGCTAGGTGTCCCGATCTGACGTCATCGTTGCGACCAATCGCAACGGGCGTTACATATTGCTTGGGTAGGCACCTAGTACAGTCAATAACAGACTGAACTCAACTCTTTGTTAACATGAATGTGTGTTGGGTCCATTCACACTCATGAAAGCCCTTCATTCAGGTCGTTATATACATATAGTCCAACGACCTGACTGCTAAATTAGCAGTACTCCTTGAGCATATAAACGCCTGAGGGATGTGGCACTATTTCTTTCCCCCAGGAACATTTAGCATCCCGCTGTGAGGGAATAACCCCGTCGCACATGCCCTTTTTGGACACATGCGACGTAAATCCAAGTAATCAATCAATCAATTAACTACAAATATGTTGACGCATCTAGTGTCTGTTATTAAGCTAGCTGGTTGGTATCACGTCGTGGCGTTTTTTTAAAATTTTTTTTTAAATCTGGTAATTTCGACGTAGTATCTCGTGATAAAAAGTTGGTATCTGGTAATTGTGACTAAGCTGTATTGTAATTGCCAGATACTATGTCGTAATTACGACTTAACAACCGAAAAGGCATCAACTCGGATCATTGTAATTAGGAAATACTAAGTCGTAAAGAGACAAACACAGACTTCATGATGGCACTAACAGGCTTCCTTATTATACGACACGTTAGTGACGTAACTCAGATGTTTACTTTGTTGCTGTTTACATAAGCAGGAGAGTACTCAGATATTTGCCCTCCAAAGACATGGATACTCAAGATACTTGCGATGTTCCAACACTAGACAGACTTACATCCGGGGTGTTCCTATATCTTACAAGGCCCCATTTTTCTTTTGGCATAGCACAAACCGGCTTTCGTATCATACCGCGTCGCTGATAATAACGTTATAACATATCATCTACGCGATTTGTTGGCATTTCACTTTTAATCGCATGGCAACCAATGTCACATCGAACGCTCAAAGATATCTTAAACGAACTGTGTATATCGTGCATATAGATGATGGATTTTGGACTCACATTTTTACTGATCTTTGTTGGCTTTTATTACTGCGGTAGGTTTTCTTTTTTGTGTTCTGATACGTATGCTTGATGATTATAAGGATGAATATTGTCGAAAACACGACGTCTTATATCAATAAATGAAGAATATTTTAAATTTCAAATAAATAAGTTGTCCGAAATATGGATTAAAATTTGAGATTTAAAGTTAGAATGAAATGTCGAAAAGCTACCATGAAAATTAAATCGATCACAAAACTTATTCGATACCTCATGCGGTCTCTTCATGCTAAGTGCATTGTGAAATCACCGAATCGTTAAAGTCCATGGCATATTGACTTATATTCTAAACAGAATTTCACAATAACCGATACAAACAGGATATAACACTTTTACAGATTCAACTGTTTTATTGTCTGTAATTATGCACTTCAAATGCTTAGAATCCATCTTTAGGAACTCAAAACAAAATTTTGTTTTAAATTTACTTACTCGGAAAGCTATATTTGGATTTTCAAAAGAGGAAGACTTTGGATGAAGAAACTTAAAAATGTAGATTATATCGACGTGAGGCTGTTGCCAAAAAAATTTGAAATATTTGCATGGAAATATGTTTCAATGCAATGTATAGGAATAAAAATCGCTTTTCAAAACTAAAATTAGCCGAATGTATTTTTTTTTTAAAGATATCAAATCATTCCTGTAAGATTCATAACAAATCTTGAACCAGATTTGTCTTTACTTTATGTTATCTCCCTGTTAAATGAATCAACCTAATTTTATATTAGTGTAAATACGTTCAGTCTAAATATTCTTGTCTTTTCTTTTCAGGCATTGACTTTAAGTTAATATCTTGTGCAATATTTATGTAGACGATTTCGCCAACTTTGTAGACCTTCACAGGAATTTGAATACTAAATAACATGAACACAGAAAGAACAGTATCAAAATCATACCAATATCGATCACCTAAGGTTTACGTGGTAAAAATGACATTTAAAGATTATGTATACATATTGAAAACAATAAATCAAATCAATTTCCTTACATGGTATATTATTATATTTAAGATCAGATTTTACGTTGTTATGCATAAATTTATTAATACTGAAAATTTCATTTCTTAAAACAAGCCCAATCAGCTTACCTTTATAAAATCAACAATTTATTGTCTTGACCTATCGCCTGAGAAATAAGCAAATGTAGAATGAGAACATTACATACCATACTTATAAATCAAGGTGCCTTTTGATTTATTAATTTATGGTAACATGTGTTTTCCACACTCTTGTAATATTTTATCAGGTTTTAAACCTCCTTCGCTCCTACCTTCACCCAGGAGCCCTTAACTTCGGCCTATGCTATTGACGCTTTGCTTTTAATCACCATATTTCTGGACACTGTACACATAATATCAGTACATGTGTGTCAAAAAATCGCACATAATAGTTAACATTATTTTTTACTATATACTTTATTTTCGATAATATCATGATAAGAAAATATTTGTTTCTATTAAAGCTGTAAAGTTTCAGAGGAAATCACACGTGCTGTAATATCGGACAATACTATTTCCAGTTTATAGAACATTAGTCATGTTATATCCATAACAGGGTTACATCTTGTGGATTTCTATTTATTTCTAAACTTACGTTGGTGATTGCGGTTGTGTTTCTTATGTGAAACATGCTACAGTGTTGGCGTTATGCGCTTGTTTTTCAATATTTTGCATATGTTACTTTTCATTTATGATACATACCGTTTACAGAATTTCAACATTTTTCTTTGATATTTTATCTTGTTGAAACTGAAGTGCAAATAAACGCTAATTCCTATCAACCTACCTACCTACCCTCCACATACATACACATCTGATGCAATTATAGAGAGACATAATCCGTCAGATTTCGGACACAATTTATAAAAAATGACGGAAATAATTTTCATCAATTTAAAACTTGAATAGAGAGATATAACATATTCCAACAAAATGCATTTATTTCTTGATAACAACGGATCTGTCACACGGAATTATGTTGCTCATGAATATTGCTTTATCATCGACTAGGTCATTTATTTCTTGATAACAATGGATCTGTCAAACGGAATTATGTTGCTCATGAATATTGCTTTATCATCGACTAGGTCATTTATTTGAAACAGTTCTGCTCTTTTAATTAAGACTCTTCCACAATGGAAAAAATCATTGATAATCGATTTTTTTTCAGATATTAATATATAGTGTCTTTAACTGGTGTCAAGTGTTTACTGTCTGTATGCAACAAGTAAATCTATGATGTAAGGAGCACATCAGTTGAAAATGATGAAAATATAAACTAGTTTGATTGACGTTATTACTGCCAAATTAGCACAAATAATATATACTTCCTTAGGTCTTCGACCCTCAATGTACAGCTAAAAGTTCGTTTGTCAGGTAATGAAGATTAGACTTAGCCTGTATACGTATACAGTTGCATGATTACTGGACATTGGGGATATACGTTAGTGTCTAAAAATGAAATGAATGTTAAGGAAATGAAGATTGTAAATTCAACAGATCATCCTGTATTAAAAAGCAAGTCTCCCTTTTACCCGTACTTAATCTTATGAAAGACAAACGTACATTGGAAATATCAGAACCCAGCGCTTGATTTGTTTTGGTGTCGTGTCCAACTGAGGTCAAAATGAGGTCCCTATTATCTTAAATATTCATTTGAGACGAGGTATCACAGAAAGAAAGTTATGTGCGTGCTGTGAAAATGACATGGACTAGTCAGTCTTTGACTTGGAATTTGCTGCTCTCAGCGTGTTACACGGATCCTATCACTAGAACGTGCTTTTTATGTTACTCTCCAAATACTGAGGTTACAATTTATGCCAAAATTATGCACGCTTACTTGTACATGTATATAAGATAGATCTATATAGAAAGAAGCAAAATTAATAATTAAAGGCGCAGTCACTGAAATCAACAGGTCAGCTAACAAACAACACATATTTATTGCTAAACGTTGGGACCTAAGATTTCATAAAAAGTACCGTTGACATTACAACGCTAAACATGTGTCCTCTTTCGGCCCAGGGAGATATCATGATAATATGTGGTGTTCCTATGACATGACTTGTTTTATCAATATGATTTTGACAGCCTGGTGCATTTTGTGACCATTTCAGTAATTGTTACATTATTATTGTTTGAACTATTTTTGAATTTTTAAATGACAATTATTCAAATCAGCGAATGTATAATGATGGATGTTAGAAAACATTGTAATGATCGAACGAAATGCCACGCCAAAGTACACGCATTACAAATTAAATTAGTTATATACGTAGCTGCACACCAGGTACCTAAATTTATGCAAATCGTCTTTTTATGAACATTGCTTAACAATGTACGAGTCAAGCCTTATGTAATATGAAGTATTTCCCACCTTGTACCAAATATGAATTTTTATTCAAAACGTTTTTATAAACAATCCAGTTTGACTGTAATGGAGTGAGTATTATTGAGTGTAGCAAAGTGTCACTCCATGGGAGCTTTTATTAAATCGTTACTTAAATCTTAGCATGATTAATCCGTGGGTAACAATAATAATAAAAAAAAATTCTGTTTGTAATATTGCATATTTGGATTACATTTTCATATACATCTCCTGAAAAAGTTCAAGATGCCTCGTTTTTTAAAAGTTTCATCGTGTCACGTGCCATGAAAATGTGCTTTATTCAAATTTATTTTAAGATTATTACTACGTTTATTTGCCCTTAAGGTCGTATGGCATCAACTAGGACAGTCCAAAGAGACATGAGCAGATATATAAATGACGATTGTCATGTTAAAAGGCTAAAGAAAATGAGCTGCGATCAAAAATCATAGCCATTTAAAGGGCAAACTGCTCTTGTGAGGAGATACCATATTATCATAGCCATTTAAAGGGAAAACTACTCTTGTGAGGAGATACCGTATTATCATAGCCATTTAAAGGGCAAACTAATCTTGTGACGAGATACGTTATTATTATAGCCACTTAAGGGCAAACTACTCTTGTGACGAGATACTATATTATCATAGACATTTAAAGGGTAAACTGCTCTTGTGACGAGATACTATATTATCATAGACATTTAAAGGGCAAACTGCTCTTGTGACGAGATACGTTATTATTATAGCCATTTAAAGGGCAAACTACTCTTGTGACGAGATACTATATTATCATAGACATTTAAAGGGCAAACTGCTCTTGTGACGAGATACTATCATATCATAGCCATTTAAAGGGCAAACTACTTTTGTGACGAGATGCTATATTATCATAGCCATTTAAAGGGCAAACTACTCTTGTGACGAGATACTATATTATCATAGCATTTAAAGGGCAAACTGCTCTTGTGACGAGATACTGTATTATCATAGCCATTTAAAGGGCAAACTACTCTTGTGAGGAGATACTATATTATCATAGCCATTTAAAGGGCAAACTACTCTTGTGAGGAGATGCTATATTATCATAGCCATTTAAAAGGCAAACTGCTCTTGTGACGAGATACTACATTATCATAGCCATTTAAAGGGCAAACTACTCTTGTGAGGAGATACTGTATTATCATAGCCATTTAAAGGGCAAACTAATCTTCTGAGTAGATTTTGTATTATCATAGCCATTTAAAAGGCAAACTACTCTTTCAAAATCATATTTAGATTTACCTTAGGTATTTTGGGCCAAAAATGAACTTAAAATGGTTTCTTCCAGGAGAAGCAGATCGAGCTTTCAGCACGGGGAATGTCTTTTCGGAACTCGATGTAAGTAATGTCCAGGTTTCTAAAAGTAGAAATAGATTCAAAGAGCATATGCGTGGTTAGATATCTGGCATGCTTGTTTTTTATTGTTTATCTTGACCTCTATTTTGCTTCATCCAATAGAGAGAGAACAGCAGCGCATTGGGTGAACTACATTATTTCATTTCTTCCCAATAACCTGCATCCAAATGAAGTTAGATAATGCTTTTTGTGTTCACTGTATGTTAAAATGAAAAAATGTCATATCTAAATAATATGAAAAGTGCATTTCTCTGATCAAGAATCGTCCTTGTTATTCAGAAGTCTGAATCTCATTTGAATAAAAAATATCATAATACATTATTAATTATGGTATTTTTTTCTGACACGCACAAAAGATAGGGATACGTAGACCAGTAATGATTAACATTCAGCAAACTCAGCTATTCATATGTGTGTTGTTAGAAATTCGGACAGTGGTCCTGGTATTCCGTTTCTTATCGTTTTCCTTTTAATAAAGAAATTAATCTCATAAAAATGACTTACTTATTCACCTTAAATAATAACATCTTTTTAATAATGACTCCTTTTTCAGAACGATACAAAAACAGTGATCACTTCTTGTGATGTCGACCGAAGTATTCCAAGTGAATATCGACATATCTATGCGGATCTAAGGACGCGATCGGCTGTACGTAATTAGAACTATTATAATTACGCTATAAATTCTGAACTATCGGTAATTGTTGCTCCCATCCCAAAGACCCTTTGAAAATTCTGTTTAAAAAAAGCTAGTCCTGGATGGAATTATTGTAAGACATTATGTATTTACATGCATATCCCATGCAGATTTTTTTTGGGTAGTAGTAGCAAATCTAATAAATATCATAGTAAGTTAGATGGCGTAAGACGTATCTTTCTATGCTAACTTATTCTAAAACTCGTACCAGTCTAAGTTTTTGACGACGGTTTATTGAAAAAGGTCGCTATTTAGCTGAATGATTTAGCTAACAGACTTTGCTATTATAATTTTTTGTGTTGGAAATGGTTAAGAACATCAGAATAGTTAACCCCTCCTTCCAGTTTACTTCAGTACATTATGTATTACATCGAATCACACTTTATACAAAATGTTAGGGTCTCTCTCTCTCTCTCTCTCTCTCTGTTAGATGATTGAATCACATGGACGGTTTGGAGAAGAAGAACGAACACCAAGGACAACACGGTTTGTAAATTTCTATCCATATCTATTTTAAATATAATGTTTGCCTCATTATGATCCTGGCTATAAAAAGTCTTAACAATATTATATTTGTATTTGAAGAGAGTAAAGCGTTCAACAGCAGAGAGAAGACTCATAGAAACATACATGGTCATAGACAAGACGCTGGTGAGTTTGAGTATTGAGTTTATTTTATGAGATTATGAATTTAATGTACCAATAATATCGCATATTCCATCCATCGATCTATACGCGCTGTATTTCAATAACTTTGTAATTTTTACTCCGATACTCTGACGCTTAATGCACTAGAACCTCAATGCGGCCGTTTATCACAAATTTCACCATTCTTCTAATCTAACTAAAGTTTGGAAGGATGGAAATGATTTGTTATTAAAGCAATCTGATGTAAACCGTTCTCTGAAATTTGCATGACGTTAAACGACGTTCAAATTTTCGTGTAAGAATTAAGAGCTGCCACCCCTTCATTTAGTCATCGAAGTCGCTCGTAATTTCGTTCTTTTTCGGGAGTGCTCCAAAGTGGTGAAGTGATACAGTCAACAAATTCCGTTGGTAACCAATCTAACAACAACATTCGCACATGGCGCACAAAATTAATTCAAAGGTAATGAAGAGAGACAATTTTTAAAAAAGTGGATCTGAGAAGAAAAAAAAGCGTGCATCAGATAAAATAAGACTCGGGTGGATATTGGTGATCAGCTGGGGCGCTGGGATACTTTGAAGCGTGAACTTGGCTGAACACAGTCCGACATAGCGTGGTGTTGACTCTTATGTTTACAAGTGTAACGTCATCAAATCTTGTGTTCTAGCTTTTTACTGAAATCGGTTGACCCACTGACTCACTAATTTCTCCGATCAACATCAGATTAGTTCGTACACATGGGAAAAATGGCCGGGTTTCTCAATTCGAGGGAGAAAATACGTGGCTTATAATGTAAAATATCGATGTTATCTGATTTTAATGAAACGATGTTTATGATCAATATTATTCAAGATTCAGTATTATTCAGATGATTTGATATATAGGACATTTTGTACTAAGGCAGCATTGGGGCTTTAACACGATAAAATATATACGGCATGAAGTTACTGGAAACACTTTCTGGGCTGGAGTGGGCACACGGTTGCATAGAATTAAGTTTCGATATTAGACAAAACTAATCGTACGATCTATATAGAGTCCATTAAGCTGATTGAAAAATATCGATATCGCGATTGAAAGAGAATGAAAAATGTACGACTTTAGATAAAGGACAATAGTATCAATTTGACACATAGCAAGATCATCTTTTCTTTTTTTCATCTTCGTCTTCTTTGAGCTGTGTGTGAAACTTATCGAGTTAAAACTGTCGTATAAGCACAGGGGGTAGTACTTGTTGGTATAATGGTAACTAACAGATTGTTTATGGATTAAGGTATTCGATACTTGACAGTTTTAAATATCGAAATTATTTATCATTAAAAAATAATTGTTTTGTAAGTTTTCAGGTGGCCATATCAAAGGAAATAGATCAAAAGCAGCCAAATACGCTGAAGAAGTGGTGGACATAGTTGATAAGGTAAGGTTTAAACGGCTTGAATGTCATATAAATTTGGTCCGCACTCTTTACAATATCGTCGCTCAGATAAGCAGGTCACATCAATCTCAGTCGCATTAATTAAATTATCAATCACCCCAGAATAAGTCATGTCCCGCAATGAAACCAGTTATCGATATAAAGAAACGAGTAAAGTATGGTTTAATTGCACATTGCATTTTGTGTGGTTTTATTTATTATTTATATACAGGCGATGCCTTAAAGCACCAATACAAGTTAACAAAAAGTCTTTCTTTCTCCTTTTTCTAATTTAGCAAATATTTCATATTTGTAACGTTCAACGATATTTCTAAGTCATTGTTCACTGCTGAGCGATTAACAATTAGTTTATGAATATGTTGACATTTTAATCAACACCAAACATTTAATTGTAACCATTTTAGAACCAACACGCCGTACCATTAAAATGTAATGCATTAGAGCCAACACGCTGTACCGTTAAAATGTAATGCATTAGAGCCAACACGCTGTACCATTAAAATGTAATGCATTAGAGCCAACACGCTGTACCATTAAAATGTAATGCATTAGAGCCAACACGCTGTACCTTTAAAATGTAATGCACTAGAGCCAACACGCTGTACAATTAAAATGTAATGCATTAGAGCCAACACGCTGTACCATTAAAATGTAATGCATTAGAGCCAACACGCTGTACGGTTCAAATGTAATGCAGTATATTTGTCAGTTGAATAATTAGAATTTATATGTGTTCCAGTGGTTCGCTGATGAGCTCAATATACGAGTTACGATGGTTGGTCTTGAATTATGGGATAAAGAGGACAAAATCAACGGTTCATCCGACCCAAAGATTCTTCTCGAGAGTTTTCTTCAGTATTTCAAGTCAGGCATAAAAACAGACTTGGTCGTTCTTGTAAGGTAAGATAAATTTCATATCTGCTTCAACTAAAACATGAAGAGCGTTTTAAGTGTAGCACATTTATGTTATTTGCTCGTGTTTTAGGGGGCACCTTGTCTTTGAATAATAACGATTCATTGACTCGGGACATACTATAGAGGTTTGTTTATCTAGATTTAGTATCACGAACAATTAAAACATACCTTAGTGTTACGACACAATGGCCAATAATTAAGTAACTGAAAGAAACAAGACCAACAATTTTGGTAAAACTTAACAAATAATTTGGTTATTAAAGTTATTCATCAGAATGTAAGAAGAACTAATAGCATTATGAATTGACTCCTAAATAATCGCTCAAAAGTTCTAAGTCCAAAAGAATCGAATGTTCCGAATACATTTCAGATCTTCGAACGCACTGGCATGTCAACAGTTCTGACATATCAAATGGCATTTTCAAAACACCTCTGAATAATTCATAATTGTCTAAGAGTAATATTTTAGTCCAAAGAACGCATTGTAATTCCAAGTTGTATATTTAATTTAATTATATCTCATTTAACACATATTTATTTCAATTTAATCGTTTGTCAGTTTTAAATTGTTTTTATTTTTCATTATATGTCAATTTATTCACTAGAGATGATACTTTTTCAAGAAAATAATTTGACCTTGACTGTTCGTTATTTAAAAACCAGGTGCTGATTTAGATCTTGACCTTGATTCAAAATTAGTAGCAAACACCTAAAAAAGTTCTGTTTATTTTACAATGATTTTTTCGAAATCATGATCTGACTACGTGTTTAAGATGTAAACAGTGTTTTTCTATTTTTTATTTCTTAGAATAAAATGATTGGTTTTCGTCAGGGCCACACTGGATGTACGTGATCGTTAATAAGTACCCAATTTTTATGGGGTTCTGGAACATGATTGCGTGACCCCCATTTTGCGTTTTAGAAGACGATATAACCTTTGTTTTAGGGAGTTATTCTCAGTAGAAGCTGGGCTTTTTCTTACACTGGAAGTTGTATGTTGTGCTGTTTGGAGTTATTTCAAATTACTTTGATTCAAACGGATTCATTGTTATTTTTCTGGAAAATACGTGTGCTCATGTAAAATTCTTGAATAAGGACAGCTTTTATAAAAAAAAAATTTAGCTTTCCAAAACCGGAGTGATAATTCTTATTTCTACAAGGAACTGTAGACTTCAATAATACAGATTATAGCATACGTCATCGTGTTCAATCTTGGATCCCTCGTCGAGATTCGAACTTGAAATCATTAGAACATTTTGTTATTAGGACTTTAAAAAGTTTATTCGTATATTATTCTTGGATTATGTTTGGATTATTTTTGGATTTGATTCTTAAAACCGTAAGTTCATTTTTTTCCCTCATTTTTACAGAATTTCTCCAGGGAAATAAATTATTCTTTTTTTAAAGCTTGTTGTTTTCACTCTTTCTTGTATTACTGTTTATTCGAGCATAAACACGTAACATAAGACAATGAACTATCCTCACAAAAATGTCCTCTCAAATTATCTAATCACGTGATTAAACACATCTGCAGACTGATTTTAAAATATGAAATAAAAATCTGAAATATGAATGAATCCAGAATAGGAATGAGTTGATTGCTCATTTTCCCCGTATATACACCTCCAATATATGTCGCAATATAACCCACGCGATAGATCTTTCTACGCAATCTGATATTTCACAATTCCAATTGAAGTGACCTTAACCTATCCAATTGGAAATATCTTAATTCTTCTAAGAATCCACCTGACCACATCAACCAATGTTAAATTACCCCAAACTTGTCAACAGGTTTTATTATTAGAAACTTGACATCTATTTATAAATATTAAGCATTCATCAGGTACTCTTAATATCTTAAAATAAAATCTATACCCATGTAGATTTTTTTTTTTACTATGTCATATCTTCTTTGCAGATAATCATTAGAATTTAGAGTCAGAACAAAAATTACACATAATGTGGATACAGCAATGTATCTAGAGTCACAAAATATAGATATATATAAGATTAGAATGAACGTTTTGTGGTTAATATCATTAGTTTTTTATAAATATCTTCGTGGTAATATAAATATTAAATCTCCACTGACATCATTAAGGCTAGACGTTCTTGCGATAATTTGCTTTTATGACAGTAACATCAAATGGGATTAAAAGTACAAAGAGTTAATCAGCTTATTGTTAAGGACTCTCGTTTGTGGTTATGTTTATGAAATGCAAGAAACCAGGAAAAAAGCATGAAGATGAGATCCCATTGAATGTTTCAAATGCTTAGTCATCATTATTAAGCGGAATAGACTTCACTGGTACGCTGGCAGGGATGGCATATGTTGGAGTCCTGTGTGGTCCCTTGTCAGGCACCGTTATTAAACACTTCTCAACTAACCTGCATCCGGAACTGAAGACGGCCGTTACACTGGCACACGAAATAGGGCATCTGCTTGGACTGGTTCACGACACCCCCAGTTGCGCATGTCCAGATCCGAGTGGAAAATGCATCATGGACCCCGATATTACGTGAGAATGATTGTCTAATTTGTCAATACCACGATAATAATCACGAATATTCCCATTTTGAAGTAAATCAGATATTAGATATCGTAATACTTTAACCAGCTTGGTAAGAAAGCATAATGTTGGCTTGAGGAAAAATGAAAATAATATGAAATGTATTTAAGTCAAACTAAGAAAGCATGCGTAGCATCATGTAACGTGTGCATTGCCTGACATGGCAAGGTTCCCGTTCTTAGCATATGCAAAGTGTTATTTTATTGCGTTAATATTTGTAAATATTCTGGATAAGCATTAGCCAAAATTTGTTTAGGTTTTCGTCTTATCAATCTAATATTAAGAAAATCTGCTTTCTTTACTGGTGTTCCTGTCCGCAGTGAGTTATGATCAGCCTAAACTATTCTTATCAGCCGTCGAATTATGGAAGAAAAGAAATATTAAACAGGAAGCCAAGGATTTTCGACTTTGAAACTTTTACTGAGAATGATATTGACGTTAAATGACCCAGTTTACGACTACCTTTGAAAACTTATTACAGTCCTTTTTAAAAACATTGTAATATTTTAGTATGTATCCAGAAAATAAAGAAAATATTGAAAAAATAATTACATTTTATAACAACTGTACGAATCCATGTTTAAAAACTAAGTCAGAGCATCGTGTAGCCAATACTAACTCCTTGGCTGTCCAGTGGGATTGTTCTTGCTTAGCGAAGGGATACAATATGTAAGAACTAGTGTGTTTGTGATAATAGCGAGTGATTAACCGTGATCCGATAGTGACACTTATATACAAATGTCCATATTAAACCTGTAAAAAATTAAGTAACAAGTTTAACAACAGCGGACAACACATACATTGGATACAACATGATGTTCCTGCTTTATATCGACTGAAAAGAGAGCGGGATCAATTTGGATAGAAACTAAATTTTGATTGGGAGTTTACTTATTTTTTAAGTGAGTGAGAATTAAAATAGCGGTCATGTAATTGTTCTCTAATCCTGTATATGTGCAACTTCAATTTGAAAATATTTAATGCCTACCTTTATGTCCTATGTTATTTGCTGTTGTTGTTGACGTTGTGTTCGGTTTAACTCCCTTGTTCAGCGTAAGATAGGCTATACACGGAGGCCAGTATAACTTGTAGACGAAGAACTCCGGAAACACCCCGGTAAGAACCACCGACCCACGGAAAGATACTTGCAACGTTCTCATATATCCACAGTGGCCGAGCCTGAGAATCAAGCCCACGTGGGCAGAGGTGAGATGGCAATAATAATTCAAGGCAAGAGCTTTACAACTCTGCCACCTGTATCTACATCTTTATGTCTTCCAAAGCAAACACGAATTTACATCATTTCACCCTTTCAAAGCAAACACGAACTTATACGATTTTCTCTTCCAAAAGAAACATTATTTTATGGTTATAGCTATTATGCTTTTTAACTCGAACAGAACAAACCCAACGATATTCTCGAGCTGCAGTAAAAGCGATCTCCAGAGGATGTTACAAGGTGGTATGGGCCATTGTTTACACGATCTTCCAGCAACCGTTTACGGCGGTCCAGTCTGTGGTAACGGCATCAGAGAGACGGGTGAGGTCTGCGATTGTGGTGATGTGGTGGTACGTTCTCAGGCAATACTTTTATGTTAATAAAGCAACACTTAAAATTTATCAAGACATAGAATTTAAACTCACGTGTCAGAAATCGACGATGTATATTAATTCATGTATTTCATTACGATATGTTGTTGAATAGGATTTACATAATTTGCATACAAATATTGACATATTCACAAATCGAAGAACCTTTTTTAAGCAAACTTCATTTCAAAGCGAGAACTGTAGTAAACTATTTGTATTATATCATCAGGATCATATTTAACGATTTAATTTTTTAAAATGTTTTTCTCTCTTAGATACTAGATAGATAGATGTTATCCTTGTTGTAGACGCCCTTGTGGAAATCCGAACCAACAAATTGTGGGGAGAAATTCGCTTTGATGATTACAGAGTAGAACTGGATTTGTGGATATGTGTTGGTGTTAAATTAGATTGTACGCTAGTTGACATTGACAAAGTCTGATCAATTTGATTTGATAAGATTATAATATACCACGGTTCCCAGATTTGCAGACATTCATTGCTGTGATTGAGGACATTTTCATATGTTCGATTAGCTAAATCGATTTTGATATCTAAACAGGGACTTGAAAAAGTGACATCGCGTGTAGAGAGCAAGAATCTTAAATTCAGTTTCTTAAATTTTAAGAACACGGTGATATTTGGCTTTATCCAAATCGTCAACTAATAAGAATAAAAATAACAGTGATGCAAAATAATGACAACACAGGTCTTCTAATTTAGTTATTCAAGTTTATACGAAACTCAATCTTTACAGGGGTGTTCTCGTGACCCATGCTGTATGTATCCATGCAAACTGAGACTAAAAGCACGATGCAGTAGCGGGGGGTGCTGCTTCGGATGTCAGGTATAACTAATCACAAACCATATTATATTTGTCTTCATTCGTCAAAGATCAAAGTGTCTTATAGCTGTTCCCAACTGGTTTGTCAGGACAACTGAAGATATAAGTTTCCGGTTTCTTATGAGGTCTTCAAAGTTGTAGCGCACCTGCCCGAGTTAGTGGATGAATCATTTTGCAACCGACAATCCTTGAATAGTTTCGTTCGATAAACCGACTATTCAATTTAATTTAATTAATATACCTGAGTTTATACAAAGAGGATTACTTAATTGGAAGGTAAAAAATATGTCCAGATTGTGATTCGTAGATCACATATGAAGTTAAGAAACGAGGTTCCACGAGGAGTGGAGGACTGGTCTGCTGTATCACCAGGTGGATTGATACTATCATGAGTGTACATTGTGAGTAAATAGTGATTCCACCAAGTACATATTCTTGTCTATTCAGCCCTGCACATTGATTACTTACCGTTCTTGAGAGCTGAAATTTTTTTTTGGTCTTATGAAGTAATTTCATCAAGTTGTATATCGACTGATCTCGAAGGAAACTATTATATAATGTCAAATTATGTGAAGTATGCTGTCACTAAAGGCCAAGCAAAATCCTATCTAGTTCAGGCCGCGGCTGCTAAGAGTATCTGATTATGCTTCAATGAAAGCAAATAACAGCCGTGTACTCGTGAATTAGAAAAAGATACGATGACAAATAAGTGCAAGAATTCCCGAGTCATGATTTTTTAAAAAATTCTTTCCGTTCATTGTGATTCGTGCCATTTTAATTTGCATTTTTGTCTTCCTCCTTCTTTCTAACTATGCTGTATACCATTCTTAACATCAATATATCACTGACTCGTTCCGTCTTCCTATAAAGGCACAAAGAAAAGGAGGTAATTATATAACAAAATAGACAATATCCCGTTCATTGAAAATCCGGCATTTTGACATGAAATTTTAATGTTTACTTTTTGCATTTTCTGATACATTAATGTTTTGAAATCATACTAATACCAATTTTAGCACCATAGTTTCCCAATATTCTTTTATCCACTGGCTTGCGAGGGAATGCATACAGTTTTCATCAGCTCGGTGAAAGAGTATTGCTTTTCTCATCCTCTAGCATTCCCCTCATGTTTAAGATGTGGTCACAAATACCATATTGTTTCTGACTGGGAATACAGTGCTTTCCGCAAAAGAAACCCTTTCTGATTAAATTGCCCACCATCCTTTTACTGACCTCTGTTCTGGTTTGTTTTCAAGGAGAACGTCGGCACATTTATCAAACAACGACATCCTTTTCACTGATATATTCTTCATCATTGGGGTTAAATTTATCAATATTATAAGAAATCGTATGGCCCTTTAGTAACTCTCTGTAAGACATACCATTACGACGTCTTCTCATGAGTGTGCAGGAAATGGTCTAGCGAGACGATCGCATGTTGTTGTACAAGGTCAACACAATACAGTAGACGTAGACTAGCCAAATGTTGCATATTGTTTATTTTAGAAACGAAATAACAGAATAGAATAGACATATTATATGGGGAAACCCAAATTGTCTGATACTAACTGGGATGAACGATGTGTAGATGCAGGAACCCTTTTAAAGTGTCCCTCAAATATATTTTTCAATTCATATTAAAATGATAAAAACAAATTTAAACTTAATACACAAACTGTTTTAAGAAATAATTATTTTCTTCAAAAAAAAAAAAAAAGAGAAAAAGGAAAAAAAAAAAAAAAAAAAAAAAAAACAACAAAAAAAATCACCGTCCAGTTAATGAGTTTCATTTTATTTGAATACGATTTCGTGGACATTTTCACAAAAATCTAAAATAATCGTTACTGTAAATAGCCAGAGATAATGTTTTTGACTACTTCTCATTACAGAGATAAATAATTTACCTGAAAATATCCGTTAAGAATACCAATTGAAACTAAATCGTGAAAGGTTTATAATCAACGGACCTGAAATAATTTACACATTACAAAGTTACTTCAAGTTCCTATAGTAAAATATACTTTAAATTTAGTTCTTTCTGTTTCTTCTTATTTTTTTCTAATTAAACCTTTGAACTATTTTAGAACTCAATTTACTTCTACAAACTATTATTTCATAAGAGCTTAATTATAAAATCAAAGATAAACATATTCATTTTATCACCTTCTGTTCTTTTATAAATACAATTTTCCTAACAATAAAATTAGTTTAAGGACTTAAGGACTAACGCAAAATGGTGGGGATAAAGCGCCAATCGAATTTCAATCGTGTTCGCTCGAATAGCCATGAACAAACATTTTAGACGTACAGACATTTAAAACAAAATTGTACAGACACTTTTACCGGTTGTGCTACTGATCCTGCAATGTTGTAAATATTTTTTCTCCTGCATGACTTTTACTTCCAACTTTACACTATTTCTCTTAAATAAAATTTTCGTCTGACTGTTTTTGTCCAAAGGTGACATAAAGTGTAAGTAATAACAAATATAAAATAGGTCTTAGATTAAACACTTTTGAATTTACTAACGACATATAGTACACAATGTCATATATATATATATGTTCTATCCCAGCTTCTATCTCATCTGAATTCAAACAGTCTTATTAGCAATGTACAATCTGCATATCGCCCTTGCCACATTACTGAAACTACTCTTCTAAAAGTAGTTAATGACATTCTCTCTGCGTTGGATAGCGGAAAGATTACAGTCCTCACCCTCCTTGATTTGTCTGCAGCATTTGACACGATAGACCATGATATATTACTTCACCGTCTCCAGCATGTATTTGGCATTCATGATACAGCCTTAATGTAGTTCAAGTCCTACTTAGTCAACAGGACACAAATTGTATCTGCAAATGGAATATACTCCAGCCCAGTTGATCTATGTTGTGGTGTTCCACAGGGTTCTGTTCTTGGACCTCTTCTCTTCATTCTATACACTCAGCCGCTCTCAAGTGTCATAGATCATCATCCAGTGTCTCACCAATTGTACGCTGATGACACCCAAATATACAAATCTAGCCACCCAACTGAAGTTGATGCTACCATCCAAGGTGTAGAGAGGTGCATTTCTGATGTGAAATCATGGATGACATGTAACAAGCTGCAGATGAATGATAATAAAACTGAGGCCATTCTGATCACAACACAAAGACTTTCTCATTCACATCCTTTACCTCAAACAATAAATATCAGCAACACCAACATTAAATTCACACAATCAGTACGAAACTTTGGACAGTACTCTCACATTACACCAACATGTCATGAACATTGCATATCTTGAGCTGAGACGCATCAGCTCCATTCGCAAATATCTTTCAGTTGATGCCACTAAAACCCTTGTGTGTTCATTAGTACTTTCAAGACTGGACTATTGTAACTCAATTCTGTCTGGTTCATCTCAATATCTGCTCCAGAAACTTCAAAATGTTCAAAACACAGCTGCTTGGATCATACTTAGAGTACCACGATCAGAGCACACCTCCCCGCTGCTCTGTACCTTACACTGGCTATCCATTCGATTCAGAATCAAGCACAAAATTTGTTCTCTGTGCTACGTTTCACTGTCAGACTCTAGTCCAACATACCTATCCGATCTCACCCATGTGTACACACCAGCAAGATACTTATGCTCCTCTTCTGACAATCGTATACTCATTATTCCCACTATGAAAACAAAGTCATATGGACAGCGTTCATTTGCATGCCAGGGCCCAGCAACGTGGAATGAATTGCCCACTGAACTTGGACACAAAGACACAGTGATCCCATTCAAGAGTGTTCTCAAAACTCACTCATTTCGACTGCAAGAACAAACTTAAAGACCTAATAATGTTTCCTACCTTAAATATTATCAGCATGTTTTTTTTTAAAAATGTTTTCTAATTTCATGGTGTTTGTTTTTGTAATCATATCATTATATATGTTTTTTATCTTAAAGGTGTTGTCTAATGTTGTAAAGCGCTTAGAGCTTCTAAAGATTAGGCGCCATACAAAGTCCTCATTATTATTATTATTATTATTATTATTATTATTATTATTATATATATATATATATATATATATATATATATATATATATATATATATATATATATATATATATATATATATATATATATATTCATTCGTCGATCAGGAAAGAATAATCAATGGATCAGTTACGATAAACACACGAATATTATACACATTTCTTCATTTTGTTACTGTTTTGAAAAGTTATTTAATATTAGTGATTAACTTACCGAAAATAAATTGTCATTTTCAGAATCCATGAACAATTCGTAAAGAGTTTCTCAAGGGCTCAGAATAGGTGACTTGAAATTGGCAAATCACTTCCGATTAATCATGACGTACGAACAATCGACGTCATACTTTGAGTAGGGTTTTTCAAGGTTACTCACTCAGTGTCATAGTCCGGTTTCCGCTTAAAATGGCTCATGTCTCTTTTGGGGCCCTCACGAGCTACCATTAGTAACGCTCTGCAAGACATAACATTCCGACGTCATCACATGTGCGTACAGGAAATGGTCTAGCGAGATGATCGCATGGTGTTGTACTATGGCAACAGTGTGCAGTAGGCGTAGATTAGACGAATGTTGCATATTTTTTCATGTTAGGATCAAAATAACAGCTTTAAAATAGGTTTTCAATTTTGCAACTGTTTATTTTTAAACATAATCGAGTAATCGTAGGCTGGCGGGATCGATACCCAAGCAGGACAACCCGAGTGGGCTGCCCTGGTGTGTCCTTTTTATCGATTTAAAATATAGAACTCGTATCAAAATTACTAAGCTTTCTTATATTTTATAATATTGTATTAATATTTTGAGTGCATGAAATGTTATATATTTCAATGATATGTATAGCGGGAAAAATGTCCATCTTTCAGATGCTGCCGAGAGGAACTGTATGTCGAGGAATTCAGAATGACTGCGATCTGGAAGAACTTTGTGAAGGGCAAGATTCAGAGGTGCTGGTATATCAACATCAGTGAAAAATATATAACCAAAGAATGTTTCCAAACAGAACACTTCGGGCTTTATCTATCGAATAGACACCTTGGAAATCCGCCAAAATTACGCTAAACGTCCGGTACTCACGATATCACGCAGAACAGTCATATTCCATCTTAGTTAAAGTACTGAGTCTCTGTTTTTTTTCCCCATCATGCACCGACACATAATCTGGAATCCTGCTTTGTATGTGCTGTGCTACGTACTCCGCTGCTCGACTAACAAATCAGGAGACACGGATTTTACTAGTTACCGGCCTATGATATTGTCTTGCCAACCCCAGAAGCATATTCCCTATTCGTGGGAGGATAACACAGCTGCTTCAGTGCCGTAACTTGGACAGTAAAATGTAATTTCTATATATATCTTCGATACTTTTATGACACTCAGTTTAGAATGCATTTACTGTGGCTTTTACAATTGTAAGCCATTGGTGCAGAATCCTAAGTTTTTTTGAATAAGATGCCAAAGTATAAAAAATCTCTTTACTTTGCGGTCTGGAACACAAGACTAATGCAGTTATAAAGGAACACGTAAGCATTACTCCTCATGGTTACCGCCCCTTACAGGTCAGGTCCGATAATACCATACATTCACAAGTTGAAATCTGCTAGAAACTTGGAGAAATTATTGTTATTTTTTTTTATGCTATCCCCAAAAGACTGCAGATTTTACGGACAAAATGCAAGGGTTAAATGCTAGCAGATCTAGTCACAAAGTAAAGCATCTGAGACTTTTTTTTCGTCCAAGAGAGAGATAGTCTGTTCAATCGATATTGCGGAAAATGCACGTGTATGCAATGACAATTTCTGCGATGTTTTCGAGGTGTACCTTCGATGATATTAAGAAACGCTCGAGCGTGTCATGATTGAGAACGTTTCATCCTCAGCATTAATTACAATTCAGTTAACTTTTTTTTTTTAACACACTTTCAAAATTCATTATCAGGCGTCTCTCAACTGGGCATATATGTGTGAGTATTACATACTTCTTCACAAAATAAATTTTCAAAATTCAGTAATTTTAAACCTTTTGAGAATTTCAATTAATAGATTTAAAAATGCAAAATAACCGTTGCGTAACAAATACAAAATAAATACACGAAAAGCAAAAAGAAAACAAGAGAATCTACAAAGAATTTTCACAAAAGAACATTTCTCTATGAAAGTTTCACAAGCATTTTGTTTAAGTCTGTATGCATTACTATTGAATTTTTAGACAAATAATAATCACTTTTATTGCTTATAGTTCTTTCCGTGAAATTAAAGCACGCATGCCAATGTTGCAGACAATTATTTTGACTTTCAAGCACATATATAGAAGATTATAGGTCTCTTTTGAGATAAAACAGGAACTGTTTGAATTATATGTCCTTCCGCAATCTGAGTCTGCCTTATTAAATTGTGGTCAACTCTTTCTAGTGTCCAACTGACCATTACAAGCGGGACATGCATATCTGCGGTTCTGCCTCTCAACCAGGTTACTGCTACAGAGGAAAATGCAGATCCAACCATATACAGTGTTTGAACATGTGGGGAAATGGTAAAATACTCATGCTTAATAAAAACAATTTAAAAGTGTTCACAAAAATAAAAACTGAAAATAAAGTACGAACTATAGCTATCAGCTATCATTTCTAGTAGATGAGGACAGTATTTTGTTGACTATAGACGAATTAATAAAATGAGATATCCATCATATGTTTCTTCAACAGCTACATAAAGATGAATAAATCATAAGAGCAAGTAAAAACCGTCGTACAAGTTTCATCTAAGTCACTTTTGTTGTTTCGCATCTGTTTTCAATATCTCATTTGAAATAACAGTAAAGAATTTTACTTAAATACGTCTGTATATTGTTGTCTTTTACCACCAACTCTTTGATTATTTAAAAATAATCGAAGCGGAAGTATTTTTAATTTTAATAATAATGAGGATGACCGTAACAATATACTCTGTGGTTGAATGATTTTTTAATGTATAGCTTACTCCATTTAGTACAGCTTACACCATTTAATACAGCTTACACCATTTAGTACAGCTTACACCATTTAGCACAGCTTACTCCATTTAGTACAGCTTACACCATTTAATACAGGTTACACCATTTAGTACAGCTTACACAATTTAATACAGCTTACACCATTTAATACAGGATACACCATTTAGTACAGCTTACACAATTTAATACAGCTTACATCATTTAATACACCTTACTCCATTTAGTACAGCTACACCATTTAATACAGCTTACATAATTTAATACGCCTTACTCCATTTAGTACAGCTTACACCATTAATACAGGTTACACCATTTAATACACCTTACTCCATTTAGTACAGCTTACACCATTTAATACACCTTACTCCATTTAATACACCTTACTCCATTTAGTACAGCTTACACCATTTAATACACCTTACTCCATTTAGTACAGCTACACCATTTAATACACCTTACTCCATTTAGTACAGCTTACACCATTTAATACACCTTACTCCATTTAATACACCTTACTCCATTTAGTACAGCTTACACCATTTAATACACCTTACTCCATTTAGTACAGCTTACACCATTTAATACACCTTACTCCATTTAGTACAGCTACACCATTTAATACAGCTTACATAAATTAATACGCCTTACTCCATTTAGTACAGCTTACACCATTAATACAGGTTACACCATTTAATACACCTTACTCCATTTAGTACAGCTTACACCATTAATACAGGTTACACCATTTAATACACCTTACTCCATTTAGTACAGCTACACCATTTAATACAGCTTACATAATTTAATACGCCTTACTCCATTTAGTACAGCTTACACCATTAATACAGGTTACACCATTTAATACACCTTACTCCATTTAGTACAGCTTACACCATTAATACAGGTTACACCATTTAATACACCTTACTCCATTTAGTACAGCTTACACCATTAATACAGGTTACACCATTTAATACACCTTACTCCATTTAGTACAGCTTACACCATTTAATACACCTTACTCCATTTAATACACCTTACTCCATTTAGTACAGCTTACACCATTTAATACACCTTACTCCATTTAGTACAGCTTACACCATTTAATACACCTTACTCCATTTAGTACAGCTACACCATTTAATACAGCTTACATAATTTAATACGCCTTACTCCATTTAGTACAGCTTACACCATTAATACAGGTTACACCATTTAATACACCTTACTCCATTTAGTACAGCTACACCATTTAATACAGCTTACATAATTTAATACGCCTTACTCCATTTAGTACAGCTTACACCATTAATACAGGTTACACCATTTAATACACCTTACTCCATTTAGTACAGCTTACACCATTAATACAGGTTACACCATTTAATACACCTTACTCCATTTAGTACAGCTTACACCATTAATACAGGTTACACCATTTAATACACCTTACTCCATTTAGTACAGCTTACACCATTAATACAGGTTACACCATTTAATACACCTTACTCCATTTAGTACAGCTACACCATTTAATACACCTTACTCCATTTAATACAGCTTACACCATTTAATACACCTTACTCCATTTAGTACAGCTTACACCATTTAATACACCTTGCTCCATTTAGTACAGCTACACCATTTAATACAGCTTACATAATTTAATACGCCTTACTCCATTTAGTACAGCTTACACCATTAATACAGGTTACACCATTTAATACACCTTACTCCATTTAGTACAGCTTACACCATTAATACAAGTTACACCATTTAATACACCTTACTCCATTTAGTACAGCTTACACCATTAATACAGGTTACACCATTTAATACACCTTACTCCATTTAGTACAGCTTACACCATTAATACAGGTTACACCATTTAATACACCTTACTCCATTTAATACACCTTACTCCATTTAGTACAGCTTACACCATTTAATACACCTTACTCCATTTAATACACCTTACACCATTTAGTACAGGTTACACCATTTAATACACCTTACTCCATTTAGTACAGCTTACACCATTTAGTGCAGCTTACACCATTTAATACAGCTTACACCATTTAATATGGTTGATACAAGTTGCCGCTTGGTACTAAAGCACTTGGACATACCTGAACAAACACCTGTATGCATATACGAAAATTAACCTTTTCATACCAACAAAGTAGAGTTGTCTTTCTGTTGTATAAATATTACTTACAGGATCAAGGTTGGGCGATATAGTGTGTTACGGTGATAACACGAAAGGTGACAAGGCAGGAAATTGTGGGTCAATAGATACATCGCAGAAAAAACCGTGCCAGCTTAGGTATTCAATTTATGTTTTCAGTTATCACCATTAAACCTTCATTGCTTGGGATTCAAATGTTAATATAACAAGTCACTATTAATTCCATTTAGTAAGCATACTGAAAAACTGTTACAAGAAAAAACAAAAGATAATTTACCTTTATCTCACTAGAGACATTGTTCAGTGTTTCCACTGGTTTTCTGTAAACCTGTGACAGATGTTTTTGGTGTTCTGTAAGCCTGTCATTTATCTGTTTCACCCTATGGTTTAGATGCAAGAAACTAAAATACATATTCCACATTACCATGACATTACTGAAGATGATTGCTGGTGATACATTAGAGTATTTGACGCTATAAGGGTGTACATGTAGGGCAGGTCGGCGATACAGACAATCCAAATCGCGAAATCAATCACATATTTATGTGCATTTTCTTTTGCTACAATTACTTAAATATTTATTCCAATGAAAAATATTGTAACCAATGACGTCACCAGCTGTCATTAAAATAATAGCGGAATGAGTATTTAAATATTCATTGAAATGCACAGGTTGAAGATCATAGATTTTTCTTATCATATGCATGGATAAAAGTGTATGTTAGGTAGGGAATATTTCCTTAGTGACACATTTATTTAGTTCACTTTTGAATACCGACTCAGAAGACCGGCGACACCGATTTCCGGTAGGAAGTAAATCGCTAATAGTTGAGTATTACATAATTGTCATTAACTTTATCCGTTTCCTTCAAGATCATATTCTTACGCAACTAGTAAAATTCCATTACATTTTTACTTCTTATAATTCATTAAGAGACAGAAGACTCAGTCACTTTACCTTACGTATAACCAAACTCTGAAATTCATCTCACTACGAAATTTGAGGTAACAAGTGACCTCATATGACTAGTTTGTATCGAACAAGTGGCGAACCAAGAACATCTTTTACGCATCTATGTAACCATTTTTCTGATTACATACATGCACCCATGTTATCATTTGGGCCGTAATAATGTTAGTATTCTCCTTACACACCGATCTTTAAATAAATAGGACAACAGGCAACACCAATCCGGTGGTCGACATTGAATTTAACTTTACAGAAAATAATTGAATTACTACTTTTTAAAATTACGTGAGAAGACTATAATTTACACCTATAAACACGAAGTCTAACAGCAGTTTTCTTTTAGCAGAAAAGTTTTTCCTTTTTCTTTTCCCTATTACAAGAAACGTGCCCGCAGGGAATAAATCGTACTAAGATAAATCTCTTGTTGAATTTCCGCAATAGTCTCGTTCTGTCCGCCAAAATGACGTCTCTCTCTCTCTCTCTCTCTCTCTCTGTGTCTCTGTATATATGTATAATAAATAGACGCATATAATTTTGCTATAGTTTCCTTACCATGAAAGTCAGTGATCTTTTGAAATTTTGGAGACAGAAAAAAAACCTCCCAACACTTGACCTCGTCCGGCCCTGCTTAACAAGAGAGTTATAACATTTCGTATATGCGTGTATTCTCACTCAGGTTTATGTACTTTTTTTTTGTCATATTACACAGTGACATAATGTGTGGCACCCTGCAGTGTGAAACGACAGCTAAATTTCCCTTATTTGGAGGGAGTCAGATTATCAACCTGAAGACAAAATCCTTTTCAAATGGAACAACAATCTCATGCAAGTACGACTGATGCGTTTCAAAATATATCATCAACCATTTGAGTCCATTGTTGCAGTTTTAACTAACCTTTCATTGGGATTAAAAATATTAATTAAAAAGTATTGTTTTACGGCAGTACTATCTGCTTGACATTAAAACTCTTTGTTTACACTGAATGATAATATTTTACACGCTTCAAGTTATTACATCTATAACCATGTAATGTCATCAGCCATTTTACTCAATTAAACTTTGGTTTATATATATATATATATATATATATATATATATATATATATATATATATATATATATATATATATATATATATATATATATATAAGAAACATAATTTGGCTTTGTTGTTGGGATGAAAAAGATTATTTAGTGCCAAGATTAGGTTGTAGGCCAAAGGGCATAAACGTACGTATTTCACCGTTCAGTCTAACCTTTCAAGCTGAGTACGTAATCAACTCGGAATAACACCAATTCGTAAACTTCCGCAAGTTCAAATAAACATAAATCTGTCTTTGCAATTACTGATGATTAATAGACTAGTTTGAAATAAAAGCTTCTTTAGATGGTTGACATGAAATGTATACATAATTATGTACGAGAAAGCTTAATACGTAACCAATGCAGAAATGTTCTATCTAGGCACGGTCAGGTCATACATTACCATAACATTTAATGTCCCTTCCTAAGGGCAGCTAATATCGACCTTGGTCCAGATATTCCCGACCCTGGCCTCGTAGAAGACGGTTCTCCTTGCCACGACCTTGACAAGGATACAGAAGGAGTTTGTTTGGCCCAGAAGTGCATCGACATCAAGACGTTTCCCGTTAAGCATTGTCCAAGAGGGCTTATCGGAATAGAATGTTCTGGAAACGGCGTATGCGACTGTTACTTGAATTTCGTGAAATTTAATTTTAAAATTCTGCACATGTCATTTGACTTTACCAATAAAGTAACGATTTCATTATCTGGAGAGTAAATAAGGCATTTTATTTCTTTTAAGAAAAGCATCATACGAAGATTTAGATGATAGTAAATTTTCAAATCTAAACGTAATTGGCACATCTGGCTGAAAAGTTTGCCGTAAACCGATCTTCTATTATTTCTTCATTTATTTTGTTATGAGAATTCATATTTCGCTGCATTTACAAATTCCATTTTATTTTTTCCAATAAAGCTGAGTAGAAGTTTGCAATCCATAACATGTTTAATTTTTGCAAGGTTTCTTTTCAAGATGACTAATTCAAAGACAGTATGAGATATACGTTTTATCCTTTAGGAAAGTTCTTGCCCAATTTCAACAAGGAGAAAACGTAGTGTCTTGGCAGTTCTAGCTGAATTGCAGCCATGTATGAATTTACGATTAACGTGTACAAGACAGACATGTGCACGATTGTTGGATTGCAGATAAAGTACTTGTATGTGGCTTTTCCATTACGAACATTTCTCGCATTTTCAGCAGATGCTTTCTTTCAATTATTTCAGGTTTGTAATGAGGAAGGTCAGTGTGTATGTTTTCATAGTTATGATGGAACTGATTGTAGTCACCGTAAGTATTAGGGAAACATCCCCTTTGTACTGAACTCTGTAAATTAATTAATTCTCCGTCTTTATAGAACTCTGTAGATAAAACTAGCTTTCATCTATAAACTGGCGTTAAGTTTTCAGATACCTGTACCTGTTTTGTCTATAGAACTGGAGTGCTGTGGCCATCTAGTTAGTTCTTGTTTGCTACTTCATTTGTCCAGGAAAGACATATATTTGGAAATATTGGCTTAGTTCAAGTGAGTTATAATTGGTGATCACTCATATCGCCATAATCGTCCAAAAGTCAACCCAAAATTTGTAAAGAATCTTTTAATGAGTTTGTACTGACTCATGAAAATCCCAGTCAAGGGGTTACATTATTTGTCTCCCCACGAGGTTCTACCGAGGGGGAGACAAAAATGTAACCCCGCCACTGGGATTTCCTTGTTTTGGTACACACACATACACAGATGATTTTTTTTCACACAATTTTGTTCCAAATAAATTTAAATAACCCACACTTTTGCCGTATAGTTAGCAGATTCAAAACACAGTATTCAACAGGTACTATTATTGCCTTTCACTCTATATAAAGGTTATAAGTTTTGTACTCTTTTATAAAAATCTGAATAATTATCTATTTAGATTCTAGCTATATATGCTGCTTTTAGAATAGAAACAAAATAATAAAGGAAAACAAAAACAAGTAATAATTGTTATGTGTTGCAACAATTGCATCATGCGCGTCTGGAGACACGTGATTTTGTTTGCATACGCGCATTAATACGAATAAGGGCAATGAGATGCTAAGTCAACTCTAAGTACACATGTTCTACGCATGAGAAAATAGAAACTTAAAATAGTTTGCAATTATTAGTGTATTATCGCATTTAATCGACGGATATAATATGACAATAACAATAAGTATTTTTTATCTTTTATCCGGAATTTTCAGTTCTAGTTTTGAAAAAGTTCTTTGGTTGGCAACGGCATGATACAGTACAATGTTGGGTACAGTTCTAACGAAGCGTGGAGTGATGGAGTAGATTTCTAATTCATGATTTTCTTGGAAATTTATATTTTCTCTCCTAGAATGATGAATGAATCACTCTGAATAATAAGTGCAGACATTTTCATTTGTTTACAATGTCTGATTTTATTGGGGCTGGTTGGGGTGTTTGACAATGTTTGAAGAACGCAGGTCTGATATAACATATTTCTGGTTGTTGTCGTATTCACGGTAGTTCTTGCAAGATTCTGGATTTTTGATGTGTGTCGTCAAGTGTCTGGAACTGCGTAGTCTGTTATTGTTCGTTCGACACAGCATCGCGAATTTTATCCTATCTGTAACTCAGTAAATTTTTAGATCAGCATCATGAAATGTAGCTAAAAGTACGTAATACGTTTCGCACGAAATATTTAAAACTAATGATATACTTTTAGCTTCATTTATTGACGTTTAACTGAAAATTTAATAAGTTACGGATATGATAAAATTCACCTATCACAACTAAAGTTTCTAGCATAATACTAAATAGCTCGACTTAGCATGCGTGTGTGTGTGTGTGTGTGTGTGTGTGTGTGTGTGTCTGAAAATGTTTTGTATGTTGTTTTGTCAGTATTGGAGAGACCGTAAGCTGCTTTTGGGGTGAATGTTTTATATACCTGTTGTTCTTGTTTTTGTTTGATTTTATAACAACTCCGTCAGTTCGGTGGTGGTTCTTGACTAGGATATAGTTCTATTTGGTCAGGATAAAGAAGCTACAGTTTGCCATAATTAAAGTTATATGTTGAAAATAAACTAATGCATCATTTTGTCAAGCATAAAAATTAAAATACAGTTCATACCAAATGAGGACAAAATATTTTAGATAAATCTTGAATATGGACTCAAATCATTACGCATATGCCTGCATTAAAGCGGTAAATCTAGAGAAGTTACGGACTATACAGTCTAACCATAAGTGATGCTTAGTTTTCGAGGGAAATTTAAACGAGTGATATTATTATCATGTATTATACACTATAAATGTACTATATGGTTTTGATTAAATAATTACAATCATAAGATAAACACTAACGAATTCGCTAAAATCGTGCATATAAATTTTATCTTCCTAAAATAGACAGCGGTTATGAGCTATTATAAGCATTGCGTAATATTCAGTAATAAATCAATTATTTCAGGACAGATTCAGTGCAACGTATCCAATGTCCCCGAGCATGTAGTGAGAGTGACCGTATGGGATCTACTTAACGGCAGTGACGTGGTGATGTATACATGTGAGCAAGGCTTTATCTCGGTTAGCGGCAACCTTTCTAGAACATGTCTACCAACAGGAAATCTTACAGGGAGTGAACCCAAATGTGAACGTGATGGTACTTCTTTTTTTCGTCTCTTTATTCGTATTTTTAAAAATAAATATTTGCAAGTAATTTGATTAGTTCTTTTATTTTGAAATGCCTCTTCCTTCTATTATACAATTTCATATTGTTGTTTACACTAAAGGATTAAAAAATGAGAGAATTAAACTTATATTTTGAAAACGTGTCATTTTAGTGTTAACTAGTGATAATGCACCATCAGGTCTTTCTCTGCTTACCGAAACTTGTATGGTGTAATTAACCATTAGATACTGGAAGGAAGGAAGAGACGAAGTTTCCGGTGTGGGCGATTATTGTTGCCGGAGTGTGTGGGCCCGTGACAATAACCTGTACAACCATCATAATTTGCCTTGCTTGCAGATACAAGGAGAAAGTCAGGTATGATACAGTGAAGAATTGAATAGCAGGAATTTAATATTTAATAAGATCATTTGAAAACGATATATTGGAGACCACTTTTGAGATGACCCTTTTAATTTCAAATTACATGCATCATTTTACGTCAACATACACACTCTTTCAATAAGATGCTTATCACATGGTCAGAAATCAGAATGTAGAGTTTTTTCTTTTTTTCTGTTTTTCCTCTACTTTGATTTGATATGTTTTGTCTTTTCTCATAATATTGAATGAAATATTTGGTCTTATCGCATGTACTAATTCATATTTGGTTATACGATATGATGTTAATTTATATTTGGTCATATTACATGATATTAATTCATATTTATGTTTTATCACGTAGCATTCATTTTATGTTGGATCTTATCACATAATACTAATTGATATATGGTCTTATCGCATTGGTCTTATCGCATGATATTAATTCATATAAAACCACTGTGTTAATCTTTTCAAATCGATTGTGGCATCACGTTTAACTAGTTAAAGGCTATCATCGCTGTAAGCCTAAAAAAAAATGGTTATGAAAATACATTCTTTAGTCATGACTGAAAGTCTCGTTAGAGATGTTACACAACAGTCTCACAGACCTTTGAGAATGGTTCGTCAAACGTTTGTACGATATCATGTTTGGGAAACATTCTTCGCAAAAATTCTAATATTCGGCAAGTAGCAGGTTTTGTAGTTTTAACAGTACCAAAATCATTCCAGTTTGGAATCTGATTAAAATCAAAATCTACAGATGAATATGTAGCTCCGACAGCACCGGTAAGAGGCCATTTTTCATTGGCCTTTCTCTTCCTCAATTAAACTACAACTTATTTTGTTACTTTCAAATGTCCTTTGGACCATATGGTTCTTTAACGGTAACTTTATTTTAATCAGAAGCCAATGCTTTATTTGATAGGCTACTAAACATAGGCTGACACGGAATTCCAAAGGTCAGCAGAAAAAAACACTTGTATCGATATATGTTAGCTCTCGGTTATGGCAGAGATCTAGATTTTGAGAAGATTAACCAAGAACATCAATCATTTTTTGTCTGTCTGTGTGCCTTTCTGTCTCTGTCTCCTTATTTCTTTCTCCCTCTCTCTTTATATATATATATATATATATATATATATATATATATATATATATATATATATATATATATATATATATTCTGAAAGCGATGCTAGCTATTTACGCATGTATCCATTTCATGTTTACTTAACATTACAGATGGTTTAACGTACACCATTTCAGGAATGCCTTCTGTGTACATTTGCGTCTGTAAGAAAACGTTTTTGTTGTTTGTAATTTAGTACGTATTTATTCCACGGTGGAAAAATTACGGCCTTATGAGTTTTAGTAAGTCCAAACTTTTACTGAAGCCATCCTGAAGGTATTTAATCATTCCTTCGTTCTTCATCAAACCCTTGAATTTAGAAATTGAGCTGGATCTCTATACTCTGAGAGAACTGACTATATCCTTGTTATGTAGGACTAAAGATTTCCCAAGGCAGATTCAAGTGGTACCGACCAGACCAGAGATTGCAAAAGATGGAAAAAATACAGCCGGAACTAGACTTGGTCTAGGGATTCTAAAGCATTCCAATCGTGTACGGAACCTATCCTTGAAACAACCTCTATAGTGGACAACGGAGCGTGGAATGTGTTGATCTAATGACCTCATGCGAGAAAATCTGAAGAAAACGCCGAGACAGTTACAATCCAGCTTCAAGCTGAGATATGACATTTACATCAAATTACTCTGACAGAAAATTAAATGAAAGTCACAATGAAATTAGTACAAAAACTTGTTTCCAATTTATTTTTAAAATAAAAGCTCAATCCCTTTCAGGCGTCTTATTTATTTTATCATGTGGTTCAAACAATATCTAGTCAACTAATGGTGATAATGAGCAGAAATTGCATTTATTTCAAGGGTCTCCTATTTTGTAACTGCTTTTAGCTACAGCTATTCTTTCTGGAGAAGCACTATATGATGGTCAATGCCCTGATTTAGACAGTCATTTTTTTCTGATGTCCTTCAAAGGCTTTGCAAACAAAATGTGTAAGTATCAACCATAAGTTTTGATATATAAGTTCCATGTCTGCTACATGAAAGCAAATGTACAAAAGGAAATTGAAAATATATCAAGATCAGTTGAAAACATTCTTAGTAATGTACATGTTGGTCGTTTAAAAAGAGACCACTGTCAACATAAGTGGATTAAATCATCTGTCAGGAATATATATTAATAAATTATATATATATATATATATATATATATATATATATATATATATATATATATATATATATATATATATATATATATATATATATATATATATATATATCTTAACTAGTCCCAAACTTAAATATTGTTTCTCCGCTGTACTTGGTTAATTTAGTTTTCTCCAATTCTCAAGTCATCCCAAACCCCAGTGATTAAAACAAAAAAATTGTGATCATTTGCTTTGGTTATTTTTATATAAAGTAGTTTTATTTCTAATAAATTCCCAACGGAGTGAGGACCCTGGTCTTGATATTATAATAATTACGCACGCACAACAGACTCGCATCGAGCCCTTGTTTATTTTACAATTAACTAAGACTTCGGGATTTAATGTGTTTTTAGTGTTGCACATGGTCTTTTCTGCATAAAAAATAATTTCTTACCATCTTTGTTTAGAAGACAAAGACAGCTAGTCAACCAAAACACATGTAGAAATATCAAGGGCATTAACTACTATACTATAATTCGTTCTTTAGGATGCTTTAAATGGTTCTTAATTAACATATATTCTGGAATAGTTCTTCTCTTTATGTTATAAATATGTGGAACACAAAACTGTTGTAGTTTTCCGCATATTAAATACGATAGTGACGCAATGTTAAGTAATACCGATTATGGTATGTTAGTTCTTTACTCTTGTTGTCGATTCGTGACAAGGGATTTTATTACGTGGCTGATGTAATATAGAACATTACAAAATGCAGACTGGATATTATGCTATATACACTGTAGACTAGTTTGTAGTGAAGTTTGTTTTCAATTAAGTAGAGGAACAGGGTGGCAACATGTACGCGGAAATACCGATATTAAGGTAACATTAGTTTAACCTGATTTACTGATTTGTCAATAAAATATAGATCTGAGTCATCATTTATAGTATGCCCAAAGAATTAAATTAATTTGTTTGCACTTTGCTAGCTCATGTTAGTGACAGAGGATCATACTCGTTTACATTTAAGTGTGCTAGTTCTTCGTTTAATTGTGTGAAACAATACCCATTCAGTAGTTTAAAAAAAAAATAATACTCAAAAGTCATTCAATAGTTTCATTACTATGCCGGCAAGATTAATACAATCTGAAATCATACTTCTAAGACATTCAGCATTTCTATAACTCTGATAGAACTGAAGCATGATTAGAGAAGAAACAAATATGAATTTTATTAGTGGATCATTTAAAAAGGCTAAAAACTAGAGCTTAATAATCTCAATTTACAAGTGTTCTACCAGAGTAACGATCACTGTGCTATCAGAACTTTCACTTTCTGTTTTAATTATAATTTCTAACAACAGCATATATTCCGGACCTCTGGCTAATTATGCCATGGCAAATCTTATTTGTTGCACTGGTTACCTCTCATCCTTCAATACATATATGTGTCTATTAATCAAAATGTGTATGAAATTTTTGTATTCGGAAGCCTAAACTTTAAAGGGTCGGTCACAATCTATGGAAGAACTAATGTTACCAGCACATTTGTACAACTCGCGTCTTAATAGTGCTTACAAATATATAAAAAAGCTCCGTTTTACCATTTATAATTATATTGAAGGAAAAAGGACGACAAAACAGATTCCTCTTCTTTTATCTACTAGTTCTAGAAGAATTAATAAATTTTGTAGTCGTTGACTTTTGACCTCTGTGAACCTGATCTGCCCCATGCCTGTTCAAACTATATATTGTTTTAGTGACATATCAAGCATTAACTTTGCACGCTTCACGTTCCTGTCTTTTTGTACAACATTGCTTGTTATGTTTAGAAACTGCAACGTCTATCTTAAATAGCTCACATTTCATGTGGGTGGGGTGCGTTGGATGGGATTGGGTGGGGGTGGGGTGGCTTGGGTGGGATTGGGTCTTATGTGGGACTTTGCAACCAATTAATACTTTTATGTGAAAGAAATATATTAGAATTATTCAAAAAGGACAAATTAGAGTCTTGCGACTGAAATGTTTCATCAATACAACCAAACTTTCAATCATGCAGGAATAACTGTTCAACTTTTATGGTTGCGCTCTGCAAATATTACATAGAGGGTGCCAGGAGTAGGGTGAATTTGTTTTCATCTGCAACATGCGCAATGGTAATTACGTTGCCATGGCTCTATGCTGCTTTCATGTATTGTAGCTGAAATTTCTTTAATGTTGTAATTGTGGAAATCCTACATGATTTAAGAACAAAGTTGAGCAAAATGTCTTCCCCATGTGCTAAAAAATCAGCCGGAACTAGTTAAAAATACACTAGCCTGAGCAGTTACTAAAGGAAAACGAAGTTTGTCAGAGTCAGCAATACCACCTTCTGAAAGTGAAATGAATGAATTACAAAATATATAAAACGTAAAAATCGTTATTGGCTTTTATTTTGCCTTTGAACTTGCCACTGAATAAGACAAGAATATAATTTGGTAATTCCACATTATGATCAGGTTGGTATGCTTGATGCTGGATTGATGGATGGGCTGGACGAATGAGCATGGTGACGGCATGACCGGCATTGTGTCAGCGTAGCCATTGAACTATTCAGTTGACGGTGTATTTGTTACTACATGAATGAAGGTGTAGGGTAGGAATTCCAGGTTCTAGAGTAGGCCAAAGAATAGTGATGTCAATTACGAACTCTGAATAAGGGCAGCGTACACTATCTTACGTTTACAAGGACATATGGTTGCAAGAACCGTGCTTATTTCTCCGGGTCATAGTATTGTGTAATTCTGGAGCAGGTCGGGGAATAGTGGTGTGAATTCCGAACTATGAATAAATGCAGCGTACGCTGCGTTTCATTTACAAGGATATATGTTAGTATGAATCATATTTATTTTTCTTTGTTTCATATGGTTGTATGAATCATGGAAATTACTTGTATCATATGATTCTGTGAATTATATTCATTTTATATATTGTAGACGTATGAACCATATTCATAATATTTTTTTAAAAAAAATAAATGAATCTGTTTTCTTAACATGTTCGGTATGGTAGTCTTATATCGTATGTAGTGGGTGGGTTTGTGAGTGTACTCGCAAATGTATTGTCGTGAATAGTTTCATTTAATAAAATTATATTCACTCACATTGTATTGTTTTCACTCATCTGAAATTCCATTCGGGTACAATCCTTATAATTTAATTTTGAAGTCCAAGAAGGGAATATGATCCAGCGTAACTAGCAATTGTTTGATAGGTGCACATCTGAAGTAAGACCAGACTGTGTACTCGATAACCCAAATTACACCCATCAGTCATACAGTACAATAAAGGGAATTAAACATTCTTTTAACAATATCTGATATATACAATATTTTTAGAAGCCATGATAATTAATTGGGAAAACATAGAAAATTCATTTTCTTTAAAGTCTAACACTAGGCAAAGTACAGGACTGCAGATAGCAACGTATGACACTCCGAATGCAAATAAAATATCTTGTTTAAAATGGTGAGGTCAATACACATTTTGAGATATTGCGTATATTTCCCTAATGGAACTAGGTATAGAGATCCCTGCTAAATTTATTGAAGGCAAATCCAGAATATTGTGACGATGTGTAAATTTCCCATATATTTCGTGAAGTAAGCACAAAACTAGATTAATCAATCAACGTAAAGGAATGTTAACAGTAAATTGACTGAAGCAATGTCAAATAAATTATTACCATAACCATTTTGTTTTCTCAGTAATTTAAAGTCTCTTTTCTTTAGAAAACTATTGCTCTGTTTAATAAGTTGTGAATTTATATAAGGTAATGTTATACGAGAATGTGTTCATGATATCTACTAACGTATCTACTCTATGCATTGTGATCGCTACACGTTTTGCTAATTTTTTATTTACTTTGGTAGATGTTCATTTCAAATTTGTAACATTCGAGGATTTAATTCTCGTTAATTTAACTGAAACTTTCCTGATCATGAACCATGAAATGAAGATCGATATATATATATATATATATATATATATATATATATATATATATATATATATATATATATATATATATATATATATATATATATATATATATATATATATGTATATATATATATATGTATATATATATATATATATATATATATATATATATATATATATATATATATAAGGAATGTTTTTATTGTACAGACATAAAACAGAAATAAACATGCTGATATGTACATGCATAATTGTTATTGCATGCATATCTTTAACAAAACATCACCAGGATCATCATCATCGTCTCCATCATGAACCCTTCAAATACTGAAACAGTCTCGTTTAATTCTAAAACGGACCCATTAAATAACAGCAACTAAGTGTTTGACCCTTAATATTCCCATATACGTTCAGGCGAGCACAGTTAAAAAACAGCATGTGAATCAGGGATCAGAGTACATTTGATTCAACACTGAAAGTAGAGGACCAGAAGGTGAGACGTTTACATATTGTGAACTGTTATCCTGGTTATTCTGGGTGATTTTATGGACTAAGTGTTAAAGGGAAAATATAAGGATTAGAAGCATTAAGCGCATACAATTAATATTCTAGTTTTTACAAATAATAATTGACCTTTAATACGAACTCGTCTGCTATTTACAAACAAGAAGACATGTAAACGAGTTGATAATCAGTTGAATACGGTAGCAACGGAAGCGGAAGTACGCAAAATATAACGAGAATCATTATTAAGGAGAATTTAGACATGACATAACCTATTGCTTGACATTGATCTGTCAGTCCGATGCTCTCTTGACTAATGTATCACCATTGCTAATTTTAATATTGCTTATTCTATATGGCATCGTAACCTCGTACTTATACCATCCCTGGTCAAAATATCATGTCCAATTATGATGACAAAGAATGGAACACTTGTCACAAATGTATTTCATCAGGTAATGGAATAACTAAGTAAAAGTGAAACTGTTGTATTTTGCTTTTACTAGCCACGGTACACTTAACTGCTAAATACCAGTAAGGTCTTCCTGAACATGAAGCTGACAGTCACATCAACCTAACTTATTTTACCAAATTGTGATGTGCCACAGTGCCATGTATTTAATTACTAATTCTTCATTATTAAATAATGTGTGGTTATCACAGATGTTTAATGGTCTGGATGCAAATTAGTTTTGGTGTAGCTGTAAATATTTGTACAATGTCTTTGTTAAGTGGAGCGGTAAACTGTGATGCATGACAAGGATAAAGTGATGTTATTGAACATTTGTTTTACATCTAATTTTCTATTAATTAGTATTGTATCTATTTTCTTTATGACCACGTTCAATATTGACACGACTTGACAAATGTTTTGCTTAGAAAATTTTCGTATTTGGTGGGGCGTTTGGAGTAAATAATATTGTAGTGTTTTGACAGTATCTCGACAATTTGCATATTTCTTTCTCCATTGGCTTCATTTTGTGGGTTCTTAAACAATGTTCGGCAACTCGTATCAAAACCCTATCTCCAATTTATCAGAATTGTTGAAATATACAAGAAACAGTGATTATATTAGGCGCTCTGGCGCTCTGGCGACAAAATGACTCTTTCGTAATTCCACGGTAGAAAGTCCATATGTTTAACACTCGGGCGACAAGGAAAAAGCAAGGTTAAAAACGTTCATAAGGTCAACATAACAGCATGAATATAGATCTCTGTCGACAAGGAGAATGGTAATTTTAAAAACATCCATAGGTTTAACTTGTACCTTGACTAACCAACACCCACATTTACTAACTTGCACTTGTTAGAATGTAAATGAAGGAGAGTAAAATAGAAATGAAACCAAACGAATCAAAACCATTAATACTCCTATTGCAATAATTTAAACATAAACATACTTTTATACTATCACATACAAGAAATAAGCGTGGAGTGCGGGTTGAAGATTTGTTTCTGTTGAAGACAAATGCATGCACAGATAAAAACATACTTTGTTTGCAATAACCCAGTATTATCTCTGATTCTGAGAGAACAGGGTATGATTGGAAAGGCTGTTTTGTTTGTTTGTTTTGTTTGGATACATTTGCCTTTAGTTGCCAGAGCTCTACCCTTTATTTAACCTCTGCTGAACTTAAATCTAATATTCGCTTTTGTGATGCTACTTCTATCTATTATCTTCTCCCTGTTTTCCACATCTCATACCCTCTTTACCTGTGGCTTATCCTTCTTCATCACCCGTGTAATTAATCTCTGTGCGGTTCTAATCATGCCCTTTTGGCCACCGAGTCCAGCAGATGCTTCACTTTCTGCAATAAGCTAGTAGTTTCAGTCAGCTTGACCACTTTGCAGTGGTCTTCCATCTTGACGAATTGACAACGAATGTCACAAGGGAATAACGTGCCTCTATATATAGTCTAGGAGCAGATCGAAAGTGATTTGGAAGTTCCACCATCAAAATGCTAGTGAAATATTTCAGCCTTGTTGTGTTTTATATTACCTAATCAGAACGTATGAGGAGTTATGAGGTCATTTTCAGATTTGTACACTGTTGAAGCTGTTACGTGACTTTCAGAGTCAAAGAGAGCTCTTACACATTTTGTTACACAAACCTATTATCACCCACACTATAGACTATCACACTAGATATAATAGTAGATGATTTGGGCTTTATTTTCAAGGTATTTCTGCAGTTCCTTGTCAAGTTACATTGCCTAGTTTTATTGTCGAGTCCTCTTGTCTTTCTCCAGTTCTATCTTCTCTCTTTCCTTTTTTGTTTTTAAGTCCTTCATCACCTCTTTAGCCATTTTGTATTAGATCTGGGTTTTTTGCTAGTCTTCACTTTCGAAAGAAACACATTCTTGAACCCGATGAAGGAAGTGGTTAACCTTGTATAAGATGGCTTCAAGAAGTAGTTTATTAATACTTGGACACATGAACCCGTATTGATTCTTCTTCGAATCGGCAACGAATGGCAAGTCTGAATGAATCGAACAATTATTTAGGTAGTGAGCGCCAAATCGCATTTTACGAGTTGTAAATATCTGCACCGCAGACGTTTCAGTTTACTTCGGAGGAAACAATCACGGTCCCATACGCTTTAATGCATGCAATGCAGGTCTCTTAAGTAGTTGTCGGTTACGGACAAGGGCACACCACCAAATGATACCCCAGCTGCGTGGAAGCACGTAACATTAGGGTTTTCTTGTTCCTCAAGCGGGAATCAGAGCTACGTATTGCTGCATGCTACTGAATAACATGGCTAGACGCGAAGAATTTCGGCTCAAGTCACCGAGCGTCAATGGCGGTTTCTGAAACACCATATATGTGATATCGATTAAATTCTACCCAGTCATCTAAAACGGGTTATTCACTGCTACCAATTATGTTTAAGCCATATATTGTTATTAGGATAATGCTAAACAGTCTTACAATTTCAAATTGTGAATTTAGTATATTGTGTACTTTGTGTACGTATATGTTCCGATTAAACGATAAACAATGCTAGTTCAAAGTAACCTATTAAAATAGTGTGATCTAGTTAGGTAAGTTCGAGTACTCTTTTGAACTGTGGGCAATGGGATCATATTTGAATATTAAATCAGTTATTATCAAAATGGGTTTTCGAAGCAAAATAAAACATAGGTATAAGGGGCACTAGTAACCGTTAAAAAGTCTGAAGTGCAACCTCTGGCGGAGGTAAGAGGCGTTCAGGCGGCATAAACATTTGTCAGGTCTGCCCTTGGAACTTGGTTGGAGTGATGAAGTCTTCTATTGCTAAGTCTTCCTACTCTTGCCGATGGTGTGAACCTTGAACATCTCATTCGTAATCAGTATAACTAGGGGAACTGGACACATGCAGCATTCCCTCCCCACCAGTGAACTGAGGTTTCCCGCTGAATGAACAGATTTGGCGTTGATTACTATATTTAGCCGGCCCTCGTATTGGTGTTGTCTCTTGACGCCTTCTAGGGCGGTCCTTAAATATTTGTGCTGTAGTGTTACTATGGGATCTATTGCTAGGATTCCCTTTCCATACTCTTCAATCTGGTCGAAGATGTAGTCTACCAGCGCTGCTCATTGTCGATTAGTCGGCTGATATTTCTGTTGGCCTTTACTGTTTTTTTTGTTTTTGTTTTCACGGCTGTGCAGCGGTGGTCTCCCAGATTGTTTCTCTGTCTGTTGTATTGTTGTTTGTTGCTGCTGTTGTTGTTGATGCTGCTTCTTCTCATGATGATGGGACTTTTTTCCTTTCTTGTATTCGGCCTTTTGATAACCTCTTGTACTTCTTTTACCTTTAAATATTGCATCATCTTCTCCTCATCCTCTTGCCTGGCTCCCTTGGGAGCTGAACCGACTCTCGATGTTTTCAATGGTGGCAATGAAATTTGTTCTCCAGCTTCAAACGTTGCTGCTGCAGAACGTGTAGTTGTCGGAGGTAGATACCTCAAAGTCTGTTATTTGATTGTAGGAGTGCTCGGTGACGAGCCGGTATTCCTCTATGTCCCTGCTGTTATACTCTCTGTCCCTGTCTTATTTGGCGGCTGCTTCTATAATTATTGCTGTTGCTATTATTCTCCCAGATCAGCAGTAAATTTGTTCTTCTATCATGAGTCTTAAGACTCCATCTTGAAGCGATATTAAGGCCTAATCTGATTATTGCATTTAAGTCTTGGGCAGGAATTAATTAATAATTCCATCTGATTTTCTTTCCCTATATATCTGCCCTCGAATACTATGGAAGGGCTAAGTGACTGATCTGTAATCAGCCAAGTGTTCGGCCATTTACGTCGACTCATCGAATGGAAAAGCAGACACCATTCTACGAGATTTCACCGTTAATTTGCCAGATAACAAGAATTTCGGGGAGAAGGTTTATGTGCTACGCACGCTATTATTTGTCGAATGTTCGACGCGTTTAGAATAGGAAGAGAACATATTCGACACATTAGAATACAGAACTTAACGCATTATTTGAGGGGCCCCGAGTGGCCGAGTGGTCTAAAGCGCTCTTCGTTACGGATCACTTCCATCTCACCTCTGTCTGCGGCGGTTCGAGTCTAAGATTCAGCCAATGTGGGCATGTGAGAGAGCTTGCCAGTAGCGTCTCGTGGGTCGGTGGTTCTTTCCGGGGTTTTCCGGGTTCTTCCTCCACCATTAATACTGGCCGCCATGTATAGCCTATCGTGCTGAAAAATGGCGTTAAACCCCACAACAACAACAACAACAGCATTATTTGATGCACTGCAGGTCTATTAATTATCGTGTGAAATCGGACAATACCACCTACCGACACCCAAGATGCATGCAAGCCGGCACCTTTGGAATTTTCTGGTTCGTCGAGCGGACAACACAGTTAATTATTAATTATCCACAATTTTGCTGTATGTCCGAGGTAGGATGTCTGGAGCCAAAGCAATGAACTATAGCGTCCGCGGAAATGACTGAAACAATATATATATATATATATATATATATATATATATATATATATATATATATATATATATATATATATATATATACTGTTCTTTAAATTCTACCCAGTTAACTAAATATGTGGCATAACTGAGCATACTTGAATATTAAATCACCTATTATCAAAATGGTTTCCAAGCTAAAATGAAAACCCTAGATATTAAAGGAATTTTGGTTCAGTAGCCCTTAATAGGGCCGAGGTTCAATCTCTAGCGATGGGAACAGTAACGGCCTGAAATGTTCGGGAGTTATTATGTCCGCAATCATCAAGTCTTCGCACTCTTGACGGTGTAGGATGAATTGGGCCTGGATGTTGTGTACATGAACCGCTAGGTTATATCAGAATTACTAGGAGAACTGGGTTCAGTCAAAATGTTTCAACAAACGAACTGATGTTTTCCGTTGCATGAAAGAATTTAGCCTTGGTAGGTCTATTTAAGCAGCTTTTGGTATCTTCGAAGAGGGTCCTCATGTCTTCAGTATGCTGTGTATCTGTCATGGTATCTGTTAAACAGGGTACCCATTAGCCGCTCATCAATCAGGTTGAAGATATAATTTACCACCTCTGCTCTGTGATGAACTTTGCTGAGTTTGCTGCTTCCTCTGTTCGTATCTCGTCATTGCAAGTTGTCTTTGTTTTTTCGGCTGTTCAGGCGGGTGGTTCCTTCGATTGTTTTGTTATTGTTCTTGCTGCAAAAATCTTGATGATGGGTATTTTCCTTTTCCTCTCTCGGGCCCTGTGTTAGCCTCTTTATCTTTCGTACATTCTCTTATCTTCTCCTCGCCCCCTCAGAAGTAAGGATCTAGATGACTGGGTATCAATGAGGAGACGGTCGGATCTGTGATGGTCGCTTTGTCTGAAATCACTACTATTGTCTTCCCTGTCCAGGTCTTCTTTGAGGACTGTTTCTATACTTGTTTGCATTATAACGCCTTGTTAGCAGTAGCAGTCTGTCCAGGTCTTCTTTGAGGACTGTTTCTATACTTGTTGTTTGCATTATAATGCCTTGTTAGCAGTAGCAGTCTGTCCAGGTCTTCTTTGAGGACTGTTTCTATACTTGTTTGCATTATAATGCCTTGTTAGCAGTAGCAGTCTGTCCAGGTCTTCTTTGAGGACTGTTTCTATACTTGTTTGCATTATAATGCCTTGTTAGCAGTAGCAGTCTGTCCAGGTCTTCTTTGAGGACTGTTTCTATACTTGTTGTTTGCATTATAATGCCTTGTTAGCAGTAGCAGTCCCTAAGGCTCCACCCTAATGTGACATTCATGCCTAATCCTCTTATCGCACTCGTGGCCTGGGCGGGAATGAATATCTCCATCTCTGACTCTCTCGATTAATTGTCTACTCTCTTCTTCGAAGACTGGCACAACTGGCAAATGCATCTTATAAATGTTAAACATGAACGTTTTTCAAAGTTGATAACATTGTGGAGCAAGTCTAGACTCGAATGCTGTAGTATAGTGACATGTTACCATCGATGCATAACACATTTCTGAGCTAAAGAAAACAGACATCCCTAATGTTAACAAAACCAAATGCCTATTAGTTCCTCGTTTCTAGACAAATTAATTCCAAAACAAATTAATTCATGGGAATCATAAACTGCACTGATAAAGAAAATGCATACAATATTGTCAACACAATATAGAATCGTAACCTTGTAATCTCACATGTTTAAAGCATTAATTCTCATGAAGTCTAGACGTCGTCTTTGAGAGGAGGAAATCAAGGGAAAACTTAAAAATTCATACTTGGGACGGTAAACAGCAATACAGAGGATTCATGGCCTAATGATGTCATCTGTGTTGATGACATAATTCCGACCGTCTTTAGGTTTTCGATGTGTAAGATCATTGTTAGAACACACTACTGAATGACAAGTAGCTCTGGCATTCATTCAAAATGGGTGATAATAGGCAATGATTTCACATTTGACGTTTCCTTTAAAAAGCCGTGTCAAGTAAGCTGACTTAAGGCCAGTACTCTACTCAGTTGCAGGATAGCTCCAGCGCTTGTCGTCTTTAAAGAAGTTAATAAAGGTAAGGAATTGTCACTCATATGGTTGTACTACTCTTTCAAGATATTCTGTTATGGAGTTAGGAGTCATCGTTTTTCAGATACTCTTCTAACTCTTCATCTTGCTCGTAATCCAACATTGATCGTGTTCGACCTGACTTGGATGACTGATCTGACTATCATAACATTATTCTCTGGTCAGGGTGTGAGTCAAGGGGATGTAAGCAAAACAGAAGACTAATTGTTCTTCTTCCGGCCATCCTGACATAATCTTCTTCGCCTATGTTCATGACTTTGTGTTCTAAATGCCTGTTTTTAGACATTAGGATCACTTTTATCAGATTTGATTGCCAGAGAATTATCAAGTTATTTACACACGATCCTTTTCACTATATTGACATGATATTTGCAAATTCAGGTTCCACACCGTGTCGCCAGTTGATATAGGGAGGAAATGCCTCTCGTCGCTGCCTTGGCCTAGAATGAAATGAACATTTCACAAAACATACCAGCCTGCATAATTGTCATAAAAAATTCATAGCAGTAGAACATTTTCCGTAGGGAATGCTATCATTTTGGCCGTAGCAGCAGCAGCTAGAACGAAAGAAAAAAAAATGGGAACGGAGAACAGTAGGATTATTTATATAGAGATATTCCCAATTTTTCTTTAGATGGAGAACACTAGTCTCAAGTCAAGTTTGGATACTATCATTAATACGAGAAGATAAATGTGAGACGGTCACAAATCACGGATTTTTTAAATCTGTGCGAATTCTAGTTGCAGTATCTATCTTTCTGGAAGGGGTCTTTTCCTTTTCGTTTGTATTTTTCTTAGGAGAAGTTGATGCAGAGTGTGAAATCTCCCCATCGCTCTTTGAATTTGTCATTTGAATATGAAAAAAGAGTTCATTTTTCAAGCTACGTCTTTGGGACACAAAGAACATTACATTAAAATCCACTTCTACTTGGTTTCAAGGTCTGAATTTTAGCTTAAATATTGGTTTTTCGTTTAGACAGTTGTGTCAAAGCTTCTTTAAAATAACAATAAAAGTGATGATGAATGAATAAGTCCTTATAGTAATTGACGTGCTGTCAAAATAATAATTGTAAGCTAATACGAGAATGACTCCTAACACCTGTTAAGGTAATCTGGCATTTTTGTACTGACTGCATACAGTAAATCACTTAATTTGACGGGAGGATGCGATTAAAATGAGGTCGTGTTCACTACGGACAGAAAAGAGAGAAGCGAATATTTTTTTAATATTTTATCTTCTTCTTGATAGAATTTTTGAAAACAATCCATACGAAATCTCCGATAATATTGAGTGGTTTTAAATCGATCAGTAAAAACGTGTAGCAAATGAGTATCATCGTCAACACCACACTTATACCATGTCAACCAATGTCATCGAAGATGAGGAGAGGTGTTTGACTAGAGTCAGTCACGATCATAGAGAGGAATCCCTTCTATAAAAACAAAGTGGATTCTCCTTGACTTTCTTTGTGGCCAGTGTAAGCCGATTGCTACTCTTTGCAACACCGCATGAAAAGTTATGGAGGACGACCGACTTGGTTCAGCAACTAACATTTTAAAGGGATGGCAAATATACATTGCCTCCAAACTTTGTTGATCTGGCATTCCGTCAGAGAGTCTGAGAACAGATGACACAGTCACAGCTCCCGATTAGTTTCACAAATTCGTAAACAATCACCAAGAACACAAGACAATTTATACATTCTAGTATTTCATGGCGCAACAAAATTATTCACTTTTCCAAATAAATTTCATGTTTTCTTTCATATAGCCATCAAACATATAATGCCATTGACCTTGTCGCCGACCACTTTTCGAAGTGTAGAAACCAATACTGTTAAGTAAAGTACATCTTTCCAGTTGTAAATCTGTTGGCATATCTAGCTAGCTATATACAAGTCATGGTAAGTATGAATTGTTTTCTTCACAGAGGTGTAGAGAAATTGTATTCTTCACGAATCGTAGCACTTTTAATAAACCGGCCTTTTGCATTAACCTGTGATAAAGTAGCCTTAAAAGATGTGTCCACAAACAAAATTAAAGAAATTCAATCACTAACATTCACATGATACGTCCAGTAGAATCAGTATGGAGGTTTTTATATTTTAGTTCTATACACGTCGCAGCCTCTATCTCCCATAGTGTTTGCATGTTTTAGCAAGCAAGCCACATAGTATGTGCAACCCGTGGATTATTAGCATTAATAATCCATGAAAATGAAGTGGTCCAACCAAGAGTCACACAGTATGCAGCAAAGCCACCTATGACAAATATGTTTTATTTTTAATCGACATTTACTGTCTGCAGATCTGGAGTCGCATGGTTTCTTCTCTGTGCTTGGCGATGTCGACGATTGTCCTCTTCCGCACTACAATCTCGAATTCGGCCATGCTAGTTATTTTATCTTCGGTAGTCACCAAATAAAGTTTGCTAATCGTAATGTGACTACTTTATGATGCTGTTTTGAATCGACAGTTACTGGTATCGAAATTAATTTGCTAGCAACACAAAAACACCAGCTACTATCTATATAGCCCTGACAATGATTCCGATTGGTGCATCTATGATGGCGGTCCTAGTTGTGATTCCAGCCACGCCAAAAGCAACACTTGTTGCCACAGTAAGCCCACAAATAATATCTACGACCAAACACGCGCGTTTGTATTTCAAGCAACTCACTTATTGATTTCATCCCGCAATAGTTGCTTCATTTCAATTAGTTTTTCACGTCAATTTTTTCATCCAGGTATTGTTTTGTTCTAGCATTAGTATCATCAACATATTCTTTGATATATATAAGCGACACACCAGAGTCTCTGGCATTAGCTACACGTGCATGAACATACATATTAATAACAGATATCTGAACAACTCCAGGTGTTCAATGAAAAATAGCAAATCGTGTAAATCGGGTACAACGCACGAAAGCCTTGATACAAAATCTGCAAACCAGTGCAGAGGTTTTGATGCCAGTCCAAATACGACCAAAAACTGATATGCACTTGAAGTTTAATTTTCTGTGTAATTGAGCAAAATTTCTTCAGAGGGTGTATAATGACCGTTTAACCGCAAAGAAACTTCAATCACTCCTTAGTTATCAAATATTGTTTTGCTATGATATTTAATATGACAGTTGTAGGTAGACTAAGAAACTCGTGCGCGTTGTTAGCGTGAGAAAAACCGCTCACTTGATACATTGTGGAAGTGGCGTCGGTGATGTTGTTAATGGATTGTTCACAGACGCTCCAAAGGTGCTCACAGCCTTATCATCGCGTGCTTAACAATTCGCAATGCAAGTCGTTGATAGTATCGAAAACGTTACTGTTAATCGAATGTGAAAACTGGGATTACAAGCGAATCAGTCTCTTCGAAATCGACTAAAACGATTTGTGACTGGAGCACTATCAAAAGCTGTCAACTACCATCGACAAAATAAATGCTTGCTGAGGTTGGTTTAAATTATAAATGAAACTGCTCAACAACGACTGTCAGATTCGGTGACTGGAAGTCCGACATTAGGGAGTGGATAACGGCTAAAGACATGAGTGGTAATGGCAGTTTGGCATGTTACACTAGGACTCTTGCTTTGGTCACTTCACTTTCATGGATAATTAATGCTAATAATCCAGGTGATGAACATGGTTTGCTTGCTAAAATGGAAACAAATCATGGGGGATAGCTGCTGAGACGTAGTATGAATTTTGCAAGGCAAAACCGCTATAATGACACTATTCGTTGTTCTAAATTCAAAGGAATAATATAATTTTGTCGAATGAAATGTTTTGAAATTAGTTGGTAAAAAGCAAATTCTTTAACGGTGTCATTGACTTTCTTCCACGGTTTTTGGTGCAACAATGATGCCGAAGTCGTGGCATGGGGTCATTATAACGTGTTCGCAGAAGAGTCTTAGCACGTGTTGCCACAAAACTTCTCTTTCCGACTATTCTACATCCGCATCCAATCTATCGTTTTGTACCATTCATATTACGTTCTGTCATAGATATGTGGCAAAGTAAAACGTAATATGATTCTTAGCTGTTCACTGGAATCTGTAAAAGACACGGGAAACAAGAATTCATTTTTTGCTTGCTTGTGCCATGAATGACATGTGAGCAGGTGTTAATGGCGACCCACTAGAGCTGCATCATTCATCGCATTGAAAAGCATGACCCTGTCCGCAGGACAAAGGATCGCACTCGACTTCATTGAACTAATAGTCTATGGGTCCGTCCCATGGTTTTCGGTGAAAGTCTCTGGTCACATTGAGCCTTCTGTTTTGGAACTCTCTCCTTTTTATACCAAACGGTACCGCTTTGTGATCGAAAGTCACGCTTGTTTCTGGTAGACGATACACATGTTACAAGGATTGACTGTCTATTTGATGTTATGATAGAGGTATAGTCTTGTGAGGGATAAGCCGTTTTAATACGAACGGCTTGATCCTGACCTTCTTTCAACACGTCAAGGTTCACCACATAATAAAGAAAGATAGTTCAGTGTCAGTCCTTTCACTTTAAATTTGTTAAGAAGTTGTTCTTTCTTATCTAGTTACAGGTAGTCGTAAATGTTGGGTCCATCAATAACAGAACTCAAAGTAGTGTCTTCTGCATTTTCTTCAGACCACGCGCCCCATTTTCGTCTCCGATGTGCAGGTGACAGTCTCAGAGACGTCGATGTGCATGCAGCTCTTAGTGTCAAATCTGAGAACTCGGTCTCTTAAAAGTTGCAACGCGGATTGCAATTTTAAAGGAAATCGGCTGTCCCGAAAGCAGCAATGACGACATTCCTAATCTCGACAGGTCAATAGATTCCATTATCTCTATTATAATCACCCAAGCTCAGATCTTCACATATGATTTCGACGTGTATGGTGATGTTTCCTTTTTCGTCGATGAGCTGAAGGTATTTATTCGGATCTACTAAGTACTGGAGGTTTGGCAATATCGGACACTGAGCCAAATTCCGACAAAAGCATTTCGACTTGACCGTAGCAAATGGTTGTTTTCCTTCATTCTGTCCTAATTGTTTCAATGTGAAGCCATCTAGCCATTTACTTTTGTTTGAGTGGATCATTGTCTCCTGGAGTGTGGCACGAGGAAGAGATAACCATTGGTTTATTGTTTCAGTTCCAGAAACTCGATGACCTAACCTGAAAATATCCATAGACTCGTGTCGTTTTCCTGTTGATATTGTTTTGTGGTAGGAAAGTAAAGTTTTAACATTTGGTGTATATTATCTAGATACTGAAACAATTCGGCACTCAAACAAACTCGTGTAAAGGCGTGTTCCTGGTCATAGTGACGACATGATTGGTGTTCATTACACGCTTCAGCACACGTACGACGTAAATAAATCATCATTTTTTTCCGTGGTAATGATGAGGCACCACTGGATGGTACTCGTTCGTGGCTAGACTTCTTCTAACATTCGCATTGACTAATGTTATCGTCGTCGGTTGGTTTTATCACAACTTTAGGGTGACCATTAGGAAATGGTGCACATTTGCCCACTCAAGATTACAACGAACACACATCGATCTATTTGATTTGTTCCGCTTGAGATTCGAGGGATCGTACAGCAAACGTGCAGCAATGGTCCGTCCTCCAAAGAAACTCGCAAGAATTGAAATTTTTTATGTCATCTACATCGTAGTCTCCGAAGATGCGTCGAGATACTGGATTTGTTTTAAAAGGTCATTCCTAGTTGTGTTCCCACAGTTCTTCCACTTGATATCATTAACTTTCCAGGGACCGATGTCGATTTGTTGTTCTCCTCTTCCAAGAATAACTCTATAAAATGATCATCATGTCTCGGTGAGGAGAACAGGTGTGGCATTCATATAATAAACATTTGTGAAATTCGCGGATTTTCTAAATTCCACGCATTCACGGAACAAATTCCAATCATCTTTTCTTCCGCCGTTTCTATGATATTGTATATATTTGTGTCGAATTTCACACACGTAATGTAACCAATGCTAAATTTGGCTGAATATTGAATGCTGACAGACTGATAAGAATGAAACGATTTTATGATTATTTTGTTCACGGGGGTGAGCTTTCTTTCGTCACATTGATCCTCAAGCTTTATCAATGGTAGTCGTGTCCGTCAAGGAATCGATACCACCGTGACCCAGAAAGAACTGTCAAAATGTTTCACAACAATGTCGTACAAAAATGTACCATTCAAATTGACAATATGTCAACATCTCTTCTTGATACTTAAAAGCGTCTTAATAGTGGGATTTATATCAATCATAGAAAGTTTCTCATTGCTCTGGTCTTATACATCGGGCTCGTAATAACAGACATTAACACGATGCGTTTGGCCACCGTGCCACCACTTCTCTAACAAGTCAAGATGTGGACGAACGAGGGGTCTGCGACCATTATTTCCAGTAAGCTCGTCTCAAGACTACCTTACATATGGAAGTCATCGTGTTCCATCACCAAGATCACATACACGGCTAAAAGGAAGGGAAGTGTGTACACTGAAAGACAAGATTTGGGAAAGTAGAGTATTGCATATATGAAGCTTGCGAAAAAGAACAGTGACGCGGTGATGAATGTGTTAAGCATCTTTGGTTAACCATTCCAAACGATCCTTTTCAGAGCCTCACTATTCTCTTAGAAACAGACATACAACTTAGTTATTGTCAAAAATTATTTTGTATGTGTATACGTCTTTGTCTTCCATAGCAGCCAAAACGTAAACCCATCACTCCATTCTTATGTATTGTATGTGATTGTAAATAAATTACGTTTGTGTGATTGTATATAAAGTGTTTGTGTGTACAGTGAGTGAATATTCGAACCCATTTCACTCCTTCAGGTCGATGTCTGATTTTATGTGTCGCATATTATATTATATTATATTATATATTATATTACATTATATTATATTATATTATATTATATTATATTATATTATATTATATTATATAAGCACGTTTGTTTGTTTTTGTGCCCGAGTGTGTTCCTTCCTATCCTTTTATCTCCTTAATCTTCAGCGCTGGAGGTTATCAGGGTAAATAAGACATGTGAGAGTGTTAGATTTGTTGATAAGGAAATCAAAGGAAGGTTTTAACATGATGGGGGTAGAAGAGGAAATTAAGTTCTATTTATAATATGTTTTTCGTCTTTTTCATTCCCCATTTTTTACATCGTACGCTGTGTTGGTTAGAAATTGTGAGTGTATGCTAGTTAAACTGAGTGTTGATAGTGAGTTTGGGTGTTGTTCATTCAAAGTGTATGTTAAGCTATGGACGTTCGTAAAGTTACCATTTTACTTGTCGCCATAGCGCCATACTCATGTTACTACTATGGACGTTTCAAACATTATGGTTCCCTTGTAACCATGGTGCATGACTAATCACAAACCTATGGGCTTTTTAACACGGAATTCACATTGTCGCCAGAGTGTCATTTGGTTGCCAGAATGATATGCGTCCAAGATAACAACAGTATTGTTAATTCTTATTGTCTCCATAATATAATTTTTGTTACCAGAATGTCACATATATACTACTGGCAATCAATGCAAAATATCTGTATTAAATATCTGTATAAAATACATATTTTGTGATTAATTTCACTGTTCAATATTCAATATGAAGTACTAAATAAATAAACATAAATCTAAAGAGAAAATGAACGCACCAAATATCAGCAAATATTCCATAATAAAATATCTGTCACTAAAATTAAAAAACAGATATCACCTTCTATGATACGCTGCATCTCATGATTCGTCACAATATGGATTTCGTGATAAACCGCGATTGCTCTTTCGTACAAGGTTTCGCTTTATTTTTTGTCTCGTCGTTTGGTTCTTGTGGTTGTTATTTAGTTGAGGTTGTACACAAGCTTTAATTGGCCATATTTCAATTGCTTCTTAGGCTGAGAAAAATTCAGGCAAGCCTTCAGCCATATTTATTTTCCTTAAACAACTTGTCCAGAGTCATTTCTGCAATAATGTCGACAAACAACCTTGACTAACCAAGTGTGAAAGTCAGCTTTTCCAGACTCAGATATGGCTTTTGGTGAGTTGATATTTTGAGAGTTTGTCATTTGGCAAAGTATCACATAAGCGAGTTTTTCGATCAGCTATATATCGTATCAGCGAGATGACAGTTCGGTAACTTGCTTTTTAGCGAGCAGTCGTGCATTGCATTTGGGAGCGATCGTCATTTTCCGTATCGATACCATTCTAAAATGCTATAAGGGTCTGTCGCCTAAAATGCTTTGGGTGAATGAGTTAAATTTCACTACTGGATCGAATTAAAAGATGCGTGACTTAAAAATCCCAAACAACCAAGACGACCATTACATGGGTTTGATATTAGATACCGTTATTGTATGCATTCCTGAATCTGATAGCGTATCCATCAGAAAGGTGGAGATCCAAACCCAAACAAGAAAAGTGATATTTTATTTAGACTATAATTTATAGAAAATTGAAATAGTTTTAGATAATGCAACTATACAAATACCTATCAAACTTTCACTTCGTCCCGTAAAGCATACAAAGGAAGATATACTTAAGGATGCACGTTTTGTTAGACTCATTAAAGAAATACTTTATGACATGTGCTGAAGAAATAAAATGCAGCCAAAGATTAAAGTACAGCATAGTCGATGGTTATGCTATTAGATTTATTTTGTTTGTTACGTTAACCAGATTGGTACCTTAATTTTTTAAGTCATTATACCGGTATTTGGTTTAAGCTGAAATGACTCGTACTCAAGTGACGCCATCAAAGATTAAACAATCTTTAAAGTCATGACATATCTTGTAAACTTGAGTAAGGCATTTGAATGTTCAGCATAACTAAGGATAAAACTATATACTTCAAGGACATTTAATGCCAAACACACTAACACTCTTTCCTGACAGACAAATAGTTCTCTTTCAAAACTCACTTCTTTTCAATTCTTCAGGCTTAGTAATTGGAGTACCACACGTCAAGCTTAGAAATATGACTATATCTTGTTTTCGTGTTTGCCTTCGAAAACAGCCAGTGCATGATGTTTTCAAAATGAGAGGTTTGCAATATTGTCTTAAGATACGGAAAAAAGACAAAAATAGCAGTTAACATTTTGTGGTTTAGTGGAATAAATAAAGACTACGATTGCTAACTGTCTATAAAACTCAGGCGACAGTTAGCATAGATGCGACTAAATGGAGGCCCTGTCAGTGATACTAAATAACCAATACAATGACACTATAACCACTCTGACTACTAGCTGGTGCATTGCAGCATTAACAAGCTTACCTCTGCCGCTGCTGTCGCAGCCTCCTCCTCTGTTATCAACTTCAAAATTGTACAAACTCGTCAGAGAGAGAGAGAGAGAGAGAGAGAGAGAGAGAGAGAGGTGCGAGAAACTTTATAGGCTTATCTTCTCTTTGAAAACAACTCCATGAAAACAAACCACGACAACATCAAAATGACACCAATGTGAGTATATCCTCTGGAAACGCCAGACAGACAGTGATGCCAAGGACACCTGCTACTGGCATGGACAACCCATAGGATCATGTACTATTTACATGAAAGGACATTTCGAACACTTCTTAATCCTGCTTAAAGATTCCAAGAGTATCAACACAATAAATACATAGTTTTACATACTTTTTACAATCGAGCTATAAAAAAAATTAACTCATATCCTTTTCTTTAACTCTTTATAAATTTTGTTTGGAACTTCTGATAACTGAATTGTCTTAGTCTATTTTAAAATTTAAACGTATGAATATGTCTGTGAGAAATTTTGTGATCTGATAACAAGGATAAATAAGAGTGAAAGTGCAAAATGAACATGAAGTTTTAAGACGAATATCAATAACGGCAAATACAGTTTGTTTGTCCAGTATCTTAGTCACTGGTGTTTGCATCATACATAATTCCTTTGTTTGAGAATTGGTTCGGGCAGGAATCATGTGGTAGAGAGTACAACAGCCAATAAAAATGCTTTGGAATTTTAAAGCTAATCGATCATCTCTTTTGTTACCTCCATCTTACATTCCGGATGTAGATCTTACTAGACTGAAGATGTCATTGTCTTTAGAGATGGTAAACGTTTTTGTTCAATAACCATCGTGACAATTATTTTCCTGGCTTTTCTTGCGTAGCCTAGACCGAATGCGAAGTAGACTCACAAATAAACAGCTGAAGAGGATAATACGTTTTAAACATCACAAAGGCTTGAACAATAAACTTTTATCTGAACGTAAATAACTTTGCGTGTTTATGACATATTGATGTTGTTTCTATCAGCACAGGCCATAATGAAGCTATTAGTTATTTCAATGCATGTACATGTGGATTTAGCTAGAGGGAATATGGTTAATTGAACTATGAATGACTAGTTGGTAAATTTTATTTTATAGAGGCATTTACAGTTTAGAGGAAGTTGGTTGATAAAACCCCAGGCTCATAGATTATCCCATCACTTCCGTTTAATTATGTTGAAAATCATCGGCCCGATTACTCTTGCCTGAGAGTGTGTCTTGATCGCACACAAACGCAGATTACCAAGGTAAGTAAAATCTCCGATAGCTACAATATTATCATTAACGTCCTACAGCATGGAAATCGGCAACTTGGAACTGTCACAATGACGTCGATTTTCAGTTTTAGTTTCGATTTGCTTAATTTCATATCACATTTTCATCATGCTCTAGGATGTTGCGTGGACAGTGTCAGAAAAATGTTTCTTTTTTTTCTTGGCCTTCAGAATTATTTTCTATTTAGCCAATGCTTCTTTCAATCAATCCGATCTTAATTTTAATGTTACGACTGAAAATCAATTTCATTCATTCAAGCTGCTATATATGGGTGTGCTGATGTTATAACATATTGGTGTAAGGTGTGGTGCCTGCACTCTTAAAGATTCTGGAATTTTTCGTGTATTTTGTACAATTTGAAATCTTAGATCTTTGTACAGCGTGCACATAAAGTCTTTTCAAAATCAGACGAAATTCGCCAGCATAGGAAAGTATACAGAGCCAGAAATCTCGCATCGCTCGATTATAGCTGCATTCAGCGACTGTCCTGATACTTGGATAATTTTGAGCAGTACACGTAATCTCGAGAGAAGTGAATATGGCATAAATCACGATTACCCAAGACACATTTTGGATGCGAGAAAACAATTATGTAAAAACAGGAAATCAGAGAAAACGTCGAATCGGATGAAAAATTTACAGTCTTATTATCCCGCCAGATTGGTCATGAATTATCGAGTAATCGATGATTCGTTTGGTGACTGGCACAAGGTGATGAGACAATCATTCTAAGCAATCATGTTTCATACACAAGACAGGTAAACGCGGAAAACCGTGATGAATATTTTGTGCAAGGCTCTTAGGAAACAGAGGTTGTACAAGATATGCAGATTTTGAATGATGCATCAGACACAGCATCTGAAACAGAAATAGCTGTACAATTTAGTAATGCATAGAATCACCAACAATACAAATATGTGAATGAATGCAGTAAAACTAGCGGGGTGTTGCCTTCAATGCTTTTGGCTAATTCAGTACAAACATGTGCTCTTTTTCTTGATAGCGTCATGATCATTGTATGTACTCTGTCAAAGCGAGTATAATAGCTCTTGACTGTAGTCCTGATAGTCATGATTATCCCAAGTACTCGGTTAATACCCAAACGTGGTTATATTATCTTGCCCTTGACAATAATCGTGATCATCTCATATACTCGGTGAATAACCAAACATGGTCATATTCTGTTGTTCTTGACAATAATCGTGATATGCTCATGTACTCAGTGAATACCCAAACGTGGTCATATTATCTTGCTCTTGACAATAATCGTGCACAGCTCATGTTCTTGGTGAATACTCAAGCCAGGGCGATTAATACTGCTACAACAAAGACCGCAGATCACAGAGCATGCGATTCGAAACGAAACCAGACCTGTCTTTGCAGTATTGCACATACAAACAATACAGAAAGTTATAACAGTAATAATATGTATAGAAATGATAATATATTAAATGCATCATGTAATAAGAAAACTTCACACTAATTTTGCCGAAAATTCAACGGATATTTTTTCTTTGGATGTTTGTGGATGGAAAAGGCGGTTTTGTTTCCAGACGTTTTTTCATCTTTTTAAAAATTATGACATTCCTGTGTCCTTGAAACCAAACTTGATGATTTATATGTGATTTCCTTGCATGGTTATGAATTTTTTCATCAAAAAGAAAGGATTTTGTTTGGAAAAGCTAGTGGCATTGGGGTGTTCATATAAAATTAGATGCATGTTTCTATTTCGTGTACCCACGTACTTAGTAACTATGTAACGTGGTTACAAATGTCAGATTTAATTTCATTACGTTTTTCATTTTGAGCTGTTTTTTATTTTCCTACTGAAAATTGTAAATTGTTTACTGATGATAATATTGAAATGTTCAATGCAGAAATCACAGCGATGTGTATTTCACACTGGATTATGTTTTTATTACTGGATATGAATGGAAAGACATCCATTGGGAACACTGTACGGAGGGTGAAACATTTCTGGTTGATAATCTGGAAGTTAAGAATACAACCACATATTACTTTTAAGAAGTTTCTTACTTGGATTCAAAACGATGATCACACAAGCCTGCTTGTCAGTTTAAATGTTTGAATTAACAGTTACCTAAACTCCTTGATATTTATAGATGTAGTAATCTTTTAGTATTGAATATAAAGTGTGATAATGATAAAGATGTGAATAAATCAACTTTTGATAATTAAGCTCTTTTTTATTATACTATTTCGAGTGTGGAAACCCTAATACTCGTCAAAGATTTCGAAGTTATTGATCTACATTAAGATTCTATCGACGATCAACCCTGATCGATCCTTCCTATTTCTATACACGGTGCAGCAAAGCGTACTCCAGATCAGACACTTAACGGATTTTTAAAACGTTGGGAGGAGGAGAAGAAGAAAATAATAACAATTTTGCGCCAGTACATATCTCACTAATTTTAATTAATTATTATATTAAAGCAAAACAAATTCAGTAAATAAAGTGGATTTAAACCTTTCTATCGAGTAAATGCCATTCAGTGTGGGTATGTGAGAAAGTATGTCAGTAGCTTCTCGTGGGTCGGTGGTTGTTTATGGGGTTTTCCAGGGGTTTTTACTCTACCATTTATACTGGCCGCCACGTATAGCCTATCTTGTGCTAAAAAATGACGTTCACCCCACAACAACAACAACCTGTCGAAACTGGTCGATGGAATAAAATTCTATATGAAGAAAGCAAATGTAGTACCGAAAGTCAGACTAATGTTTAGGATGGAGAATTCCATTACCTGTTTGAATGTGAATTCTTTAGGGAGGTTAGACTAGAGTTGATTAAGAAATATTATTGCATTTGTTTGAATACGTTTGAAATATCAACATTTAATATTAAAAAAAACAATAATGAAAATATTGAGCATAATTGCAAAATTGTTTTCCATAATTGTTTTCTGGCATAATTTGAAAGCAAACGAATGTACAGAGCTTGAATAGCTAAATATGGTCTTTTCACATGTCAACGTTTTGTGACTCTTATTTATAAAATAGAATATATCAAAAGCATGTTTATTCAAATTGTTGATAGTTCAATATTATTTCGATACTCCTTGGATTAGTAACATTTTAGATAATTCCCCCACCATCTCTCTCTCTCTCTCTCTCTCTCTCTCTCTCTCTTATTTTCTGTCTCATAAGTTTCTCCCTGCTCTTATTTATCTCAAAGCATGATAGCTTCTTATACAATGATTGTACTTGACTTGTATGCCATATATTTATGGCCTGAGTATGAAATTACAGGAAAGAACCATTTTTTCCAGATATAAGAAACGTGAAAGCATGGATTCACGAATCATCATGAATTTATAGTCTCTTAAACTGGTTCTCGAACGGAAATGGAAATTACTTCATACAGATGAAAGTCAAGGTTATGGACACCTAAATGACACCAACTTTCCTTACGTTGTCTGGCTATGGACATTAACATTGCAACAGCTTACGCTACCTTTGTCTGGCTAAAGGTACCAGAATGGCACCAACTCACTCTACGTTTGTCTGGTTATAGTAACCAAAATGGCACAAACTTATGCTGCTTTGTCTTGAGATACTTAGAAGAAAGTCAAGGTTAAGGTACCAAATGGCACCTGTCTATGCTACGTTTGTCTGGGTATGGGCACCAAAATGGCGCCTACTTACGCTTCCTTCTTCTGGCTATGGGCACGAATTGGCACCAACTTACCCCACGTTTGTCTGGCTATGGGCACGAAATGGCACCAACTTACCCTAAGGTTTTCTTGGGATAATTATAACAAAGTCAAAGTTATAGGCACCAAAATGGAACCAACTTACGCTATCATGTGTCTTGGGATATCTAGAAGAGGCATTCTTTTACATAATGACGGAGAAACACGAAAACAATATTGGGGATTATTTGTGAAAGAACAGGAAGGGAGTGTTTGACGACCGTATTATAATTTGGAATGAACACGTATATAGTAAAGTAGTCTTCCAGAAACGTAATAACCTACATTCGGCTACAAACTTCACAAAAATGAGAGTGAAATATGTATTCCTTTCCAGAACATACTCAACGATTTTTTATGATAAACTTTTTAGAGTTTCAGCACAGGTATTACGTGCTAATAGTACTTATATTAGTTTTGATAACTGTGCGATTTTTATGTCTGTACTGTTTAATTAGCAAAGGCCAGGCTAGCACAACATTCAACAGATGAGTGTTTGAGAGAGAGAGAGAGAGAGAGAGAGAGAGAGAGAGAGAGAGATTAAAAACCCAAACGTTTGGGGGAATAATTTGTGTTTGTCAGTTCAAATTCTTGTAATTTCAATTGCATTTCCATCTTTTTTCGTCTCTCTGCATTGGGAACTTCATTTGCATCTCGCTTTCTTCTTTTTGAATTTGCAACTGCATTTACATTTTCCTCTCTTCCTTCTCTCAGTATTCTTTTTGCATTTGCATATTTCTCTCTCTTTCTTTTTCCTGCATTAGCATCGTTTCTATCTGAAAGTGAAAATTTATTAATTCTAATTCCATCTTATTTAGTTGTAATTCTGCAATCAAAGATAACCTTTCCTTGGTTGTCCCGGAAACAGAACTCTTCATCCTTGGTGACATTGTGAAATCATATTGCATTCACTAAAATCATATTGCATTCACTATGTAAAATCAAACGACCGGGGTCTAAGAAAATTCAAAAATAAACTAAATTTAAATTTTAATAAAGAGATTTCAATTCATTCAGTACACTTTCAGGAGCCAGCATTGCCTTTTCAGAGGAAATTCGTTTCCCATATGTTAATAACTGGCAGAATTAGTGTAAAATGGACTAGTTTTAGTTTTCGAGAACATAGGACACCAATTTTGAATAGCCTCTTGTTTAGGTCATGCACGATTTCCACATGTACAGCATGTAATGAAGTTTTAAATTAAAGTAAATGAAAACAGCACAGGGGTGTGCCAACTGTTTCTCAACTGTTGCAAATGTAAACCACTTCACCACAAACCTGCCACTCTGTCAGAAGTAAATAATATCCGCAGAGCGCAAGCGAAAAGACCACATACATACTATTGTTGTATGATTTAAATTTGGTTGTATAGTTAAAATAAAATTAAGTCTCAGGCATCAAACAGTCTTTTTGAATCATTTTAATTTATTTGTTCAAGAGAACAATATTCATTAGTAACACAGACTCACACACGCACGGATCCCCACCCTTACCCGATGATGAAAAGCGAGTTATCTTCATAATGCACGTTGCATTTTCTCGACATAGCAGCCAATATAATGCTAAGAGACAGGACCATGAAACTTACCACAGTCATTCTTGAAATGTCAGTAATAAATTTTGCAATCTGAACATGGATGAAACAGATCAGGTTCACAAAGGTCAAAGTTCAAAGGGTAAAGAGTTTGCTAATTCCTCTGATAATAGTATACAGAAGTAAGGGAATATTCTTTGTTATCTTGATTTCCCTTAATTGTATTACAAATGAATGAAGAGTTTTAAATTTAAGTTAACTTTACTCATGTTTTTACACTTATAATGTCTCAACAATTTGGGCCGCTTAACATAAGAGAGAGAGAGAGAGAGAGAGAGAGACTTTGGTCTTACTTAAGATGAGCACCTAAAAAACAAACTGCTCGCTCCGTTGTTTCATTTTCTTTTCATTTTAATTGTACCCCCCTCCCAAAAAAACCCCAGCCGATGAGTTTTGCTTGAACTTTTATATAGTTTTTAGCTTATTATTTAGCTTATTAATTACACTTTCAAAAGCTGGCGTTGCCTACTCTATAAAACTCCATGTTCCAGAATTCAATAACTGCTGAAGTTTGTGTACTTTGAGCTAGATCACACACACACACACACACACACACACACACACACAGATATATATATATATATATATATATATATATATATATATATATATATATATATATATATATATATATATATATATATATATATATATATATATATATATATATATATCCGCCAATTGACCATGTTTTTATTTTATATGTATGCATAAGAAAATATTCGGGAAAAGTATTTCAAGTTTATTTTTATGCTAAGAATTGACGAAGTGCGGACATATGTTGTTTTCATAACCTCAGAAATACGAATCATACCGATTCTTCTTCTTTGCATGAATTCATAAACTTTGATACTTATCTCCTTTTATCGGTTCCATTTTATACCCCACAGTCGCGATGCATACCAAAACAATATTTTGCAAACATCTAGAAAGAATTCAATAGTCCGCTATTTTTTTTTAGCAACACAGCCATGATGTTTAGGGATATAAAATCAAAATTTAGTTAGCTTAGCTTTACTTGAATGATACCGCTCCGGTTGCCTAGTGGTTAGAGCGTCCGCCTCAGAAGCGGGAGATCGTGGGTTCGAATCCCGGCCAACTTATGCCAAAGACTTATAAACATGGTACTAACAGCTACCTCGCTGCTACCTCGCTAGGCGCTCAGCATTGAGAGGTTAGTGTTAGGACTGGTCGGCGTGGTGTCAGGATAATGTGACTGATATCATGCTACATGTCTGCGGCATGATGCCCCAGCGTTAGACATCACTATAAACTGCCACATTGCAGACATCGTAGCGACATGACTGAAAAATTGTTAAAGACACATTAGAAATTCTAATCAGACGCACACACTTTACTTGAATGAATGCTATAAATGTCAAACAATGTCATATACTTACCTTTTGTTAGTTTGCAGATAAATCATGAAGATCATAGTTGTACTTTCTGCGGTGGTTGCGGTGACTGTGGCACAGGACATGCTGAGTACCTATCGCTTCTTTTCATCTGGCGAATCGTCAGGTTCTGGGATGGGCAATAACGATGATGGCGGAGTGAGCAATAGCAATAACGAGATGTCTGGTAACAATATCGTTAAAAGTAACACGAACGCCATGAGCATAGCGACCAAGACGAATAACATGAACAATATGAATGAAATGAACAACATGAATAATATGAACACTAAGAATAATATGAACACCATGAATATGAACAACATGGACAACATGAACACCATAAAGAACACAAACGACATGAATACCGTAAACAACCTTAACAACATGAATAACATGAACAATATAAATGATATGAACAACATGAATAATATGAATACTAAGAATAATATGAACACTATGAATATGAACAACATGGACAACATGAACACCATAAAGAACACAAACGACATGAATACCGTAAACAACCTTAACAACATGAATAACATGAACAATATAAATGATATGAACAACATGAATAATATGAATACTAAGAATAATATGAACACTATGAATATGAACAACATGGACAACATGAACACCATAAAGAACACAAACAACATGAATACCGCAAACAACCTTAACAACATGAATAACATGAACAATATAAATGATATGAACAACATGAATAATATGAACACTAAGAATAATATGAACACCATGAATATGAACAACATGAACACCATAAAGAACACAAACAACATGAATACCGCAAACAACCTTAACAACATGAATAACATGAACAATATGAATGATATGAACAATATGAATGGAATGAACACAGGGATGAACAACGGAATGAACATGAACAATGGAGAAGGTATGAACAAACCCATGGGAATTAACAGCGGAATGGCAATGAACGGTGGAACGGGAATGAATGATGGAATTGGACTGTTCATCCAGCTCAATGATCCGACTCACAGTGGACTGTCGCTAGCCATCGGGCAAGGCGTCAAATCCATTAGCAACACGCATAACATGAACAATATGAATGATAATAACAACATGAATAATATGAACACTAAGAATAATATGAACACCATGAATATGAACAACATGGACATGAACAATATGAATTGGATGAACACCGGGATGAACAACGGAATTAACATGAACAACGACAAAACTATGAACAGTCCCAAGGAAATTAACAGCGGAATGGGAAGGAATGTTGAAATGGTAATGAAGGACGGAATGGGATTAAACACCACCTTCGTAGATCCGACACAACCTGGAATGTTGGGAGCCAACGGACAAGGCTTCAAAAACACTGCCATTGCTCTTAACCGAGCAAATCTTTTCAGGAACGAGCCAATGGGTCCGCTGAGCAATCAGGAAGGGGGTAGAGGGTTGGGACGACTGTCCATGGATATGGATATGGGTCTACAGGCAACGGGTACGGGAATGGGACAACCACCAGTGGCTATGGGGATCAGACAACCACCAATGGGTATGGGAGGGCGACAACCGCCAATGGGTATAGAAATGGGACAACCACCAATGGGTCCGCCAATGGATATGGGAATGGTACAACCACCAATGGGTACTGGGATTGGACGACCACCAATGGGTATGGGAGTGGGACTACCGCCAGTTGGTATAGAAATGGGACCACCTCTAATGAGTCCGCCTATGGATATGGGAATGGGACAACCACCAATGGGTATAGGAATGATACTACCGCCAATGGGTATGGGAATGGGACAACTGCCAATGGGTATGGAAATGGGGCAACCGCCAATGGGTCCGCCAATGGATATGGGAATGGGACAACCACCAATGGGTATGGGAATGGTACAACTACCAATGGGTACTGGGATTGGACGACCACCAATGGGTATGGGAGTGGGACTACCGCCAGTTGGTATAGAAATGGGACCACCTCTAATGAGTCCGCCTATGGATATGGGAATGGGACAACCACCAATGGGTATAGGAATGATACTACCGCCAATGGGTATGGGAATGGGACAACCACCAATGAGTATGGAAATGGGGCAACCGCCAATAGGTATGGGAATTGGACAACCGCCAATGGGTATGGGAATGGGACAACCACTAATGGTATGGGAATGGGACAACCGCCAATGGGTATAGGAATGGAACCAAGATTCCAAGATGGGCCGTCTTTTATTGGCACATCTTTTCGAGAATACGAATTAGTCCATCCCCGCAGCTGATACGTTTTTTTTAAATCTTTGCAATACCATTGATTCTTCGGTCAGCAATCTTTCCACTGGAGCCAAAATATATTTCTTAGCCTGAATTTATCTTTACTTGTAAATCTGTCACGGGTTAAATTTAATGTTGAAATAATACATGTGTTTCTTAATGACCCATTGATGCTGTCTGTATAAATCCCAATACGTATGACAGTCTGTATAAATCCCAATACGTATGACAGTCTGTATAAATCCCAATACGTATGACAGTCTGTATAAATCCCAATACGTGCGACAGTCTGTATAAATCCCGATACGTATGACAGTCTGTATAAATCCCAATACGTACGACAGTCTGTGTGAATCAGGAAATTTTACACTTACAGATGTTTGCATAAATCACGTTATTACTAACAACCTCTTAGTCACTAAGCCCTGTACTGGCATAATGTGTTTTCTTCATCACTGTGTTCAAGTTAGCACATTTTCTCCTACCTCTTATAGAATCTAATTAAAGACGGATAATATCTCATAAGTCAAGAATCTAGTCTCCAAGAAAAATATTTACAGGCTTAATTACGTCTCATTATCATCTGCACTTCACCTAACCATGCCTATTAATATACAGTCAGCGTCGAACAAACGTGACAAGTATGTGTATATGAGTAAGTCAATACAAAATGACTATTGTTGGGGAACTAGACTCGTCTAAAAGCTTGCACATAAAATGTCACATAATGAAATACTTATTCTGCTGCTTTAATATCTTTTATTTGCCATATTACCACCAGCCTATGAAGTTAGGCTACAAATTCTCAAAACCATGTTGTAGTCCCTTCCATTTCTAACTAGAATGCATTCGTTATCTCAAAGGGGTTCGAAAAATTACCTTATAATGTTAAAGGAGTTAGATAAAATGAAACTCGTATAAACTGGGTTCCGTGAGCAAACATAACATGTAGCTATTAAATATGCCAAAAGTAACATGCACATAACAAATATGCTAAACACAAGCATGCAGATAATGAATATGCCAAAAGTAACATGCACATAACAAATATGCTAAACACAAGCATGCAGATAATGAATATGCCAAAAGTAACATGCACATAACAAATATGCTAAACACAAGCATGCAGATAATGATTATGCCAAAAAGAACATGCAAATAATTAATATTTTTACTTGTACTAACACAGGCATAGACTGAACAAAACCAAAAAGCACGAAACGGCATATTACAAGGATACATCTACTGCATTATATGGGCAATGAATTTAAAAGGAATACAAAGAAATTGGTTAACACACTTATGAACCTTGTCGTCTGTTTCGTCCAAGTTAAAAAAGAACAAATTACTCAGAAACCTTCATCTTCTTTGATCTCGATAGTCCAATGCCCAAATTATTTTGTTAAACCCTATCTTGATTGCCTTTTTCATATACCGTTTTTCTTGTTTTCTTCACTTCCAATAAAAACTCTTTCTCCGCCTTTTCTTCCACTAATGTCACCTACGTTAATTTGCTTTTTGTTTCTTGGCACTGGACTGCGTTTAACCAGTGATGTATGTTACCCATTGTGACGAGCATTGCGCATACTGAAGTGAATCGCTCCTTTTTTCCTCCAGTGTTGTGAGATGTCAACGTCCTTTAGACCTAATTTGTTTGAAGATCCTAAGGCTCATGAAACTGTAGTTTAGAGGTAGGAAGCGTTTGAATTGAATATAATGTATCTTATAATTTTAGAGGCTTTTAAAAAATGTAACCCTTAGGTGTATTTCTTTCACATGATTATGTCAGCTTTGTTCCTTGTTTACCCATTGGATATTGTATACTGCACTACCAATGTAATACTGTACAGTCGCGCCATGTGAAAAACATTCGTCTATTTTGCAGTTATTGTTTGGCTAGACGTTGGAGATAAATGTTTTTGCAAACGCCTATCTTCATTTTCTACTCTTAAATGAGTGTATTCATTAGATGTCCATATTATAAATAAAAGTATGTTGGCATTCATTGTTAAAGACTGTAATTCATATCGAACATATCACTTTCTTTCTGTTTTCAGACTTGATTACGGAGACAATCCGTTGGTAAACATATCGTCACCTTGGTGTCATTTCTTGGTCTCCGAGACTTGTCGGAACCTTCATAAGGAAACCTTGTGACATTTGTTAACCAACGCCAACCCTCTCCGCCAGAAAAAACAAAATAAAACAAAAGATGAACGTTTTGATAGATAAATTCACGATCATTTCAATCTTCTATTGAACGATGATATGTTCTGTAGTGTGAAATCTAATACAAGAAGTCATTAAAGATTCTACAGTAGACCAACCCAACAACATTCAATCGATATATCCGCGCATATCTTCAGTTTCGTAGGAGCTAAATTTGTAAACGGTCATGGTCTTAAATAAATGTTCACCTTATTTCTATAGATATAGTAATGCAGCAATGAATCACATTAGCATAGAGAGGGGAAAAAGCCCATGCAAATCGAAGACATTTTCCTTCAGCAATATATATTAAATAAAAAATCTACATCTATTGATCTATAAGGACAGATTTCAGGACTGGAGTGGAAAACTGTTGTACAGTCAGAATGTGGCGTCTAGTTCCAAATACTAACGGAAATAGTTTTGGTGGCGAGTTTTGAGCAACCGTGCACAAAAGAAGTTCTATTAATTACTGTTATTACAAAAGTCTCAGTCACATGTAAAATTATTATTAAAACATACCAATAGTTATATAAGGGTTTTGGAGGATACATATATATATATATATATATATATATATATATATCATATAGGTTTAATATGCGGGAGACGGTATTGAGTGAAAAGTGTTTACATGTGTAAAGTGCTTTATTGGGTGATACACGATTCAGCTAAAACAACCAATATTAAATCAGACAATAATAATACCTACGTAGTCTTTATGGAGGCGCTCTATCTACAAATAATATCAAATTCTGAGAGAGTGACATGTGTAAGGTGAAGTTGTTTGCATTTACAACATGCACATTGGAGTGAATGTTGGCAAACATCTGTAATGTGTCTGTATGAAATTTCATTGGATATTTCACTTATAAACTTGTACATGACCTATGCAAACAGATGCCCAAAATGACTGCTCCCGTGTACTGAAACATCAGTCTGAATGAGCCTAAAATACACTGGTTGCCAGTGTCTGAAAGTGCAATGAATGAATTAGCTCTTTTTTACATTTTACCTATGCAGATCAGTTTTTTGATAGGTGCACATCAAAGGTAAGTCAAGATGTATATTATATAACCCAAAGTAGACCCATCGATCTGCATTAGACATTTGAGGAAGTACTTGTGAAAAATTTCGACAATTATTTCTGACTCACAGAGGATCGATTCCTTCAATGATACGTTTACCATCGCTAGAGCATGTGGGTCAATGTAACGAAAGAAAGCTCATCCCTTAGAACAAACTATTCATAAAACCGCCTCAGTGGTATCGATATGTCCTCGCCGATATTCAGCCAATGTTTTGCGTTGGTTGCATTTCTTGTGTGATAAATAAAGCCAAATAAATATATCATGATAGAAACGGTGGAAAAAAGATGATTGGATTTTATTCAGGGAATGGATGGAATTTGGAAAATCCACATACAATATAAGGTTTAAACAAAATTTTATTATCTGAAAGTAGTATGTGGAGCATTTTAGAGACAAGGTGACCTTAATGCTAAAATAGAGTTTGTACATTGACGACAATAGAAATTTAACATGGTAATGAAATTTGGGGACCATGGGGAAATCCTTTGTTAAATGTTGCCATAGGGTTAACATGGATGGGACCATTGAGACCCAAGACGTCACGACAATGAGAACAGTGTTACAAGTGGCTGACCTCAATTTTGGTTATATAGTAAAATTGTTAGAAGTGCCTAATCTCAGACTGCACACGTGTGTACTCGGTACCTGTTGCACAATGACTATAGTTTTGCATCCACGACTTACATATAAAGCATTACCTAGACCTGAAATTTATGTTGGTCGTGTTCATAAATTTGCATAATTTTGATGATGCTATAAATGTAGACAGACTACCTTTCCGTCTTTTTCCTTTCTTTCTTTCTCTGCACTGTAACGTTAAGTCTGTCGGTCCATCTCTCAAGCCACTTTCCCCGTTCTACTGTTAAGTATAAATCCCTCGATTTCAACATTAAGGTCCCATTGTCGTTAAAGTGCCCCCCCCCCCCCCTGCACACACAGAACTTATGAGTGCTCCACCTGGTATCCTCACCGAGACATGAAAAATCATATGACTGGGTTATTCGTGGAAGAGTTGAAACAAAACTTTACCGTCGATACCAGTATGCAGTCTTCTTTTTTTAAAGTCTAAGAGAGAATTTTCATGTTCAGGTCGTGGCTAAAGGTATTTGAACGACTTAGCTAAAATATGCTTATGAAATTGGTACTCATTTACTACATGTATTTACAAATCAGTTTAAGACCCACCACTACATATTATTTGCCATTTGGTACGCATTTGTTTCATCAGTTGTTTTAAGAGAAAGCTCCAGTCATTTAACCGTCGTCTTCCAAGTTTTGGCCTATCTTAAATGTTAAAGAAATTATGAAAGAACATTCACTTCTTTCATTTATGACAGTATTCAACATGACTTCATTTCGTCGCATTCTCCTGTCAACCTTATCCATATAATGGTTTGCATCAGTTGAAAAAAATGAAATAGTGAAATGACATTTGTTAAAAGTCAGTCTAAAAGACGTTTAACGATTGGTATTTTGACAGCATATAAGTTAATACGAAGAATTATTCATTCATACTCTATCATTTTATTAAACAACTATTTTGAATTCCTAATAACGTAGCTAAAGAAAAACCTCCCTTATATCCATAAACAATAATCAAAAACAGTTGCAGTGATCTCACACTGTGAATCAACTTCTTAAAAGACGTCTTATATTACGTATTTAGGCTCGAATAAACAGCAACACAAGAGTGAAAATAACAAGCTTTGAAAAATTATAATAAATAATTTATTTCCCCGGAAAAATACTGTAAAAACGATAAAACAAATAACTTACGGTTTCAAGAATCAAACTCCATAATAATCCAAGAATAATCCACGAATAACATTTTAGAAGTCCGAATAATAAAATGTTCTAATGAATTCAAGTTAGAGTTCCGACGAAAAATCCAAGCAAGAAGGTAACGACGTATGTTGTAACTTGTACTGTGTTGAAGTTTACAGTTCCTTGTAGAAACACAATAATTGATCCTCCAGTATTGGAAATCCAAAAAAGTTTTTAAAGAAATGTCTTTGTTTAAGAGCTCTGTATGGGCACACAATATTTTCAGAGAAACGAATGAATCTTTTAGAATCCGAAAAATTAAAATAAAAGTCAAAAACTCAAAACTAGTCACAACAGAAGAAAACAACTTGACACAGAGTGTTTAAAAGCCCCAAAACTTTCATATTGCTCTCTAAACATCACTATTATTACTAAGTGTTTGGCAATTTTGGAAATGTTTGTTGCGAAATAGAGGATCACGTGATTATGTTTATATATAAAAATCACGTAGCCCTGTATGTCATTGATAAGAACCAATCATTTTACTCCGAGAATAAAAGTTGATTACTTGACCTTCAAACAAGGTTAGGAACTAAATCAGAGGTAGGAACAGTGCTTCTATTATTAGGTATTTATGGAAAGATTGAGGTCAAACTAAATTTTCCGGAAAATACTAAATTCCCAGTAAACAAAATTACCTTACATTGACATATACAAAAATGAAAAGCTTGAAAAACCCACAAACAATCAAATCAAACAAATTAAATCAAATATAAATTAAATCAAACATACGTAGCATTTCGCCCTACTTAAAGAAAAAGTGATTTATATGATAATTTTTTTTTATACCACAGACTAATTATACACGAGATTAAAAATAACTCTTAAGTTACACACAGTATACATTCAAATAATACATTGTTATACACTGGAAAGTGCGTCTGCTATTAAATTGTCTTTTCCTTTTATGTACCTGATGTCAAGATTATATTCCTGTAGCAGAAAACGCTACCTTAACAGTCTTTCATTTTGATTTTTCATCTTGACGATGAAAGTAAGGGGGTTGTGGTCACTAAACACAATACTCTAAGAAAGAGCTGAACTAAGGTAAACTTAAAAATGTTGTAATGCCAATACAAAAGCCAAACATTCCTTCCCGATTGTTTAATAATTTCTTTGTGTGCTTATTTAATTCTTTAGAAAAATAACACTGGATGATCAAAACCATTTTCATCTTCTTGAATCAAAACTGCCTCAACCCCAACATCACTTGCATCATAAGAGAATTTAAATGATTGGTTGAAATTTGGAACTGTAAGAACTGGCGCGCTTTTAAGTATGGATTTCCACTTGTCTAAGGTCTCCTGTTTTTCTTACTCAATACATTTGTCAGGGGTTCAGTAATTATATAAAATTGGAAAAAAAAATTTTCGATAGTAAACGGCCAAACCCAAAAATCGCATCAGTTGCTTTTTATTTATAGACACAGGGAACTCAGCCTTGACCTTATCTTGTATAGGTTTATCTTGTCGATGTCCCACTATATGTCCTAGAAATGTTACGCTAGCACGGCAGAACTCACTTTTAGATAAATTAATTCTCAAATATGCATCTATGAGTCTTTCAAAGACTTTCCAGATTGTTGCTAAATGTTTTTTTCCACGAGTCGTTGTAGATGATGACATTGGCGATGTAAGCAGCACAATTGCCTGTAGTCTGACTCTACATCCCCGTTTGTTTATACCCCCCCCCACCGATTTTAAAAACGAGAACGTTTAATGTGATAAAAAGTGCACAGAACTAAGTCAATTTAATCATTGATTTATAATTTCTAACCTGACTTGACCAGAATAGCACTAATGCTGGCATGCCCTGCACCATTTCATGCTTAACGGACTTTCCATCCTAACACGGCGCCATATTGCATACACTATAGGCTAGTTTATATCCATCAGACAACATAATGAAGTAGTTCATCCTGTTCTGCAAATGCCGAATAATTGCGTAAATTACATAACGTTGTGAGTTTGGAATTATATCCCTCTGCATACATGAACATAGAAATTAAACCGCTTGTTAAATCCACATGGAAAGCGTAGTTGTCATTTTCCTTTGCTTGATTCGGCATTGTAAATATCGGAAGCAGACGACGTATGTATGTACAGCTGTAGTCGTGATACACCCCCTTTGCAGAAAATGGACTTGTCCAGAAACTGGAAATGGATCCGATTGTACTGAAAACTTTCGTTGAGCATGAAACGCGCATAAGATGACGGTGTTAGGGCCACTCTACTCAGAGTCAGCTTAGAAACCATAAATCAATCAATGAATTGACTAAGTTCCTTGCACTTTTTATCACATTAAAGGTTTCCATTATTAAAATCGGTAGGGGGTACAAACAAACGGGTTTGTATTATCAGACTATGGACTATAGGTAATCATATTTATGAGACGTTGAAATGTATGTGGCGACCCTTTCATCCCAAACGGCAATACTTTATAATGGTAAAGTCCATATGGAGTCACGAATGCCGAAATTTCCTTGCTCTTTCCATTAGTGAATTTGCTAAAATCCACTCAAATGGTCAAATTTGGTGATATACTTGGTGTAACAAGATAACCGGGTAGGATTTTCGGATTCAAAACATAACACTTTTGACGATGATATAAATTCAATGTTTAATAATGAATGATTTGAATGAGCATCTAAGTATGAATATGTGCGTGTATATATAATCCAAATATTGGATTTAATTAATATAAGAACGTACAGACTTGATGATGAAAAATACAAATAAATTAATTTAGCAAATACAAAGACAAGGGGTGAATGGTTCAAAACGATTTGACAATGAAACGATGGATATAGTTTGCTCAGCTAGTAAACAATGTAGAATTTTACTTATGTAGTAAAATGAATTCACTCAGGTAGCGAAATTATGGTGATAAAAAGGGACAGATATACAACTTATCTTGAAAGTCCCGAAATATACAGGGTTTTTTTACGAACCCCAACATTAGCCCAAGGCTAAAAAATTATATGTAAGGAGATACACTCCGTCATCAGCACACTTTTGTTCAGCTCCTCGGCTGCTACAGTTCAGTTTCAAGGCTGATACGGTTAATTCCTATGGTTAGATTTTACAGCTTGCAACACGTGGACCCCCGATCACTCAGGACTTTGAACTGTCGGGTCACTCTGGTCACTCTAGACGCTCTAGACACCCTAGATACTCTGGACACTCCACACAGCTCTACACAGCTCTACACTCTCCGGACACTCAGGATATTCGGAACACTTCGAGCACTCGGAACACTTCGAACAGCTGAAAATATATCCAATACCGTGTACTATACACGATACGGGTATAAAAAACGTAATGGCGTTATACACGGTAAGTTATATCGATTACATCATCGGCACGATAATTACAAAATAACAGGTTTCAGAAATAAACCTAACCCTGCTTATAAGAATCCTACTGTACTAAACATTTCTTAAAAATGTAGCTTTATTTTACTAATGTAAATCCCTTGCTAAGTCGCAAACAAGGATAGAAATACGTGCATAAACCAAAGCTATACAGCAAACATACAACAATAAACGTGGTAGTACAACAGTTATATCTTATACACAAGAAATTAATAAACTTAGATACCTCTACAGCTGAATATATGCAAGTCCTTATAGTAGATCGCTGACTGACAAGACTATCCGTAATGTAAAGAGCTTTACCTGCGGCGAGGTATTTATACACAGATATCTTCTGTGCACTGAAGGCATTCGGTTCTTCCCATCGAAAGCACTTCGCACGTGCGGCATAGGATGAAACGAACTCAATATTTCAAAATCCAACACAATATACATCAATCACCCTCTGGTATCGTTGTACACGAAAAACGAAACCCGAGTACATGTATTTAATAAATAAAAAAGTTAATACAATTCCGTGACACTTGGCATTCCCGATCTTATCAATACAGTCATCGATTCTCGGTAATAGGAATGAATCTGTTGTTGTCACACTATTCACCTAGTACACATACGGAATTTTTTATCTGGTTTTGGAACAAGTATGCATGGTGAACTCCAATCATTTTCTGGGCTCTATAAAATCATTATCCAATAAATATTGAATTTCGTTTTCAATTATTCCTGTTTGAGAGGGTTTAGTCTGTACGGGTGTTGTTTCACAAGTTTGGAATTTAACATTTCAAATTCATGGAATATTTTATTCTTTCTTATAGGAACATTTGAAAATAAGTGCTCATATTCAAATAATAAATGTTTAAGTTCATGTCTTACTTGCTCTTGCAAATGTGAAATCTTCTGGTCCAGATGTTTTATAATTTCTGAATTCTGAAGATTTGTCACTCCAATATCAGTAGAATCCGATGATATTCCTTCACTTAAATCTTCACTCTATGTGACCGGTACAACTAAAGTAATTGTATGTTTTACCTGGCTATCTCTTTCAATATACTGTTACTCCTATTAATTTATTTAGATCCTAGGAGCACTAATATTATAATTTAACTCATTCATTTTCTATTTAACTTTGTAAGGGCCGTAATATCTAATCTGAAGAAAATTTTAAAGAATGGCAAGAAAGACAGAACTCCATTATTAAAAGACTCAACAGTTATCTCCACTGAAGTTCTGTCAAACCACCATTTCACTTTTGACTTGAAGTGTTGAATGCCAAATTGAAGCATAATAGGCTGGAAAGTTCCGTACCTAAAATTTGACCCATGACCCGATAGGACGGAGTTGGGAAGGCCAAATTGAGTAAAAATCTTTATGAAAGTCAAATCAAATGAAACACAAATTAAATTAAATATAAATTAAATCAAATATACGTAACAGACGAAGACCAAAAAGAAAAAAAAACCTTCACTAAAGAGAGGTGGTACTCCAGCTAGAAATTGCACTAACTAACAAAAACCACGATCTGTGACAGTCTCCCCGTTCATCTTTCCTACTCTTCTTTTTCTCTTATTGCTGATGAGAGCCAAATTTGATTTAAGACAGGTGTTCCGCATGTAATGAAAAGATGGATATCGATCTTTAAAGGGACGTCTACGTCTTCACTATGGTGGTATTAAGCAAAGAAAACGCACATGTTACAAAATGTAGTGGATTTACGCAAACGAGAACTGGCATGAGATAGTTCCTGGAGAACACGTTACGGTCAAGTGCTATCTGGCAATTTCGACATACGGAAAATAAGTGAAAAGCACACACAAAGACGCGTGTGTGCTGTGGAAACCTGACTCGTTGAGGAATTTGAAGTGCATAACCTTTGTTGTGGATGATGCTATCGCAAGGTAGAATTAAATGACAAACAGAATTTACACGACATTTATGAACCAGCAATGCCCATTTCATTTGCTATAGCAATTATGCAGGTGGATATGCTTTGTTGATATTTCATAAGGTAGTTACGAGGGACATTTCCACTCGAAAAACATTGGCAAATTCCGTGTGGAATGACACTTTTCAAATGCCATATGAAAACAATGAATGTAATATTGTATGCAGAATATGATAATGCTCTGAAATTAAACAGCCTGTGACAAGTGATCCTATTTTATTAAAACATACATATAGAACATAACATCATGGACTTCAGAGAAGGAGATGATGTCACGATGTATATACGCTTGACTGAAAGACTCACTACGCTGACAAGAGAACAGTGTCACCCCAATCAAGTCCAACACGATCAATGTATGCTGATGAGTCAAGAAGTAACTTTAGAAAACTATATGGAAGAAGTATGGACTCTCATCCCAGAAGGGAATATCATGAACGAGAGTTTTAAATATATATACATGAACATTCCATATCCCCATTCGCCTCTTTTGAGACGCAAGGCGTTCGAGTTCACTTTCAACAGAGTATGAAGAAGCTTGTTCATCGACTTGTTTGGCAGCTGGTATATAGCTCCTTGGAAGCCAGTACTGAGTGGTAAAGATGAACGTATTCATCGAAAACCTCAAGACGTTCAGTCTTATGTCATTAACATGGTTGTTATTCATAGCCCATTAATCCAATGAGTTGCCGTCTTCATTATCAAATGAGGACTATTTAGATTCTGATGTAGTATCTCCTTTTATTGAAGATGTCAGAGGTTTTATGAGACAAAATCGAGATTAAAAGGATAGGATCTTTGTTTGTCTCGCAAGTTTTGTATTTGAAGAGCTGCTTTTTGGAGAGTTGTTGTAAACACGGAATAAATGTATCTGTGCTTATATTTTATTATTTTGGTTCGATAATATGTGTTCTTTTCTCAAAGGATTTTGGCAAGGACTGTGCAGTGTTCTGACAAAAGATTGAAACCACAAGAACAGCTGCCGAAGAAATGGAGGAAACAGCTCACTCAGAAGAGGATTGGTTGGTTTCACATATTTCTAGAAAGGTTATATTTGTCTTTAACTATTCAGCACGTTTAGATGATTCTGAACATTGGTATACCATGACACGTTTTTTTTTTGTTTCTCAGTTTTGTAAAGGATAATGATTAAAACATCTTCCAGTCACAATTAATATCATTATATTGTTACGTTTGTCTATAGTTTCTGTAATGTTTATTCGTGACTGTAAGTTGTAGTGATAATCTGCACATGGTTTGCTGTGCGCATATAGGGTTTATTTTAAGACAATGAAGAAAGTAACATTGGATTAAGAAGCTGATGTTTATCTTGGTGCTGACAGTTACTAATAATAAAATTATTAGTAAATGTGTTGACAAGATTCGGCCCTTGTGCTGAAGTTTCTCTTACATTTTCCTTTAAAACTTTGATAATTTGATAAAACTTAAAACTTGTTGGTTTTGCTATTTCTGTTCCTTAGGAAATTACCAAATAGACGTAAAAATATATTTTGCATTTCATGTATCAATCACATATTTATATATTAGTCAATTCGACTTATATCAAACATTCACAATTGTCTATGATCACACGTGATTTACCAATGTTATTCGTTTTATGTAGACAAGTATATCAATTCTATAAGCTTCTAAATATTCTGTCAATTAAAACAAGTTTATAAATGTGTGATATAATTCAAAATACTTAAATCTAATTTTTATTGATGAAGAAAAAAATTATTGTCTTCGATAAACTGGAACGAATATAGTTGCTTGAAGTGTTATGAGTGGTTATTTTACTGATTAATTCGAAAATAGAAACACACAATAATTTTAAAATGATTGTTTTGTAAAAATGTTAAACTGGCTTCCACCGTTGAAAATAATTTAATAAAATTTTAATAATAAATCGAGTAAAAGGAAAGCAAAATTCTGGAAATGCTTTAAGAAATCCAAAATGAAACAATAGTATAAACAATTTCATTATTTGAATTTTTACAACCGTTCTAAAAATTTCACAATGGTTGAATTTTGACGCAATATATGTTGAATCCTTTACTGACAATTTTGACCATTATGTAGAGGCAACTATCTTATGAACATGACTTCACGCATTTGCCAAAAATGATGTACTCAAGGCCCATACATAGTTAACATTAAATAGCGATATAGCAAAGTTTACTTTTAAATGAAGATAAAGATAACATATAATTACTAAAACTGCCCAAACAATATAATGTTACAAAATATTGAAGCAAACCCTTTGTCAAGATTCTGACTATAATGAAGATGATCTTAAAGAGAACAGATAAAATGATAATTTATTAAATGTTAGATGTAAAAATGCACAATCACATCACCTAGTCCTGCAACACATTTTACCCTTAACAAAGACGTTGTACAAAAATATTTACAGATATAAAATAAATTACTAGACTGAAAGCAATTTATTCGAATCCAAACCATGAAACAGTAATGAAAACCACACATATAATCAGGAATTAGGAATTTAATATATAGCACAATTGAACATTTCAATTTGGTAAAATAAGTAAGGTTGGTGTCACTGGCAATTTCAAGCTCAGGAAGACCTTAGTAACATTTAGCAGAGTATACCAATGCTAGTAAAAGCTAAACAAACGTTTTACTTTTATTTGCAAATACGACAATTATTTCATTAATTGACATCAATTATTTGTGACAATTGTGTCTTTCTTTTTCATCATAATTCGAAATTTAATATTATGATTAGGGATAATATAAGTACGAAGTGACGATGCCATATAGAATAAGTAAGTAAACCAATAATAGTTACAGTCATGAACCACAGTAATTTCTTTTCCACTAAATCCACTTTGATGGCATGATTCAGGTCTTATATGAAAAATACAAATTCATTATGTGGCCTTGACATTTATCCTTGTTAGCCAAGTGTTAGTTACATCAGTTGATTTGTTTTAACTATATGTGACATGCTGGCATTTTCTTCCCGTATTTTTGCATTCACACCTCCATTCTCAACAGGTCACCAGACTCCAAAAGCTAAAGGAACATTTGAAATGTGCAGAACCAACTACCTCTGAATTTTAATATGAAGGCGCTGCTTTGCCATATCTCATAGTTTGAAGAATATGTATCTATCTTAACATTTCCTCAATCACAATCATTCATACAATTGTTCAATGAATTGCATGTTAGTTTAATATAAAAATAAACCACTGGATGATTTGTTTTGCCCAGAAACAAGTGACAAAATTCAGAGCTATCTGACGTAGTCTATACGTATGGCCTCCATGCTCTATTTGATGGGGTCTATACGTTGCATCCTTCATAAACGTAACGGCTACATAACTAGGTACTATCTGAAGAAAGAAGACTGATGTTCTGAAAAAACATTGCAAACGTAACATGTGAGTAATATTTATTTGTGCTATAACTATTGTTACTTATGTCTTTGATTATTACCGACTCAACAGATAAAAATATATGCCTGATCTGCACTTGTAAATAGCAGCAGGATGATTATTGGCGTAAGCGTGATTTGTGGAGACTTCGAAGCTTATGTTATTGATATCATGCATAGTTAAGGTCAGTCATACTATTATATGTTTAACGTCCAAATATTTTTATGAGCACTATCTGGCAAGAGATGTCATATAGGAAGATCTGACAGATCTGCATTAAATATTGTCCTCAAATTATCAACGTTCGTTTCTCCTAACGTACTTATTTCAAAGTATAGCAAATGGAAATGCCAGAATGAAAAAGTGATTAATTCAAATGTCAGCGATGATATATACTATCAACTCTATACACCAACATCGTTCTATGGATATTGAACTTCTGGAGCAATGACCCACCTATCCCTCCAAAACAGACAGACAATAAGCATAAAAATCTAACATCGACTTCCTACACTATGTTATTTCAAAGCTGAAGGACTTTCCATGCACTGCATGATTCAAATGCAATCTTGTACCTCTGCCCTTGAACACTGCTGGACCACCTTGCATGCTAGCGCATCAAAACCCTCAACAGCATATTATTAAACCTTTTTGTAGGACTACTTTCATGACCACTGTATTGCCATATAGACGGTGCACAAACTGTATCAGAATTATTATATTCCATACTACTCAAAAACAAAATTACTTTATTAATCTTACTTATAATTTAAATATGGGTGGCACATATTTCTTTGCAATTTGACATTAAATTCATTGATATGACCACCGCATTACTCTGTCCTAGTATGTAGGAGATTGGAAAGAAACCACTTACCATAAATACGAGGCGGGCAACGTGATAATTTCTTTATAAGCAATAATAATTTGTCCTCCATTGGATATTTTCTACTGACAGTTTCACCTGACTCTTTGTGCAATTCATACCTATGACCAGATCGTATCCAAAGTATGTTTGACTGAATTAGGCTGTTTCATTTGTACTTTTGATCATTTGACATTTTTTTTCAAGAGGTTTTCTACTGCATTTCGGTGCTTTATATCTTGCTGGTAGGATGGAGAAACTTGTTTACACCGAAATGAAAAATGCTAAACCCATAGTTCTCAGATGTAGCTGAGAAATATTTTAACTTGTTAAGTATTTCTCGAATCTGTGTTTTTGTGTGTGATTGTGTGTGTGTGTGTGTGTGTGTGTGTGAGAGAGAGAGAGAGAGAACTTTAAGGATAGAGTGCGTTATCATGATCGCCTAACAGGCAAGTACAGAGCTATTGTCTACAGAAACTGTAATTTGACTTTCAGATACCAAAATACATACCACTATTTGCACTTATAACATTTCGCGTTATGAGTTATATGTTTATCATCAAGCTGGTAAAAATGATCCTGATCATGAGGTCCAATTCATATCTAACAACCAAGGAAAATGCATTCCTATTCGATTTCTCTGTATACAAAGGCTAGTAAGCAAATAATATTTAAATTCATTTTTTTTAGCAAACTAGAAAGTTGATCCAGCACGTTGTTACAGTGTGCCAAGTTTAGTTCAAGTTGGCAGTTGATAGTATTATCATGATCCTTCACAGTCATGCCAAAGCAAATCGCAAATGTTATTGTTGATAATGGCAAAAGATGTTGACTTTGAAATGTCAAGGCATAATAAGATGAGAACAGCAAAGATCATTGATATTATACCCACTTATTAAATAACAATCTAGAGCGTTAGACTTTCAGATATCTAAATTATGTAGACAGAGAATTTCTTTACAACATTTATGTTGTTAATGACACGTGCTTGATTGAAAGTGGGTATGTTGATACCAACATATTTACTCGACTATCCCTGCGACTACCCACTTGTTAAAGATAAATTAATTCCAGAAGATATTTGATTCTTGTTGTCTATCCGTGACAAGGGTTTTAGTAGTATGGACAATTAAATATAGAACATTAACAATGCAGGCTGGATATAATGTTTTTACACTGTAGACTAGTCTGATGGTTTCAGTGCACATGAAGAGAAATAGCGTGAGAACAAGGGTGATGAAATACTGTGAGTATCGAGTGAGCATTTGTTCAATTTACATTACGGCTCTTTCAATAAAATATAGATCTGTGGCATCACTTATATTGTGTGTAGATTATATTGGTTGCACTCTGCTAACTCATTTCCATGGTAGAAGGTCATGGCGAATTACATTTGCACGTGCGCTAGTTCTTCGTTTACTTTTGTGAAATAATACTAACTCAGTAGTTTTATAACCGTGCATGCAATTTGTTATTCTGCTTTTAAATAATATCTCAAGTCATTCGATAGTGTCCTAACTAAGCTGGCAATATTGGAAAAACATTCTGAAATAAAAGCTATTCAGGCATTTATTCGTTCTACAACTCGGACTGAGTACAGAATAAAAATGGAATTTATTAATGAATCATTTAAAGAGGTCGCAAGTGTGCTATAAGTGTCAAATCAATTTATTATTAGAGTTTACACATTTTCCTTACAGTTTTAACAACATCATAGACCCCGTTTTCCGGGATAATTTTGTCATGGCAAATCCTGTTTGTTGCATTGAATACATTTCATGACTGAGAACATAGATTTGTACATATTAATGGACATGCGCATTAAATGAATCGTAGTCATCGTAATCTCACTGTTTGTAGGGTCGATCAAAGTGTCTGGATGTAATAACAACATTTAGCCAGGAAAGAGGTTAGAACATTGGTATTATCCTTATGTCTGATGTATCTAATTATAACAACGTTTGCCGAGATTCCGGAAGTTATTTATCTCTGTTAAGATAGAGTAGAGACCCAAGAAAATCTTATGACTTAAATGCATTATATATATATATATATATATATATATATATATATATATATATATATATATATATATATATATATATATATATATATATGAGAGAATGTGTTGCTCATTTTAGAAAGAAGAAAAAAAACTGTTCCATGTAAGTGTACTTTATCAACAATTCAGAAATATTTATAAAATTTCTAATATTGTTTGAAATGTTATTGAGAATCATAATCTTTAAGTTAAAAGTAACAGCGACATTTATCATCTTAATCTTTTAGAAATGTGTGGATCATGTCCTCATCCCTTTCGTTCCCTATGTCCCTCCTTTAGGTTATTAAATTAGTATATATTATACAGCATTAAAGACACAGACTTGAAACTTTGGAATATGACTGGGGTAATCTTTAGATGCACACAGTGGTTTCAAATGCATCGTTAATTAGTTTGCAAAATCTAAATATTAGAAGAATTGTAGGTGTAAATTTAAAAGTTGGTTTATGTCATCTTCAAGACCAGTGCTTTGAAATAACTGTACTCTTGGGTTACATTATCTGGCCCTGCCCATCATCCTTATGGGTATCGTACCCTGGGTCACAACTTGGAAACTGCTGAGATCCATTTAAAAAAAATCATGGATGGGTCTGAAGGACATGATTTTTGGTAGGTGCATATCTAAAGTAAGGCCAAGCTGTATACACTATAACTCAATTATACACCACAATAAAGGGTTTGAAAAGTTCATTTGACATTTACTAAGATAAAGAATATCTTTTATTAAATTCCGCCAAAAATTAGTATGAAAGAGATTTGAGATTCTTTTACTTTAGAAAATAAACCACTATGCAAAATATGAAACTGTATATCATAACATATGAAGTGCCGATTCCACTGAAAACATATTTATCGAACGTCAATATATAGTGTTTAAGGCAAAGATATTTGTCCTACTTTTGAAGCATTGTGCATATTTCATAGATCGAATCAGTTATCAACATTTATTTTTCTACGTTTAGTGAAAGCAAATTATGAATAATTAGTAACCGTGCAAATTACCTATATGTTTAGTGACGTAAATGCAACACTAAATTATTGAATCAACGTAAAACTATTTAAGCTACAAATGGACTGATTCACTATCAAATACATTTCGCTGCCTAAAAGCACGTATTTTAAAGTTTCTATTATTTACATATTATACAGCTGGAAATTTGATGTTTTATCATTATTATTATTATTACTAATTTTAGTATTACTATGTGTATTTATATAAGGTACAATTTGTGTGGGAATGTGTTCATGACATCTTCTGACGTATCTTAACTATCCAATATGCTTGCTACCCGCTGTCGCTAATTCATAGTTTACTTTGGTTGAAAGTTACGAAGATTTGTGTTATTTCAGCGGAAACTCTCTTGTTAGAGTAATATAAAATGAAGATCGATGTCATTCTTCACGCTGACGCAAAAGAAACAGACGTATATTCATGAATGATATATCGTTTTTAAGGAATAATTTTTTTTCTACAGACATCCAAAAATATAAATATTGATAGATAAGTATATATTTCTTATCGCATGCATATGTTACACAAATCAACGTTATACTCATCATCATCTTCTTCACTGTCATCATCATAATGAATTCTTAAATTACTGAAAATAGACTCGTCTATCTGTATAGTGGAACTATTGAATAACAGTATAAAAAGATGTTTGACTCTTAATATCCGTTAATATTAATATTCATTGGTTTGTCAATCCCATTCTGTCTTACCTACTTTATCGTCATGCTACTTTTAATATTACTTATTCTATATGGCATCGTAATCTTGTACTTATGTTATCCCCAATCATAATATCATATTTCAAATTATGATGGAAAAGAATGACACATTTGTCACAAATAAGTTACGATACGCAATGGAATAATTTGAAGTAAAATTGAAATTGTATTTTGTTTCTACTACCCACGGCTATTCTATATTCGAAATGCCAGCAAGATCTTCCTGAACTTAAAATGTCATTTACACCGCCGTAATGTATTTTACCAAATTTTGATGTTCCACTGTGCTCGATATTTATTTAATGTTTCTTCATTACTAAATAATATATGCTGTTATGTTTATGGTGTGAATGCGAATAAATTGCTTTCGATGTAGTAATGTATTTTATATCTGTAAGTATTTTGTACAATGTTTGTGTTCCGTGAAGCGGTAAACTTTGTTGTAGACTTGGATAAGGTGATGGAGTTGCCATGATGGTAGTTAGTGTCCAATGAGAAAAAAGGCCAAATCTTGTCAACACATTTACTTTTAATTTTATTATTAGTAACTGCCAACACACACATAAACATCTATTTCTAGATTATATGCCAATTAACGTTCTTTAGTATAAAAATAGACTCTATGTGCGTATACCAAATCCAACTATATATATAGTCACTACAACTTACAGTCACCAATAATCGTTGCAAAAATCATAGACAAGCATAAAAACATCACGACATAAAATGTGATTGGAAAGTATTTTAATTGTTATCCTCTACAAATTTGAGAAATGTGATTAACGACACGTTATGTGATACAACTATTCAGAACAGTACTAAATCAGTCACAGGCAAATATAACTTCTCAAGAAATCTGTAAAATCAACCATTCCTCTTCTGGGCGTGTTGTTTCCATAGTTTCTTCGACAGCTTTCTTGTGGTTTAGATTTGTACCAGAACACTACATAGTCCTTGGCATACAACTTTGAGTCAAAAACACATATTATCTATCCAAAATGATAAAAATATAAGCACATATCAATTTATTATATGTTCACGCCACTTATCCGAAAAGCACCTCTATAATGCAAAACTGTCCAGATAGACAGAGAAAGTGAAACGGTAGATCGAAGTAACTATTTAGGTATAAAACCCAAACAACATAAATTTTGTTTCAAAACAAATATTTTGCATAAAGTACAAAATGAGCTCGCTAACACAAACATTAAAACATTGAAGTATATATATATATATATATATATATATATATATATATATATATATATATATATATATATATATATATATATATATATAATTATCAAAAGTTGAACATCAATGTTTTTCAAGTTTAACACCGATGTTGAGTAAGACTACGCTCATATGATGATATAGTGTCATTTTACCATTGATTCATATAACGTTTCCGAGCAAAGGAAAACAGAAATGCACCACAACCACAAAACCACGTTTATATTGCTTCATCCTTTCTAAAGAAATACATTCCAAAAGAAGTAAATAAACGTTCTAATGGGAATCTTAGACTGCGTTCATGACGAAAATGCATACAATATTGTCCACGCGCATTTCAATCCCATCCTATTAATCACGTATTTTTTAAGTATGTAGACAAAACTCTCCTCTCATCAAGTCTATTATATCTTCTTTGAGAGGAAAGCCTGTAGGAATCAAAATAATATTCACTTTGGAATGTAGATGGTTGCGCAATGGATTTCTAGGTTATGAATGTCATCCGTGCTGATAACATAAGCTTGAACTTCGTTAGGTCTTCGATGGGTAAGTTCATCTTTCGCACACACACTACTGTCTTCCAAGGAGCTGTATACCAACTGTCAAGCAAATAGATGAAAGAGCAGTTTCCCTATTCAGTTGGATTTGAGCTCCAATGCTTGTGAATACATTGAAACGAACAGGGAAAAGGAATATTCACTCATACATTTATACTACTTGTTCAAGATTTTCCTTTCTGGGATGAGGGTCCATACATCTTCCAGTCTTCTACCTTTTCCTCTTTACTAGTCGTCAAATATTGATCGTGTTGGACTTGGCTGGAATGATTGATCGGACAACCATAACATTAATCTCTTGTCAGTGGCGTGAGTCTTTTAGTCACGTATGTGGCCATCGTGACCTCATCTTCTTCGCCGACGTCCACGATTTCGTGTTCCATTTGTTTGTTTTACTAAAATAGGATCACTTGTTTCTGACTTGATTTTCATACCATTATTAAATTCTGTATACAGGATCACATTCATTTCAGATAGCATTTGAAAAGCTTGTTACCACACGGAATTTGCCTCTTTTAATAGAGTGGAAATGAAGATAGTAGCTGCCTTAGTCTAAAATGAAGGCAGGTATAAAATGAAAGGAAATATCTTTAAAGCATATCCACCTTCTTAATTGCCATAGCAAATGCAATGGGTACGGTTGGTTCATAATTGCCATAGCAAATGCAATGGGTTCGGTTGGTTCATAATTGTCGTTTAATTTCAAACAAATGCAACAAGATAACAACTAAATATTTTGGGCAAATTTAGGTTCAAAAGATCTGGTACAAATGTCTGGCTCTCTCATATTCGACCTTGGATACGTTAGAAGTGGTGTTAAAGAAAACAGTTTTAAACGATCGGTCCGTTTAGTGCGGCATTGCTGAAGATGCAAATGAGTAAATGATTATGAAGATAATCTTGGAAGACATGGTGTTCGATGTCAGATCAGAGTCCAGAGAATATGGTGAAGGTTTTAACTTCCACTCCTCGTAGATAAAACTTGAATGTAGTTCTGTTCAGAGTTTGAATGACGTTTCACACTTTAGGTAGAGCATCCATATAACTAAAGCAGAATCTTGATTATCTAATGATAATTATTGTACTCTTTTGGAAAATCATCAAATCGAGCATGTTACCACATAGCGTTAGACTCAGATATTCACGAAACCCAATTAAGTACCTAAGTGTAAACAATCCATTATTTGTAAGTTCTATTTTATTTGATTTAATTCTGGTGGTCATTTAATTCTACTTTGAGGTTAGCATCATCCACAACAAAAGCTGTGCTGTTAAACTTATCGAACGTGCCAGATTTCCAGAGCATACAAGCATCTAGGTGTGTTCTCTTGGTTTGTTTTCCATACATCGAGAATTCGAGGTGGCATTGGGCTTTTATGTGTTCTCAAGAGACTAATTCATGCCAGTTCTTGTTTGGACAAATCCTGTTCTATCTTGTACTTTTTGGTTACTTAATGTCACGTGTTTGGCAGAAGCAGCAACTAGAACAACATAAGAATATGAATATGGAGAATAAGTTGAAGTATTTTTAAGTCATAAAAAGAGAAAATTTAGAGTATTAGAAACGGAAAAGAAGACGGTCACGCGTCGCACTTTTCGTGAGTACACGAGCTTTCTAACTGCAGTACCTCTCTTTCTTGAAGGGCAATTTTCTCTTGGTATTCTTCAGTTTAGAAGAAGTTGATGCACAGTGTGAGTTCAGTACAACTCTCTTTGTAGTTGTTTTTTTTTTTTTGGAAATGAGGAATGAGTCGAAGCCTCATGTCACAATTATCTTTCTGCCTTGTAACTCTCTCCTTTTTACTTTAAAAGACGGTACCCCGCACGGTGATCCGGAAGTCGCATGTGTTTCTGATACATGATCTGATATGTTTATTGCACGGGTCATCTGCCGATTTGATGATCGGATAAAAGTACAATGTTTTGAGAATCAACCGTCTTGACGCGAAGGATTATTTGAACAAGTCAAAGGATACTACATAATCGAACAATAGCTCACGGTCACTCGTTTCTTTTAACATTTGGTGCGAAGTTTTCTTTTCTTGCCAAGGTACTGGTAATCGTAAATGATAAATCCACCAATAAAAAAACACAACTTAGTGTCCTATGGATGTTCGTGGAAATACGCTTCTAAACATACGTCTCTAGTGCGGTCAATTTCCATGTAACTGTCAGTGTCAAACTAAAGGTCTCGGTCGCTTAAACGTTTCAACTCTGAATACAAATTTTGCAACGGGCCTTGGCTATCTTACAAGCAGCAGTGATGACATTCCTAATTCCTCTGGTGGAACCGACTCCATTACCTCTTGCTAATTCATCAAGATCAGATCTTCACATCTGATTGCAATGTATATGATTAATTAATTTTTCTTTATCGTCGATGAGCTGAATGTATTGACTCGGATCTACTAAGTATAGGAAGTTTGGTTATAGCGAACACGGAGCCAAATTCCTACACAAACATTTCGACTTGACCATAGCAAACCATTGCATTCATTCGTTTTATTCTACGTGTTCCAAGGGATTAGTACAGGTGTTTGATTGAGTTTTGTCTGATGACGTAAAGAATAATAATCACTGGTTTCTTGTTTCAATTTCAGAACCTAGATGACGAACTCTGAAAAAGAAATCCCTAGATTCATATCGCTGTCCTGTTGGTAGCATTGTATGATAGGAAAGTATACTTCTAAAAATCAGTACAATTTTCGAGAGCAAAAACTATTCAGCACTCAAATACGTTCATGTCAAGGCAAGTTCCTGGTCATTCCGACAACATGTTGTTCATTACTCGTTTCAGCATAGGTACATCATAAAGAAAATATCAATTGTCCATTACAATGACGAAGATAAACGGGACGGTACACGTTCGTCTTTGCAGAGACGTAACATTCGATTAAACCATCGCATTAACGTATGTGATTGGTGTCGATCCATTGTTTCCTAATTTTGAGATGACCAATAGAAAATAAGACATAGTTACACACCCAATGATACAGCGGACAAAGGTCGATATGTTTGATTTGTTTTGCTTGAGATTTGTCGGCTTGTTACAGAAAACACACAGCATTGGTCCGTCCTTCGAACAGACACGAGAATTTAATGAGAATTTAATGAAATGATGTCCACAACAATCTCTGCCGAAGCGTCAACATCCTGGATCTGTTTAGAAAGGTCGATAGTAGTCGCGTTCCCACAACTCTTCCACTTCATGTCATTGACTTTCCTAGCTTTGGTGTTGACTATAATCTTTGTCGTTTGACTCTTCCACTAAGAACTCTGTCAAATATTTGTTCACATCCCGGTGAGAGTACTGGGGGGATTCTTACAATACACATTTGTGAACTTCCTATCCTATTCCAATCCTCGTTTTTTCCGCCGATTCTATCATGAGGAATTTATTTAAAATTATCCATTGTTACATGAAGTACTTGTTACTTGTATTTATATAAACTGGTAAAGGTCACGTCTTTTTTTTTTTAAAAAAAGGACATTGACTGAAATTATCACACAAGACGGACCGTTCTATTTTCCAGTTTATAAATGGATCATTATTCAGTTATTTATATTAGAAGATTTAGCTATTTAAATATTGTACTCTTGTATTTAATGGGAATGAAGTAGGTACTGTTTCTATTTTTAATTATCTGAATATGTCCAGATAATCAATAGATATATAACTCATGACCAAATATTTAAAAGTTCGATCTCGACGTTTCATTAATAATTTACAATTATGTGTTTCTTGCTTTTTCGCCTTTTAAACCAGATTAACAGCAGCAACTCCTCAGTTGTACTTAATCTTTAATTGAATTAAGCTGCTAAACCTTCAGTTTAACAAATAACATAATTATATAGTTCACGAACATGCAAATGACAAACTTTCCTAAACACTATCATTTTGGTCAGATAAAGGTTTCATTTTCAATACTCGCTTGTTTTCTCCTTTCACGCTTAGAAATTAGACTCTCGTTTGTCACGTTATAACTTGGGCTATCCATTTGTTCTCATCTTAGCTTCCAAAAAAAGACAGTGCATGATGTTTTTAACGTGAAAGGCTTGCATATTGTAATAAGATACTGAAACTAAACCAGACAACAACAATTAGCTAGTTCGTGTTATAGTTTGTTTTGTTTGCATAGTATGAGTATCGAACATGATGAATAGCTTCCAGCAGAACTCGGGCGACTTTTAGCAAACATAAAAACATATGGAGGCTCTATCAGTATTACTAAATGGACGGTGCCGCATTAACGACGCTCACTACTTGAACATGAATTTCAAGACGAATATCAGTAATGTCAACTATATTTTGTTTGTCCAGTACCTCAGACACTGCTATTTCACATAATTTATTTATCTGAGCATTGAGCGGGAATCTTGTGGCAGCGAGTACAACAGCCAAAACTAAATGCTTTGCAAATTCAAAGGTAATCGATCATCCGATTTGTCACTTCCGACTTACGTACCGGATATAGATCATACTAGACAGAAGATAGCATTGTCTTTAGAGATGGTATACGTTTTAGTTCCATCACCAGTGCAACAATTATTTGCCGATATTCTCGTGTGGAGTCTAGACCAAGCGCGAATTAGACTCAGGTATGAACAGCAGAAGAGGACAGTGTGTTTTAAGCATCACTATGGCTGGAACAAGCAACTTGTATTTATCACGAAAATAATTTCGCGCGTCTATGACGTATTGATATCGCTTCTTTCAGCATGTCGAGAATAAATTATTAGATCTTTGAGTGCCTGTAAATGTGGATTTGGCTAGAGGAAATATGATTACGTGAAATATGAATGACTAGTTGATAATCGTTTCACGGGGATTGATGGTTTAGAGGAAGTTGATTAATAAAACTCTAGGTTTGTACATCATCTCCTCGCTTCCGTTTTTATTCATTTAATTTGTTGGAAATCATCGGCTGTATTACTCTTGTCTGTGAGAACTACCTGAACTACCTACGCACGTCCAGATTCCCAAGGTTAGTACAAACTCTCAAAGTCACAAGTGTATCATTAGCGTACGAGAGTATCAAGCTAACTAACTCGGAACTGTCACAATGATGTCGACTTTTTGTTTTCGTTTAGACTTGCTTAATTACATTTTGATAAAATTCCTGGAAGGTATGCATATATCGTTAGATAAACTTGGTAATTTCAAGATTAAGACTGAAGAGCACTTTTAGGCATACAAAGTGACATACATGGATGTCCTGAGGTTGTTGTAAATAGGTGTAGTACCAGTGCTCTGGAACAATTTAAGATATTTTCATGTCTTTTGTGCGGTTCTGGAACCAACTTATGCACGTCTGTCTGGCTATGGGCACCATAATGGTACCAACTTGAACTATCTTTGTCCTGGGATACTTAGAGGAAAGTCGCTACTAAAGGCACCAAAACGTCATGTTTGTCTTGAAATACTTTCAAAAGACAGTCTATTACATAATGAGAGAGAAACACGAAAACAGAATTGGGGATTATTTGAGAAAATTAAGGGCTTCTTTGACGACTCTCTCATATAATGTAATGAATATATATATATATATATATATATATATATATATATATATATATATATATATATATATATATATATATATATATATATATATATATATATATATATATATATATATATATTGAATAAATCTTTCAGTAACCTAATAATTTGCATTCATCTGTAAAACTCGCAAACATAAAGTCAAAAAAGCTTTCCTTCTCGGACATACTCATAAAAGTATTTACAATCCATATTTGTACTGATGTTTATAAGAATCTTGCTGACACACATAATCTATGTTTTAATTCATAGCCTGTTATAGTGCCTTTTAGAGTTTAGCAAAATTATTTCTTGACAATTGCTCTTTTATTGGATTTGATATTTATACCATTTTATAATATAATTGTATTGTTTTATTATTAAACGGCAGGCTACTTTTCTTTTCTTTGACTTCTAATTTACACACAAAGTTCACTTAACATGAAAGGCATATTTTATAAGCAGGAACCAAAATGGCACAAATAGCTCATATAGCTATCCACCAACTTACCGTGTATATATGTGCGCCTGAGTGTGTGTGTGTGTGTGTGTATGTGATTGTAATGATCTATTTATAGCTCTCTCTCTCTCTCTATCTCTCTCTCATCCGAAATATTTGGAAATATTATTTCAAATTGCGGACATGCGCTGTTTTCATAATCTTAGAAAGAGTAAAAATACTGATTGTGCTTCTTTGCATGAAATAATTAACTTCATCTCCCGTTGTCGAATTTATCACCCCAGACGCGGGACACATACCAAAACAATAGTTTGAAAACCGGAGGAAATAATTCAATTACCCGCTTTTTTAAGCAACAATGATATGAGGTTAGAGATATACCTACCTGTCAAAATAACATTTTAGCGAACTTAGTTTTACTTGAATGGAATTTAGAAATGTTAAACAATACCATAAACCAACCTTTTGTTAGCTTGCAGAGAATCAGGAGGGTTGCGATTGTCCTTTGTGCGATTGTTTCAGTGACTGTTGCCCAAGACCCCATGAGTAGCGTCAGCCTATTTGGGAATAGCATATCATCTGGTATTTGGAATGACTTTCTCTCTTCTTCCGGTGGGAACAAGAATGCCATGTCTTCCACTGTAAATAGCAATAGCAATACAAGAGGAATGAGCGATGCGATGACCATTAATAATATGATGAACAGTGGCATGAACAACATGAATACTATAAACAACATGAATAACATAAAAGATATGAATGGAGCGAACAATATGAAGGATGAGAACACGGGGATGAACACAGGGATGATGACGCTTTCAGTTGTACAAGGCAATAATAACGTCGGTGGAATGAGCGGAAGCAATAACGCAATGTCTCCTAAGAACATGAAAATCAACACTATGAAGAGTATGAGCAACACGAACAACGTGAACAACATGAACAATATGAATAAAATAAACAATATGAACGACATGAATAATATGAATAAGATGAACAATATGTACGACATGAACAATATGAATTACATGAACAATATGAATAACACCATTAACATGAATGACATGAACAACATGAATAGTTTGAATAATGTGAATAACATGAAAAACATGAACAACATTAACAATATGAACGACATGAATAACATGAAAAACATGAATAGCATGAACAATATGAACACCATGAATGACATGAACAATATGAGTAATATGAAAAACATGAATAATATAGACAATATGAATAACATAAACAACATGAATGACATGAACAATATGAACGATATGAACAATATGAATAACATGAACAATATGGAAAACATGAAAAACATAAATCACATGAACAATATGAGTAATATGAAAAACATGAATAATATGAATAATATAGACAATATGAATAACATAAACAACATGAATGACATGAACAATATGAACGATATGAACAATATGAATAACATGAACAATATGGAAAACATGAAAAACATAAATCACATGAACAATATGAGTAATATGAAAAACATGAATAACATGAAAATCTGGACATGAACAACATGAATAATATAGACAATATGAATAACACGAACAGCATGAATGACATGAATAATATGAAGAATATGAAGAATATGAAAAATGTGAAGACTATGAATAATTTAAAAAACTTTAATAACATGAACAGTATGAACATGAACAACATGAATAATATAAACAATATGAATAACACGAACAGCATGAATGACATGAATAATATGAAGAATATGAAGAATATGAAAAATGTGAAGAATATGAATAATTTAAAAAACTTTAACAACATGAACAATATGAACATGAACAACATGAATAATATAAACAATATAAATAACATGAACAACATGAATGCCATGAATAATAAGAATAACAAGATCAATATAAAAAGCGTGGATAACATGAGAAACTTGAATAACATGAACATGAATAATGTAAATAACTTTAACAGTGTGCATAACATAAACAATATGAATGACATGAACATGGGGATGAACAATGGAATGAACATGAACAGTGGCACGGACACACTGAACAGTATGATAAAAACAAGGAACATTAACAACAACATGAATAACATAAGAAATGTGAATAACATGGACAACATGGATAACATGAACAATATGAAAAATAACCTGAACAATATGAATGACATGAACAATATAAATGACATGAACACCTGGATGAACAATGGAATGAACATGAACAATGCAAATTATATGAACAGTGCCATTGGAATTAACAGCGGAATGGAAAAGAATGACGGAATAGGAGTCAATACCGTGTTCGTAGATCCGGCAAAATTTGGAACTTTTGCAGCCATCCAACAAGGCTTAAGAAACTCTGTCGTTGATCCATACCTAGTCAATCTGGTAGCGAGCGACATGATGGGACAGGTCCCTATCGGTATGGGAATGGAACAACATGCAATGGGTATGGGAATGGAACAATCCCCAGATCGTAGTGGGATGGGGCAGCTATTAATGTATAATGAAATGGGACAACCCCAAGTGTGTATGGGAATAGGCAAACCGCCAATGGGTATGGGAATGGGACAACTTATGACGGATATGGAAATAGGACGACCTCTCTTAGGTATGGGAATGGGACAACCACCAATTTGGATGGGGATGGGACAACCGCCGATGGACACGGGGATAGGACAAAAGTGGGGAGACCGCGAATGGGACTGGGAAAGGAACAAGGGCCTATAGGTAAGGGAATGGTACAATGAACTCATTACATTTTCATCCGACATGACTTTTTTTGTGGCAAACACTATCCGGAATACTATCCAGACAATGTTAACAACCAGTACGTTCGCTCCCTGACCATTCATTCTTCAGCCAGTAATACTTCCACCGATCGGTTGGTAGCTCTTTGTAACGATTTGATTTCTTTCGTTAGGTACAAGTCAAAGGAAATATATCGATTCATCGTTATCATAAATCTGTTACGAGTTTAAATAATAAATGTGTTCATAATTTTAAAAGCTATAACATATTTTCATTTTTGTTCATATGACTTTGCTTAAAATATTTTCACGCAAACCATAAAAACACACAAAGATTTTTCTTCATCATTATATTCTAGTTAATACAAGGACCTATTATGCTACTTCCTTTTAGCATCGAATTATAGACTGACCATTTTCTCAAAGTCGAGGATCTATACACCTGGAATAATATTTAAACGTTTTATTACTTTTTATTAATGTTTATTACTTTCTCATCAACTTCAGCAAATTGTGCTTATTAATATGCAATCAGTGTAGAACCAACACAACAACTAGAGATATATGGATACCTAAGCACAAAATGAGTAGTAATGGAGGAGTATAATCAGGTGCGAATAGAATACCACACATGTAGTACTTTTTCCTTTTATTTAACACCTATTACAGTGGTCGACAACCTATGGCACGCGTACCACAAAGTGGCGCGTCAAGAAGTTTTATTTTGTAGCACGCGAAGGGCAGCCAAAAATCTCGATTTTAACAATGCTACTCTCTTACTGGTTGCACGCGCTCGTTCATGTTGTAATTAATCCGAGGAACAATTGGCATGCTAAACCAAATACCTTGTCGATCCCTGACCTATTATTTCCTCTATTACCACCGACATATAACGTTAGACAACAAATTCTCGAAATCTTGTTATACACCCTTCCCTTAATCACAAGAATGCATTTATTAAGTCAAAGGGGTTAGACTGCTTTCTTTTTAAAATCTTGTTACGTTTGCTAAGTAACAGCTATAAAGTCATGTATAAGCTATAATCCACCGTCGTGGAAATATTACTGAGTCCATGTATTTGATGTCTGAAGATTTCCGCAGGCTAGTGTTAAACTCTTACTCAATGTTACTGTGACTCGCCAGAGACTGAAAACTTGAGTTGGCGAAGGCGACCGCTCGGATCATTTGACAAAAGCAAGCTGTATCACACTTATGTGTTACAGCTTAGTCCTAAGATCAGAGGGAAGTCCGCGGGGTAAACGATGCGTGTTCTTATCCGTGCCCACGTTGACAGACAGCCAGAGGGACACTGTCCGCTAAGTTTGATTGGATCGGTTCACAGCGATATCCAATATGAATTGAGATAGAGGGTGTGATTACAATGCAGGCCGAATGATAACTTTTATAACTCTTAAAAGAAAATTTAGTTTCTCCTGGGAGAATTGCTAAACAATGGGGTTATTCCGAGAGAGCCACTCGTAATTTGGCGGAGAAACCTAGAGGTAGATTCTAAGGAAAGAAAAACTTCGGAAAGGTCAGTAAGTTAATTTCTCGAGTTTTGCAGAATATTAATCAGAATATTACGGCATCATATTTGCAATTATTTGTAGTATGTATACTTGATTACTAGCACCGTTTAGTATTTAGATTTACCTTTGTAGTGTTTCATTTACATACCTATTTTAGAAATGGGCTTGAGCCTACGTAGAGAATTATCAGATGCGAGGCGGAATTAAGTAGATTGTTAGCTTGTGGTCAGAATTAATTTTGTAATTCGCTATTAAGTTACTTCGTAGCAAACTACTGCATTTATTAATGCGTTATGTTAGAATTTGCACATCCTTGAATTGTGAATTTGGAAAATAGGTGAAGTATGTGAGATTAGTTACTCTGGACGTATGAATATATCAGAAAATGGATATTTTAATATTTGCGTACTTTGTATGAGTTGTATGAAATGCATCTGATTATTGTGATATGGTTTAGTATAATAGGATTAGGAATATGTATTGAAGTGATATAAGTTATTGATGTGTGTATAAGTAATTGATACCGTACTTTATTATGATGCTTGCTTTACCATACGAGAACGTATGGGAATCTCGATGTGAATGAATGCGTGACCGAAGAAATTTAAATAACCGTTATCTGATGATAGGATGTGTGTAGTGTGAGAAGAGAGGGCTAAGGGAAAAGATTGTACCGTAATTTTATTTTCGCAGGAAGCTTTTTAGGGGACACAGATCTTCGGGTTTGACTGAGCCTCGAGTCTTCAAGAGTTGGAGAAGAAAGTGTGACTAGCTGAAGCAGTCGAAGTCGACAGAAGACTAGTCTGTGGAGAGAAGGTGGAGGAGGGAAAGGAGTCTGGAGGAGAAAGTGGAGAAGGAGGGAAAATAATCTGGAGGAGAAAGTGGATGAGAAGGAGAAGGAGTATATAGAGGTCGAGGAGGAGTAGAAGGAATTTGGAGAAAGTCGGGAGGAAGAGGAGAAAGAATTGGGAAAAATAGACGAGATGAATACCACAGATGAGTAGAATACAAGGATAGGTGGAAATCGATCTCACTGCTAATCAAGTGATGCAAAATGCTATTAAAGGGTCGAGCGGAAGGAGTGTAATAGGGAATTTGAATCATTTGATTATGGAATTGGCATTAAATTATTTTTAATTGAACTTCAACCTTTTGTATATTTAAACATCTAAGCGTCGGCATTGATGAATGGGGTCTCGGGGCTTTAAATTCATCTTTCACTAATTTAACTTCCAACCAGAATCGAGTTTGGGTGTGACTTCTGTAATACTTTAAATAATATATTGGGAGCACCACTCCCCAACCATAAACAACCTTCACAAATCTCATATAATAAAGAAGTTAGATAAGATGAAACTGTTACAAATTCTGGTTACATGAACAAAAATGCCGTGAATTTAGACAATGAATATACCAAACTAACTTGTATATAATAAATACCATGAATTTAGAAAACGAATATGCCAAACTAACTTGTATATAATAAATACCATGAATTTAGACAATGAATATACCAAACTAACTTGTATATAATAAATACCATGAATTTAGAAAACGAATATGCCAAACTAACTTGTATATAATAAATACCATGAATTTAGACAATGAATATACCAAACTAACTTGTATATAATAAATACCATGAATTTAGAAAACGAATATGCCAAACTAACTTGTATATAATAAATACCATGAATTTAGACAAGGAATATACCAAACTAACTTGTATATAATAAATACCATGAATTTAGACAATGAATATACCAAACTAACTTGTATATAATAAATACCATGAATTTAGACAATGAATATACCAAACTAACTTGTATATAATAAATACCATGAATTTAGAAAACGAATATGCCAAACTAACTTGTATATAATAAATACCATGAATTTAGAAAATGAATATGCCAAACTAACTTGTATATAATAAATACCATGAATTTAGAAAACGAATATGCCAAACTAACTTGTATATAATAAATACCATGAATTTAGAAAACGAATATGCCAAACTAACTTGTATATAATAAATACCATGAATTTAGAAAACGAATATGCCAAACTAACTTGTATATAATAAATACCATGAATTTAGAAAACGAATATGCCAAACTAACTTGTATATAATAAATACCATGAATTTAGAAAACGAATATGCCAAACTAACTTGTATATAATAAATACCATGAATTTAGAAAATGAATATGCCAAACTAACTTGTATATAATAAATACCATGAATTTAGGCAATGAATATGCCAAACTAACTTGTATATAATAAATACCATGAATTTAGAAAATGAATATGCCAAACTAACTTGTATATAATAAATGCCATGAATTTAGGCAATGAATATGCCAAACTACCTTGTATATAATAAATACCATGAATTTAGAAAATGAATATGCCAAACTAACTTGTATATAATAAATACCATGAATTTAGAAAATGAATATGCCAAACTAACTTGTATATAATAAATGCCATGAATTTAGGCAATGAATATGCCAAACTAACTTGTATATAATAAATACCATGAATTTAGAAAACGAATATGCCAAACTAACTTGTATATAATAAATACCATGAATTTAGACAATGAATATGCCAAACTAACTTGTATATAATAAATGCCATGAATTTAGACAATGAATATGCCAAACTAACTTGTATATAATAAATACCATGAATTTAGACAATGAATATGCCAAACTAACTTGTATATAATAAATACCATGAATTTAGACAATGAATATACCAAACTAACTTGTATATAATAAATACCATGAATTTAGGCAATGAATATGCCAAACTAACTTGTATATAATAAATACCATGACTTTAGAAAATGAATATGCCAAACTAACTTGTATATAATAAATACCATGAATTTAGACAATGAATATGCCAAACTAACTTGTATATAATAAATGCCATGAATTTAGGCAATGAATATGCCAAACTAACTTGTATATAATAAATACCATGAATTTAGGCAATGAATATGCCAAACTAACTTGTACCTAATAAATACCATGAATTTAGGCAAACTAACTTGTATATAATAAATACCATGAATTTAGACAATGAATATGCCAAACTAATTTGTATATAATAAATATTGCAAAGAGAAGTTTACTCATACTAACACAACCATTGACTGAACAGAAAACAAAAGGAACGAAAAGGCATATTAAAAGGGTATCTATTTAATTACAAGGATAGTGAATTTAAAATGAAAGAAAAGAAAATGTATACCACACTTATCAACCTTGTTCTAACTGTTAGATGCATTTATCTGGCATATTACATCCTGCAACATTTAATTTGATAGACAATGTTATATCCCTAACGTATGTTAATTAACGTAACCAAAAATGCATACACTGGTGACCAGACAGAGTTGGAGTTACGCCGGTTTGTACACCCATAAATGTAAATATAACGGACATTATATATCCTGACTAATATATACACATTGGTTCATATTATTTTCTATCTAGCATAGATTTGTATAACAAACAATGACACTGTCGTCTGCTTCATCCAGTTTTAAAACACTACTCAGAGCATTTAGCTGGTTTGATCTCGATAGCCTTCAATGTCTAAATTAATTTGTTAAACTCATCTTCATTGCCTCATCTCCTGTAGCATTTTCTTCTTTTCTTTTATTCATAAGGAGACTATTATCTCGGCCTGATCTTCCACTGCGTTTGCATTATTCACTTATACTAATTTGTTTTCAACCTCTTGACTCACAATGGCTTTTAACCATTTATTAACGTTAACAAGTGTCACGAGTATCGCGTACACGTATACAAGGATGTGCATCGCTCCTTTTCTAGCAAGTGCCCTCATTTGTTTACGTCCTTTAGGCCTAATTTGTTTCAAAGATTATATGGCTCATTATGTTTTTGTTTTCAGGGTGGTAGCTTTTGAATTGAATGCAACGTGATCGTATAATCTGAGAAAATTTTAATGCAACCTATACGTGTACTACTTGCACAGAACTATGAAATCTTTATTCCCTGTTCATTCGTACCTTATTGTTTATTGAATGACCAATGTAATGCTGCACAATCGCTTGAAGTGAAGGGTATGCATTTAAGCATTGCTTTGCAAGACATTGGATATGAAATAAATGTTTCGCAAACGCATATCTTCATTTTATAATGTTAAATGGTTGTATTCATTAGATGCCCACATTATAAATGAAACATGTTGGTATTCATTTTTAAAGATAAGGCCACGTGCGCTTGGGATTGACGCATCGCCCACGTTCTTCACATTTATTTTAAAACAGATTTCCTACATATCATAGTATTTCTGTTGTCAGACTTGATTTTTTATTCCTATCGTAACCTTGGTGTCATTTCTTGGTTTCCGAGACTTGCCGGAACCTTCATAAGGAAACCTTGTGACATCTTTATACAATGAGGAGATGCAATGCCTAAATGAACTCCAAAACAGAAGTAAATAAAAGAAATACCAAAGTTTAACCTTTTGATAGATAGATTCACGTTCTTTTAATTACTGTTGTTACAAACGTATCAGGTACATCAATTATTTATTTATTAGAGCATACTAATATTTACATGGGGCTACTTGGGGTCGATCATAATTATATAGGCTACCATAGGATAACATGCATGAGATAGTATGTGGTCATATCATAATTAGATAGGCACCCATAGGATAACATGCATGAGATAGTATGTGGTCATATCATTATTATATAGGCTCCCATAGGATAACCTGCATGAGATAGTATGTGGTCATATCATAATTATATAGGCTCCCATAGGATAACCTGCATGAGATAGTATGTGGTCATATCATTATTATATAGGCTCCCATAGGATAACCTGCATGAGATAGTATGTGGTCATATCATAATTATATAGGCTCCCATAGGATAACCTGCATGAGATAGTATGTGGTCATATCATAATTATATAGGCTCCCATAGGATAACATGCATGAGATAGTATGTGGTCATATCATAATTATATAGGCTCCCATAAGATAACCTGCATGAGATAGTATGTGGTCATATCATTATTATACAGGCTCCCATAGGATAACCTGCATGAGATAGTATGTGGTCATATCATAATTATATAGGCTCCCATAGGATAACCTGCATGAGATAGTATGTGGTCATATCATAATTACATAGGCTCCCATAGGATAACATGCATGAGATAGTATGTGGTCACATCATAATTATATAGGCTCTTATAGGATAACCTGCATGAGATAGTATATGGTCATATCATAATTATATAGGCTCCCATAGGATAACATGCATGAGATAGTATGTGGTCACATCATAATTATATAGGCTCTCATAGGATAATCTGCATGAGATAGTTTGTGGTCATATCATAATTATATGGGCTCCCATAGGATAACCTGTATGAGATAGTATGTGGTCATATCATAATTATATAGGCTCCCATAGGATAACATGCATGAGATAGTATGTGGTCATGTCATAAGTATAGAGGCGCCATAGGTTTAATATGCTGTAGACGGTACAGGGTCAAAATTGTTTACAGGGTTAAAATTCCTTTATGGGATCATCTTTGGAAACACGCAACATCCAGCACAGTTTATAGTTTATAGAAACACCACTAGCAGCAGAGGGGGCGAATCGACATTTTGTCCAATCGTTATTTTGCTTAATTATTACTTTCTGCACTCAACGATCTAGTGTAGTCAGCGCTGGTAAAAAAAAAACGACGACGTCGTTGGGGGGATCGTCGCGTCGTCATTTGGTTTAATTAACACCTTCTGCGCGCCGATCCCCAGCGTCGTCAGCGTCCGGTAAGCACATCGACGACCGCGTCGATGTCATCGCCCCCTCTGCTGCTATGATCTTACAAACAGAGTGATCACTAACTCCTCCTCTTGCAGATCAATTAGGTTATTTGACTGATCGGTAATTCTAAAATTAATTCTCGTTAAAAACCGATTATGGCATCGCATATAGACCGGATTAATCGGACTCTCAACGATTAAAAATCCCGGAGGGGCTGTTGGTGAAAACGAATAAAGGATGTATCCCTGTTGAGCCTGATTTGATTGCTTGGTATCCACCTGATAACTCCCTTCGATAACATCACACACTAGATTAATCGCTATCACCGATGCAATATTTACGTTGTATGGAGCAATATGTCTACCATCAACTCCGTTATCGTGTTTGAGGAAATAAGTTGATGGACCGAGAAAATCATTAAGAGACTTTCTTAGTTCTGGCGCGTTGTATCCTGGAAACTTGAAATAGGGTAAATCGGCTTCTGTGATATTATACTCGGTTAGGAATTTTTGTTTATTATCATCGCTGTTAGTGAATATTGTCCCGACGATTCGTTCATTGATATATTCCATGTCTGATATGAGTTGATTTAACACCTTAACGTGTTTTCGTGCTTTTGTTTTCCGTAGTTGTTCTAGTTGCAATTGGTAATTACGATTAATCTCGGCAAAATACCTATTAATATCATTTAAACTAACTGTGACCACGGCGGATGATTCAGGAGTTTCCTTATACGGAAAATACCATTGCATGGTATTCCTGTTTTGAAATATAAACCTACTGGGTAATAACGTGTTTTTTATAATAGACAAATCATCTCGATAACTGGGATTAATTTCATGATACGATTGCGCATTTGTGTGCAAGTCCGCGGGGATTTCATGAGGTGGATTCTTGGGCCAACCTAGTATGGTTCTTATTGAACTGTTATAAATATCAACCATATACCCCGGTGTGCTTATTTCAATCCTCGACGATAACGTCGGTTCATGAACCGTAATAGCGATTTTTGATTCTTTTCCTGTGATCGATTTTATCCTGCGTTGAAATTCTTTATTGATTTGTTCTACTTGGTATGACCCAGTTGGTATTGTAACCTCCTCCCAGTCTGGGGTTCCATCGGGTTTATTTGTCCATGCAAAAACCAGCGAGTTATTAGGTTGTTGTCCGTTAAATGCGTCCGCTCGGATATTAGGCCAACTGTGATATACTCGCAATTTTGCCAGCGCTATTTCCTTCACTGGAACCGGCGATGGGAAGTTCACACTGAATTCGGGTTTCGTTGACGTTATCGATATCATACTTGTTTGTACCGGAGTGGTGTTCTCCGCGATCCGCTGAAGTAATTGAAACCCTTCGGGGTTCAGCGACATTATTATTATTCGTTGTCTTTAGTGTTTAATTTCAACAACCAGGTGGTTCCGGCTTCCAGTTGAAAATCCTCGATTTTTGACATCGCGGAGCTATACAACTGGACCATCGTGGAGAATTCAACATCGGATACGAACAAATTATCAATTGACAACGAGATCAACCCGGATAATTTCGAGTACGCGTCGGATACTATTTGATGTTTTACTGTATACTCGTTGAGTTTTTTCTGAAAACACGATGATATCTTCTTAGTGATTGCGTTGGCGACTCCAGCAACTGTTGTCATTGCGGAGACAGCGATTGGAACAGCGATCGGGGCTATCGTGGTCATCGTGGTCGCCGTGGATAAAATAACACCGGCGCCAGCTACTATACCCGACACCGAGTACACGACCGCGTCGATGGCGGTTATTTTTCTGCGGTATTTTTTTATTTTTACACGGTATTGTTCGGAAAGTGTTTTTAAATTCGCGGATAATTCTTTTGCGGTATCGAATCGATATTGATGTGACGTCGGTGATACCTCTGATTCAATTTCCTTGGTGGTCATTTTTATTTTAAAAGAGCTAGTGTTTTTAATTACTTAGATCCGCTACAAATTCCACATACCATGTGATGTTTATCCTAAATAGACTGCTATCAACGGCCTTAATCACAAACCGTTCAATTGTGTCCTTGTCTATAATTGTTGATATTATATTGTTAAACCCGGATGAACTCGACGATGATATACTAAACTGCATCGCCGAAATCAATGTCAATCGATAAATGCCCTTAACAGTTGCGGTGATATCTACTGTATTCTGTGTAGGAGTCCAATCGAATGATCCATGCTGAATTGTGTATACTGTGTTGATGGTGTTCTTATGAGGGATTTTTATTTTTTCGAGTTGCTCTGCCATTCTCGGTATTCCGTCTCTAATCACTTCAACATCAGTTTTGATTGTTTCTATTTCCTGTCCATACGCAGTGATATCATTTATAGTTATTGTGATTTCATCCGGTTTAGCATTTTTTTTACCAAGGAATTTATCAAAGTTGTCATCGATCCTGTTAACATTTTTTAGTAACGAGGTAAATTGGCCCGACAGCGTCGTAAACTCCAAAATAGTATTTTTTATTGTTGCAAGATTCGGTTCGGTTACCGTCGGGGTCCCGAAAAAACTAGCGGTAGTGAGCTGTATATCGGTGATAGATTTTTTCACCCGCGCGTCGAATTCGATCATAGATATATTCAACGATGTAAGTCTGTCTCGAACGGATGTTATCTCATTCATCACCTCCGATATATGTTTACCCGGTTTGAGTCGTCCGTCGCCGGTATACAACGCGATAGTGCCATTGGCGACATTAGGGTGTCGTATTAAAACGTCATTCAGCGACATATTACTGGATTTCAATTTACCCTGGCGGTCTTGAAATACAACTATTTCGCCCGGGTCAACACTGGTTAAATTCAACGTATCAGCGATTTCATCCTCGATTAGTTTTTTTATGTCGGCGGCGGCCGTTTCCGTGGATTCTTTCAGCGCCGAAACCGGTCGTCCCCAGATATCAATCATTATTATCTAATGTAATTGTCTCTAAATTTCCCACTAGTGTATTCGTTTACAACCACATGAGGTGGTTTTCGCGATGATGAAATCGCCGCGAGTACGTTCAATACCTCGCGGCCACATATCGGTGGGTCACTTAATTGCTGTGTTGGTAGCGTGGAATAAAAAACCCGGGCTGAACACGCCCGGGCTGAACACGCCCGGGTTGAACACACCCGGACATACCGCATGAATTCGTTTGGTGGGGCTAACCCGTATGAATCAAAATAGACGATCGCACGCGGATCAATCGCGTATGCAACCCAATGTGTTCCCGCTCCGGAGGATCCATCGAGGTTAATTATGCCGGTTTCAGTATTCCTTGGGGCCGCCGGTAATTGATCCCTCATAAAAACACCTCTGAAGTTTTTTATCGCTAGCGCGTTTGCGGCGTCTATTAAATCAAAATTAGACATTGGAGTCATAGACTCAGGAGTCATAGACTCCCGAGTCAATAAACGGTTCCCGGTAGTCTTAGACCCTTCCCCGAGTACCATGAATACGGGGTTCCCGGTAGTCTTAGACCCTTTCCGGCCACGGGTCGTTTTTTTTTATAGCCTTTCCCGGTTGCCTTCTTTAATGCCATTCCCGCCGCGGTACCAACGGCCCCCAACGCCGCCGCCTTAGCCACTGCTGGGGCCGCCGCGGCAATCAACGCTGGAATCGCAGCTAACAGCGGAAATATCCCACCGGTCTTTTCCATGTCTTTGATCGCTGCGGCCGAAAAATCTATTTGAACACCCTTTTTATTCTTCATCGCATCATTGAAATGTTTTATTTGACGCGCCGTCAACGATATCTTATGATTACCACCCGCCATCTGTGACGGCTTCAGCGTTATTGTGGTCCCGCATTGTTTAGCCGACTTTGATCGTAATTTCTTGACTTGACCATCAGTCAACTCTACACTGACGACACTATACGACATTTTATTGTAAACGCGTTTGTGTTTTCAATTACATGTTTTCCACTGGCGCATCAACGATTCTCATTCGTCCACCAACACCTTCTAGCAGCATTGATTTATCGCTGAGAATGACAGCAACCGCTCTATAATCAACATTATTCGGGGCTATACGAGCTCGGAAGTGTATATCAACGACGGATTGTCTCGTTAAATCAAGATGTTCCAACGAAAAGAAATAAATCGGATACAGGTTTTTAAAATCAAGTTGTGATATTTGCAAACCAGTGTCGACGTTTTGATCACGGCCCATATACGACAGCAATCGATGATACACACGTGCGACATGGTTGTCGCCGTAATTAAGCTGTATATCCTCGGATGGTTCCTGTTGTCCGTTTATTCTCAGCGAAACCTCCCTGACTCCTAATTGATCAAATATCATATGGCTGTGTTCTTGATTGCCCAATCGTTCCCTATTCTGTAGCGCTATAAATATATGACGCGGGGCTGAAACACCCTGTTTTGATGCTAGGTGCCATGTAAACGTATCGGCGACGTTATCCTCTTTAGCATCAGTTGTTACCGCTAGCCAACTCAACAGCGATTTCCCTCCCTGTTCCATAAATGCTAACAATCGTGCTTCCGTGGTAACTGATGGAGTCAGCACCGGCATCCACAACGCCATTTTAGTTAAAATGACTTTACCGGCAGCGACGCCAGCAGCATGCCATATTGCATTGTTATCATCGCCCCTTCGCGTCAGCGCGATTGTATGCTTAGCCCCATAGACAACTTTTCTGACATTTCTGCAGAATCCAAATATGTGATGGAGTGGAATCGCGCATGAAAACTGTCGGCGTGGTCCTTGCAACATCCCTACTCGTGTTGCGAATCCTAGATTGTAATCATTGTTGGTGTTTTTTATAATATTGAAATTAACGCCTGGTTTTACTCTGCGGTCTGGATTGGCTGCTTCAGCCTGTGGGTCAGTTGCGGTATCTTTTTCCACCAGCACGTTAACGTACCGAAGATGGTCAGCGTTATCGGTGGTGTCCTTCGCAAACATCATAGATGGGCCCGCCGATCTTGTATAATCATCCGAGTATCTCGCTAACCCAATTATCGTCGTTGCAACATCAACCTCGCGTTCTATTGATTCAATTTCTCGCCCGTCAATAAGATATCTGGCGCTCTCAAATAACGCCATGATACCGTTGTTGACGAAGCCAACTCGAACACGATGGTCATCTGCGTATGGTGCATTATCGGCGGCATTTGTCACGAGTTCTCCCTCAATTTCGATAAACGCTTCACACGGTAAAAAATATTTACTGGTATCTTGGACTTGAAGTTCAATTCGCGATCGTAGGTCGGGTTGCGCTGCATAATAAGAATAATATTGATAATCGCGGACAGAATCATCCCTGCGTACTGGGGCATCCATATCAAACGCGGGATCAGCGGTTCGCGCAAACATTTTATTATTTATCATGTTGATGTTTTCAATTGCGATTTTTTCGTCGTAAATTCTTTGAATTTAAACCACTCCCCGCTATCGCGTTCATGAGCGCGTTGGTTGCCGCATCGGCGGATGGCTCAGCCATTGATGGCTTCGTCGCCAACGACTGAGTCGTTGCCAACGACTCTAATTTTTCTTCCACGGCGTTATTTATTACTTTACTGACATTTGCAGGCATCACTGTCGTTGATGGCATTACCGGTGGTTTCTGTTTTTTTCTCCTGGATTTCACCAATGACATTAGTTTGTCCCGCGCGGCTGAAAGCGCCTTTCCGGCAACATCTCCAATGGCACTAATACCCTTATCACGAATAACATCAATAGCCTTCATTCCTAATTGTTTGGCTAACGGCGCTACTTTTGGAGCCATTCTTGTAAATAACCCCGCAATGGTGCTACCGAGACCGTCTCCGTACCACGCGCGGTAAACAGGCAATCGCGAGTTTACCACGTAGACGAGTACTGGTTTATCATGGTTGTAGTGTATGATCATCCTTATTAAAAACACCAGTTTTCCAATTAATCATCCACGAGTTCGTCTATGAGCGTTCGATATGCATTAATGTCTATAATACCGCCTGCAAATAACCGCTTGCAAATATCAGCGGCCTCATTGATTATTTCCGTAGAGTTATTTCCGGCTCGTTTTCCTCCAATTAGTACCTCTAGCCGTGATATATCACTGAGAACACTACCAGGACAGGTAACACTAGCGTTTTCAACTAGACCACTACCACTTGGATACCCCTCTCCGCTTGTTTTTTTAGAACCAGCTTTTTTTTGACGTTTTTGCTGTTGTAGTATTTCTTGTTGTTGTTGTATATCATAATCATCAATTCCTTTTTTAAATTCTTTATATCCCAATTCTTTTGTATCCAAGCGATCAATCTCTTTATTCGTTTTATACAACCAATTAACCCAGTCATCTCGTTTTATATTACTGTTTTTATACTCGTCTTTTAAAAAGTTTTTTCTTGAATGATAGCTTTGAGCGGCAAAATTACCAAAAACCCTATAATCGTCGAATTTCAGTAATTGAGGTCGTTTTATTTGTGTTATAGCCTCTTCAGTGAGTTTATCTATAAAGGGAACCCCTCTTTGAGTGGAAATTTTTTGAAGTTCACCAACATCACCCTGTTCAGAATCATCAATATCAGCTAATCGTTCATACTCTCGTTGGGTTTTTATATCACTGGAAAGTTGTTTTATCCGTTGCTGTGTTTGTTCTGTCTCTGCTGCTATCTTTTCAAGTACAGGAAGAAGAGGCGCCTCTTTCCGTTCGCCTTCCTTAGGAATATCCCCATATATTGCCCGTTCTGTTGCCGCTGTAACATCTTTGGTCGCTTTAGTTACCGGGGCAAAGAGTTGTTCGCTTCCAACAGTAAAATCGGTTTGTAGTTGCTGCCGCGTTTGAAGTTGTTCTCGAACCCTGTCTCGTAACGGTATAAACTTTTTAAGCGCTACTAGCCGCTCTCTGGCTAGCCGAGTAGTAAGTGATTCGCCTACCATTATTGCAATTGCTCCGCAATTTCTAATTTCCCGCCGGAGGCTCCGTCTATAATCCTTCTAATGTTTTTGATCTTGCTAGAAATCTCCCGGCGTCGTTCATAAACACGTCCGAGTTTTTTTCGTATTATTTCAACGGCAGTGAATAGTCCAATGAATGCATTTGCGTCATTGTGATACAGGTTCTCATTAATCGTATGTTGTAATCGTTTTATAAAAAAATACTCGCGGGCCAGGGTAAAACGCCCCCGTTTCGACTGTTCGTTAATAATCTCATAATCGGATAATATTTTTTCACTGTCGAGACCATCAGATAATTCAATTCCTTGATTTTTTAATTTTGAAATCTCGGCTAATATATCACTGATGTCTTCGATATTCATTATTCTTATAAAACATCTTGTTTTTAAATAAAAAAAATGAAAACCCGCGTATCAATCCCGAGGTGTTTAATAATTCGTCAGCGCCATAGGCGCTGGTGACCTTGTCACTCGCTGATTTCTGTTATATATGAAAATCGAATTCTATGCTCGGTCTTTTTTGAGATCGCTGAATTCTGTATTCCTTCTGCAACAAATCGTATTGAGGCGATACAAATGTCAAAATATTTTCCTGCCTCATTCATCGACTGAAATATTTTTTCCTCGTGAGTTGTTGTATCAAATGACTTTACGGGTTTTGCTTTCTTTGGGTATTTACCGGTTTGGCCTTTTTTGGTATTTTGACTTTGAGAGATAGCTTGCAAGTTTATAAGACAATTATCAGTCTTATTATTATTAATATGATCAATCACAAACCCATTCTCGATTAATCCGTTAAATGCTTCAAATACCACCCTGTGAACAGGATAAATTTTTCCTCCTGCACTAAATTGCAAATACCTCCGATTATTCACGGTACCAACCGGCTTCTTCAGTTTGCGGTTTCTAACAATGCCGTCGCGACATGCCTCGTAATTGACGAGCAGGGGATGCGGCTGAAATTCTTGGTCCATTTGTATAATAATACTACTTGTCTAATTTATTATTTGGTTTAATTATAAATCTTTCAACGTAGTCTTGGGGGGTTTTAATGACGAAATCGGCGGTGGGGTCAATGACGGCGTTTTTAATTCGCTTGTCATAATAGCGTTTTAGTTCCCTGTATCGCTTTCCGCCACAATTAATACACAACTGCGATTTTCCTCTTACACCGACGTGGCAAACCAAGCACCGGAGGGGGCCAAGAGAACCATTACGAACGCTTTGTAAATGATATCCGCAGAATTCACCTCTACATGATTTATTGCACGGGGTTATTGACCCAATCATCAACCATTTACAGTGATTCATTATACTATATTCTTTCATTTAAATACTTGTTTTAATTATATGGATGAGTTCGAGAGATTGGCAGCAATTAAACCCCGGAAAAATATTAAGTTCAATCTCGATAGAGTCCTCAAGGACACACCAAAAGCGTTAATAAACGATAAAACCCTGTTGAATAAAATACGCGATTGTATCCATGAATTCAAGCGTGATGGTGCATCTCATAGTTGGTCAACATTTCGAATTGATGGCGTTGTTGATGCTACCATGAACGACAACCGCGCAGCAACGATAATATCACAACTTGACGGTAAAAGATATTTCTTCAGAGTAAAATTCATTGTCCGGGTGAAATCAGGCGATTGGATCATACGTGATAAATTTGAACCAGTTCTCAGCGACAAGAAAACAGTCATTGTCAGCCGCGACTCCAAGCCGGGGTTGTTAACCGGAATTGACAGACCATACTATGAACGAGCGTATCCTGAAACAGCAGTTGTTTATGGAATATACCCGTTAAATAAGAAACCTGATATCGGAAAACTGAAACCGATGAAACAGTCAACGGGGATAAATTGTGTAGCAGAACGAATAATAGAGCATTTTACAAATGCGTGTCGAGGAAACAAATTGACTGATTTACGACGTAGCAAAATCAACCAGTGGGAACTAACCGTAAAAGAGCGTGGAGCAACCATCAGCGACATAGCGAAATTAGAAACGTCGTTGAGATTTCCAATAACCGTTACAACAATAACCGGTGAAGTATTATACGAATCAAAGTATAAATCGAAGGGAGCCCCAATCAAAATTATTGATCATAACGAACACGCGTGGACGCCCGCGATCACAATATTTCCACGGGATAGAACAGTAAAGTATATACCCGAAGAATTCCTGGGAGAACAATTCTCCAGGGATGGTTTTCTCGCGGAGAGGAAACTATTTGATGCTATTGCCTACTTGTGTAAAAACGACCCTGTATCAGTGTGGTTACTTCGCAGCGCTGAAAACGATGCGGATACCTTTGATCAGTTTGTAAGACCAAACGGCGAATTATATCGCACTGAAGCGTTTCACAACAAGATGAAAAAAACCGCCATGGAATTTGAAGAGCATGATGAACAACTGCTAACAAATTGTTTTACGATTCCATCGGTTGTAGCTCATGTTGCAGCAAGGAAAAATGCGTGGAGACCAACACGCAAGGAATTTCTGCCGGATGTACAATCCAGTTGTTTGGAATACTATCACGGTGGACTATGGAACACTGAATACAACCGCGACGCTATGATTTCCGTTGATATGGTTGCCTGTTATCCAGCGAGTTTTCTCGGGTATGGATCCGCCGCTGAGTATTTCAAACAATTTGGACACCCCAGACATGAAATGACTCGTGTTGCTATTAATGGACCACTGCCTGATTTTGATTTAACAGGATTCGCTCGCATAGTATCATTTGAATTCGCGGCAGGACTCCATCGCTGTTGCTATATTTGGATCGGTAGACACATAGCTGAAAAGAAGTGGTTGCCAATAGCGCTGCTACGGTATATGATTGATTGTAGCATGCTAGTTTCGTTGATTGTCAGTGACGCAATTATATCATACCGGGCGCAGACTGAAGTCTGGTTACCAGAACCAGAGCGTCTAGATAGCATAACTGACGAATCCAGAGCACACATTGATGCCGACGAGGAATATATCATCGAATGGTCCAGGAGGATATTTAACCAACGAAACCGCGAGGCAAAAGATCTCGGTAGAAGAATAATCGGTAAGTTTACACAAGGTGGAAAAAACTGCGACTACAAACGATATTGCTCACGGCTGATTATAGATGACGCAGAATATGATTTCGTAATCAAGGACGCAGTGGCAAAAAATAGATACGTGAACTGCAAAACAGCTTTCTTGTCCAATGGAACGAGGTTGGGTACAGTTGTTACCTACAGCGATGGAGACAGCCCGGCATATCCACATTTGAGGGCGTCTATGCTGGGTTATGCCGCTATCAATTTATTCTCGATGATAAATCGATTTCCCGACACCGCGGTTAGAGTAGCCGTTGATTCGTTTTATGTTGACGTAGCGTATAAGGAAAACGTAGCCGAGTTTACTAGTCCGGACGAGAGTTGGGGTACATGGAGAATTAAAAACGAAATACGACGCGATTATTCCCCGTCAGCAAATGTCACCGTTGAAAACAATTACCTACGCGGTGATAAATTATCAGAATGGTCTAATGCACCACCGTGTTCTGATCCAATTTGTAGATATAAAACAGTTTATTTAAGCGGCTGTGGCGGGTCAGGAAAGACGACTCGGGCAATTGAATTATTTCGAACGCGGGCAAGTATAATCGTGCTTACACCGACCCATAGACTAGCGCGAGAGATAAAACAACGAAATGTTGACGCCGTTACTTATCACAGCTTTTTTCGATACAGCGGCGGTGAGTGGACTCCTGATCGAATGGGTGAAAAATTTATTCCCGACATTATCATCTGGGATGAGATATGTACTGTTTCGTTAGATACTTTACAAATGTTTCTTGAGTGGTTGCTGCGCGCGAATACAGCGGTAATCATGTGTGGCGACCATGGCCAACCACCACCATTTGTCGGCGAGGGTCCACATGATTGGTTGAGCGGGTTCGTAGACTATTATGAAGAAACCGATACTGATTACCGAGCACTTGATGAACAACTGCGCGAGGTTAAAAAACTAATCAGATTACAGCCGGATAAAATTCAATGTGAAATAATTCGCGAGGTGATTCCGGAAACGCCGTTAAATGAATTCTGGGAAACATGGAGACCAAACGATTTGATTGTAGCGAGTAGAAAGATAGTCAGAGACACACTTCAGCGGAAGTTGTTTGCGTTGCATAAGGAAAAGTTTCCAACGCGTCCAGTGCCGTTATGTTATAGACCCACGGATACACGGCGGCAGAACATTGAAGTTGAGATTCCAGCCCCGACAGCGTCGGGGACAAAAAAACAAATTCTCGTGCTGAATGATATTGTGCTCGTTGATATCAGCGTCGTCGAGGACGCGCTACGTGCTGATAAATCCCCGTGGACGCTAGGATACGCAACGACAATACATTCCTCGCAGGGACTGACTATCACGGACACAATTGTTTGGATGGTTGATAATCGCATCGAATGGTCAAATCTAGTCTATCTTGCAGTGTCCCGAGTACGGAGGATAAATCAGCTTCGAAGAATTGTTGTTGACGGAGTCAGTGACGAAGCCAGTGACGGAGTCATCGATGCAAGCGTCATTGATAGAAAACTCTCGGGTTACCGCCAACAGGATAAAAAAAAACAGCGGCGTTTTGATATTGATGCCGAATTAATAATTGCGTTACGACAACAACAGAATAATCACTGCGCGAGTTGTAATTGTGTAATGCGCTGGCGTTATTCGGATAAAGACGCTCGCCAATTTACCGTGGACAGGATCGATAACAGTCTCGGTCATGTCAAAAACAATGTGAGGTTGACCTGTCTTGAGTGCAATAGACGCAACGGTGCTAGTTAAGACCACGCGGGGGTAATTGAGTATCGTCAGGTATCACTTGTAGTTGCTCGCGTGTAAATCCGCGCTGAGGAGCAGTTGAATCCAGTCTATAGATCGGTGGTCTACCAGTTGATCGTGTTATCGTTGATATGTTATGTGTGGTAACACTCCAAATAGGATCAGTAGCTCTTTTTTTACCGCCTTCAAGCTCTCCTGGTTCATATAGATATCTAACAGTGACATCGCCAAGAATCGGCTTGGAAACGCTATTTATTTTTGATTTTCCGGGTATATACTCGTATTTAATCGCGTCGCTGGGCTTCATGTTGATTGCTCGGGTAATCTCGTTATTTAACGCTGCAATTACACCTGGCAACCTTTTAACCCATTCACGAGATCGTTTTTCTTGGATGAATTCCTTCGCGTATTGATATCCAAATAACCGTTCAGCGAGAGTCCGATTGAATCGTTCAACAATTGCCTGATCACGATGTAGCGCAGTATGACCTCGTCGTATCGCGACGCTATGATGTTTCAGCGTTGATAAAACAGCGCCGCGAAATTCACTACCGGGATCAACTTGTAATAGATTTGGCCAGCGCAGAGAACCTCTTTGATAAATTCTTTCAAACGCAGCGGCTACTTCAGTTGCTGACTTTGTTTTTAACGGCTCCGCTTGTTTGTATCGACTCGCAACATCAACTACGGTTAGCGCGTATTTGTAACCGTTGTCATGCGGCAGAAATAATATGTCAGCTTGATGAACTTCATTGGGTACGCTGACATCAAAGCGCGAGAAGTTGATTTGTTTAGGTGGTGGTAGATAAATTTGCCATATAGCCTGTTTGGATAACCAATTAGCCGCAGTGGCCTTTGTTACCTTTTCAGCGCTTGCGAGTTTACCAATTGCGGCCTTCCCTTTCCAGTATCCTCTCGGAGAATAATAGATGGATTCCATGTTGTTATTATAAACGCTAGCGTTTTCAATTACCAGCGCGAGAAGCTCCGCTTCCAATCATTAATTTACCTTTCATAGCCGATTTTACCAACCATGAGGCCAATTTTTCTTTGACGGATTTATCAGGAATAGCATTTAACGCGTGAATTAATTTTACGTCCGCGATATGACGCTGTTGCAGATCGCTACTTTTGTAAGCAACATCATGAACATGACACGCCTTATCGATAGCGTTTATTGGGTACTCACCGGGTTTGGGTTGATTTTGATCATCGAGTCTGATATCTAATCGTGTTCCGGGGCCACAGTAGCTATATCCTGGGAGGTGCTTTTCTCCTGGATACTTTGCCCACGGTGTTCCGGGGAGTTTTGATAACTTGGCTGCAATATCACCTCCTCGTTTTTTTTTAAAGCATCCCCGGGTCTAATAGAAATAAATCTAAATTTCTTTGTACCGCATTGTACACACTTACCAGTAAGCGCCGATCTGTTATTTCTTGTTGTAGCGGTTGTCATATCATTTGTGCCAGTACGTACTCTACACTTCACACAATATAGATCCATAATTTATGTATAGAGATATGAATATAATTGATTTTTCGGCGACTAAAACGAGAGAACCAGTTAAGCATGTTGCAGCGTTACCAAACTCGATCCGGATGATTATCATCGGACCATCTGGATCCGGCAAGACGCAATTGTTACTCAATTTAATAATGAGATGGATGAAGTGGGATAAGTTGTATTTGGTTGCTCCTAGCGTAGATGATCAACGATGCTACGAGGTGTTGAAAGATTTCAACGAGAATGCATCAGCGATCGCTAAAAAAAATGTCATCGAGTTTATTACAGATATCAATGATGCACCGGGTATTGATGATATTGATGGCGACGTTAACAATCTAGTCGTGTACGATGATGTTATGTTAGACAATTAAAAAAACCCAGCTAGGATATTTTCCAGAGGCAGGCATAAAAACACTGACGTGATATATGTCACTCAACGATACACTCAGATTCCAAAAGTAATTAGAGACAACTGTAATATTCTTGCTGTATTCAACGGCGTTGATACACACACGCTACGAAATATTTGGCAGACATGGTGCGGCGGTGACATGGACTTCAATGTTTTTCGAAACTTTTTTAGTCATGCTCAGTCGACCCCACATGGATTCGTAACGATAAATTTACATGATCCTCGGACACGATATCGTATCGGACTTGACCAAATATTCGGTTAGTTGTAAATAATTTTCATTGTAAATAACCACTTAGCAGCAGAGGAGGCGATGACATCGACGCGGTCGTCGATGTGCTTACCGGACGCTGACGACGCTGGGGATCGGCGCGCAGAAGGTGTTAATTAAACCAAATGACGACGCGACGATCCCCCCAACGACGTCGTCGTTTTTTTTTTACCGGCGCTGACGACACTAGATCGTTGAGTGCAGAAAGTATTAATTAAGCAAAATAACGATTGGACAAAATGTCCGATTCGCCCCCTCTGCTGCTCCACTCTACCCTCAAATACAAACACGTACTATTGAACACAAGAGCAAGGCCAATTTAATAGATACACTCTAAAACCCTTACATACAAACATATATTGTCAAAAGAAAAGTGAAACGGTGATTTTATGTTAAGTGGTCAACAACAGACATCTTATACCGCAAACAATACAAAAGCACAAATGTTTGTGGCAAGAAAGATTAGCATTTTTTCTAGAGACATGGGTGGTCCTGAACAGGACCGTTTGTATTCTTCTACTTCGCTCCCTTAGTGATTCCATCTCCTGTTTTAGTACTGCAGGCTTCACATTCTCGGTCCCATTTCTTTCCAGTTCTTTTGCATGATGTCTTGGTGGAGACAACAATCGTAACGCAGGCTCTTTGGTCGACGTATCCTCATTAGGGATCCAATCTGCATGGCTAAACCTTCGGAAATGTTCCCGAATCTGGAATTGATATGGTTGGATTATATTTTGCTCTCTTGACTCTCGTTTTGTTTTCTCTCATCCGTTACTTCTCTTACAAACCTCTTTACTGTTGTTAGGGAGGTCAAGTCTCTGAGGTCATGCCTTTGGTTGGGGAAACAAGTCGTTTCGTCTATCTGCTTTAGGAAGTACTCCAACATTCCATAAAACTGATGGCTTCCCTCAGCTTCCCCACTTGGCAATGTTGGACTGTTGTCATTATTTCGTCTTCTCTATAGGATCGGTGACAAATGAATTCATGACGGATATTGGCAATTAAATTAAACCGAAATTTCGCGGATTATTCTCTTAATTTTTAACACATCGCTATTATATTGTCAATGAGAAATATATAGCACAATGGTAGGAATTGTTCATAAATTCACTATACACCCACAAAAACACTACATAATATAAACACACTATGCCCAACAAACACATTTTTATAATGGATGGGGATTTTGTTTTTGTTGGGGAAGACAAAGACGTTGAAAAACTTATAAACACATTTTTGGGCAATCATAGAGTATTACTTTCATGAGATATTGGTAGCCATGAATATGACCGTTTTGTCTACTACACATTGCGTCCGTAGCTCATAGTGTCCATAGCTCTGCAGGCAGCACACATTTCAATTAATCAATCAAGACAACAATGATTCACTGAGAATGAGGTAGCAATGAGGGTGATGATTCGCTCCCCTTGCCCAATCTTCTGTTAAGTGACTATAAACTTCTGCCTCTGTGGTCGTGTTTTTTTTGGTTGTGGGTGCTCCTGTTGTGGTTGTTGCTGTCGTTATTGTTGCCGATGTCACTCCTAAAACCCATGTTACAGTTTTCAGTATTCCGCTGGGATGGTTTTGGAGTCCCCAACATGGGTTGAACAGCATAGCCGTTACGTGTCTGTAGTACCTTTTCTTGGTCATATTTCATTTCTTCCTCTATTGGTTATTTCTTCAGTGCTGATAGGATCAGTTGATGTATCATTTGTAATGCATCGTGGTCCTTGATTTTACATTGGATTTGACGAATATACTCCAGGTGTGTTAAAGTTTCATTGGTCTTTCCGGCCGTATTTCTGATCATTTTGTGCCGCTGAAGAGTTAGTGATGGGTGGCCTGTCTTGGATTCAAGTCGCGTGTTGCCATTAAGCCAAACACGACCAGCTGATGGACCACTCCGTAATACTTATTTCTCGTCGATGGGTAACGTTTAAGTGCCCATTTGACACCTTAACGCATGCACCGCATGCCTTTTAATTTACATGTGCGGCAGTAGCAAGTGAGATGGGGAGGAGTTGGTTGCATCCTGTTGATCCAGAATTTCGATTTTTCAAAAAATTAATGTTGTCGTCTTGCAACAAGATGTTAAAATACCTTGGTGGTCTGGTTATTATGGTTTTATTAGAGAATAAAGGGTAGTAGTGTGCACCGGGTCATTTTCAGGATTAAACGCGTCTTAACGAGGGCTTGTTTCTTCGTTTTGTAAGGATTTGCACCTTAAAATAGGGTTGTGATGTAAGTTTAAATTAAATTAGTGCCATCTTGTGTGGCTGTATCTGATTGTTTGGATATATGACCTACTAATGCTGTTTCTGTCTAGGTTTTGTTACGTATCCATTTGCCCAATTCCTTACCTATATGTTTTTGTGGTTTTTAAATAATCAGGTATCGCATTGTACAATTGGCCCCTATGGTCTTGGGATTAGACCACCTAATATTGTTACTTATTCGGGGGCAAGGTTGGTTTGGTCCTAAAGTTAATTATCTGTTAGTAAACCAAACATTGCCACTTGTTATCTCCAATTTTCCCCACCGTAATGGATTCCACGGCGCCATCCACTCAAGATGTGATGTATTTTACAATGTTTTAATAGCAATAAACGGACAGTATTTTAGTCGAGATATTTGGTAGTAAGTTATGTCCTTGCTGATGGTTATGTGCCTTTTTTTTCGTATAGGACAAATATATCCCAGCATATTATTATATATAGTGTCAATGTTTTTTGTTTGCTCCTGGATCAAGAAATTCTGCATAGGTTATCTGGTATTTTATATTTTCATGTTTGTCCTGTAATGTTCGTCTCTCTTCTTTGCATCTGTAACTTTCATTGATAACGTGGCATAGTTTTTCTGTAGTGGGACAATGTGGACAGTATATTCTCGCCATGTTGATACTTGGTAGGAACCTACCAAATGTGCCGACTAAAGTTTTTTCCTCCAGTTTGCGGTGTTCGAGTAATCTTTGTGTAATGTCTTTTCAGAAATACTGAGGTGCTGACATTATTATGTATTTGTTTTTGCAGATTATAAATATTGCATCATTTTGGCCTGTTGTCCCATTCCACTGGCCGTTTTATAATGTTGTCGGCTTTGACATCATCAGCCTGTATTATAAATTAAAGGATATATCGAAGATTACATCAATCTTACTAACAGTCAGTTGAAGCTGAAACTGAAAGTCTTCAAGGTAGACAAATAATCCAATCCAAGGGATGATGTATTGATAGTGTATTATGAATTAAAGGATATATCGAAGATTGCATCAATCTTACTAACAGTCGGTTGAAGCTGAAACTGAAAGTCTTCAAAGTAGACAAATAATCCAATCCAAAGGATGATGCATTGATAGTTCAGTGAAGTGGATATGTACCTCAATAACAAACCGGTCAGGATCAGTTTGGATACCTACCGTTACCGAATGTGCCTGGAAAATCTCACGACGCACGCAAAAGAATCCAAACAAACACGTTCAATTTTCTGACAGCTTATGTTCTTTTCCTTTTCTCTAAAATTGTTTATAAGACCTAAAGGTTTTTAACGTCTCTTATACATTGCCTTTGCTATGGCGTATGGGATGAAGTGACATCTTGGCGAGAAGTGAAGTTAAAGGTGTGCCTCGGGGACATAACATAAAAATCTTTTCCAGTTTTGAAGCAACATATTTTTGACCACTCTCATGAAGATTGGTTTTGGTCCTTGGCAATTAGAATGTTCTGAATGAATTATTCTCCTTGCATCAAAGAAGATTATTTTTTAAACATGCAATCCTCCAGTTACCATCGGTTTTAAAATGGGTGCTACAGTACGAATAACTGATTTTTATACACGTACTAAACCACATCCTCGTCGTTTAGCGACGCCCTCGTACACAGGACACATTGGTTAAAATTGACTGCAGAATCGTTTCGAAAATGTCAGCTGCGATGGCATAATCTACCGACATAATTAGATGGCATAATCAGCGTTGAAAGGAATCACTTTGAGTGACATAGCGGCTGCATTTTACACCAGGTTGTACTCCACAATATCTGAGATGATATTTCCAATTGCTATTGAACTTAATCGTTCAAGATATAGACGATAAAGTGTCTTAACATATCTTGATATTAGGAAGAATGGTGCCTGGCGTTGTCCGCAAGGCTACCGTTGATGTTGTTGTTTTTAAAGCTTGGTTCCGAAATTCAGTGCATTGTCTATTTGCCATCAAAAAGGTTACGAACAATCGGTTTCATAACTAGAGTGAAAGCTTGTACTAACTCGGACGTTGTTTTAGAGATGATAGGAAGGACCCAAGCTGATTTTGATTGTCCGTATCGATGGAATATTTATGTTTCTGACAAATAGGTAAGATCCTTCAAAGATTGTAATTGTTTTTATATCTGTGACATCTCAGTAAGATTATGATTCGGAGATAGATGATGTATAGGCTTTTTGTACCAACGTTGGAGGTCCATCTATCATGTGTATGGAAATAAAGTCAGTTTTGTTCCTTCCAAAAGATCCAAAATTTACGAGTTTGATGTATTCCCAGGAAAGAGTGAAAACGAATTGCTACGAAGTCTCAAATAATCGGGAGTATTGGGTTTTAAGTAGACGAGTAAATACGCTAAAGGGGTTTGAGTAGTATCGTCGCAAGCATAATTCAGCCAAGATGTTCGTAACTGTTTGGATAGTACTACCACTTGATATTTGCTACTTAAACTTTTAAACCAGACCTTATCGTGGGTATTGTGACTAATGGTGGGATGTGCTTTACCCAACTGAAATAAAATCTTTAGTAATGTAAATGATACTAGCATTACGATGGTGTCTTTTCCAAGCGTCTTTGAGAGGAATTCCTTTTACAAATGAAATTGATTCTCCTTGTACTTCATGAAGTAATGTGTAAGTGGATTGACCCTCTTTTTACCACCACATGATGCATTGGGGAGTATCTTCATCCAAGAGTGATTTGTGTTTGATCAAACGTTGATTTATTCGCGATTGATTGAACAACTAATTTGAGCAATTAATATAGTAAAGGAATGATGAAGATAGAAGGTCTCCCAACTTTGACGATCTACTTTTCGTCAATTGCGTCGAAAGAGGAGAAGGAGTTTGCAGCCATATCTATGATCATGATAACTCTGAGATGACCACCAAAGACACGCGCCATTCGATACATTTGATTGGCGTTAAATGTTTCTGCAGAGAGTTTAATCATAATAAGAGACATATTCGTATATCAGTATGCAAGAAATAAAACAAGAAAACACATAATTCATAAATGATTACGTCATCAATAAGGCACTAGATAGAAGCGCCGAAGATGCGTATAAACAAATCAGTGTAGAGCACAATAACAAGTGCCAAAGTTAGACCTTTCTTGCATGGAAGCATCGAAGCCAAACTTCTCCAGTCACGTTCATCAGTCCAGTCGTAAATTTGTTGGTGTAACCAGCTGAGAAGTGTTACGACGGTATGGTCATAAACTAAGTAATAGAAAGATGGTAAACAAACAAGTTTTGTAAAACTTAGAAAATAATTTTACTAAAAAAGTTACAAATTAAAATGTTAGAGGAAATTACAGCATAATGAAATGAATCCCTAATAACCCCGAAAAATTTCTATAAAAGTCCAAAAGAATGAAAAGTTCTGTATAAATTTAAAACCGGAAATGTACTGGTCCACCAATAAAAGTGACGTTGTCCAATGGGAAAAAGGCCCAGTCTCATAAACATAGTAACTATTAATTCAATTATTAGTAACTGTAAAGACGTGCGTAAGTATCTATATTGTCATATTTATATGTGGTAAACAAGAGGCTTACTAAATGTTAAGTCCTGGATTTGTTTAAGAATTAGTAAACTATACGATTAGAAATTACCCAAATCCATTGAATTGTGTTGTGTCATAGGTCAGGGGACAGTCTCTATATTAAGGACTATGTAAATTATTATTCATTCTTAATTTAAGCCCAGCCTGTGAGTCTGTGGAATCATTTTAAGTTTTGTTCAGATATAATTTTATCGGAATTATTTATTTAAATAATTCATTGAAATTACAGAGTGCTCAGTGTCGTTTTAGAAATTTAGACTAAAACACTACATTGGTATTAATGATGACTCAATTAAAGACATTCTGGATTGCATCATTGTGGTACATGAAGACAATTAGTACATCAGTACGTTGCAGACCATTGGAATTGATACGGAACATTCTTTACTTTTGTACTTGTGATGCTAAATCAATATCTTCTTGAATTTATTGACTGCTTCCATAAAACTGTAGCACTCTTAGTCAGTAAGAAATCTTTAATCGTAAAAAGTGGTTTTCATCTAGATATAGTAATATATGTTAACAGAAATATATTCATCGTTTTCCCAATGACGAACTATAAGACAAGGCTGGCATGATAAACGTTGCCTCTGGTAGAGACGGTAGACGTAAGATTTATATATATATATATATATATATATATATATATATATATATATATATATATATATATATATATATATATATATATATATATATATAGAGAGAGAGAGAGAGAGAGAGAGAGAGAGAGAGAGAGAGAGAGAAATGTAGAGAAAGCGAAATTTCTAAACATTTAGTTAAATATGACCTATTTTTCAGAACATATATTTTCCACTACAAAAAAACAAAGACCAAACACACCACGGTACTGGTTTTTTAAATATTCCTTCTGAAGAATTATTATTTTCTAAATGATTCTGTTTCAATAATGCAATTCAGTTGCCATTTTAGTTGTCAGTATTTCAATTAAAACAAAATGCGCAAAGAAACTAACAATTCCAGTTATACATGGCATTTAAAGAGTAGCCTATGAATGAATGAATGAATGAATGAATGAAAAATGAATGAATGAATGAAGCGAGCACACATAAAAACGAACAAATAATGATTGAAAGAAAAAGAAAAATAGAAGAATTAAAAAATTATGAATTTATTACAAATCGGCATTTATAAATGAAACTTATAAGAATGAAAGATTATTGTATCAAACAAAAATCCTTTTCGATTTATTCACAATACTAATTTTCTTTGGTGCATTATGAGAATGAACGTTTGTTACTTTCGAATGGGGTTTTATTTGCGTTGTTTAGACCGAAGAATAAAATAATTATCTTTTTATACCGGTTAGAACACTTTGGGAAAATAATTCAAGTCTTTAGTTCATATAATCTACTGTATTTGGTATTGATTTTGTCCATTTTTAAAAAATATTTTATAATCAAGTCTGTGTGACAGCCACCCAATCCTTACTACCAGACAAACAATGTAGGTATCAATCATAAATTTATATACGTTACTATTAGCTATAACGCTAAGGCAACCATTCGCAGGGAACTTGCCGAGGTTAGCTGTATTTGCTACAACCATTGCATTGTCAATAGCAAATTTAGAAAAACTTTAGAATACGTTTAGTGGCGGAATAAATGTCTGTTGTAGTGATAGCTGAAAACAATGCACAGTCATTTGTAAAGAAAGTCAATCAATACAACAAAGAAAATATTGACGCTCTCTCAGAAGGCAGCAACAGCACTGGTGGAGTCCGGACGTGGCAAGGGAGGGGGGGGGGGGCGAAGGAAGGCCGTAATGTTTTGTCCTTGGTGGTGTCCACTGGATCCAGGTTGTTGTTTGAGGCGAAGTTTGAATTTTGATGATTATTTGTGGCCAAAGAGAGACTGATGATATCCTGTGCTGTTTTTTTTCAGGTTAGGAAGAGAAAGGCTATGGAGAGAAATGGTAAATAAAAAATAAAAAATTTCCTCCCTAAATTTGACTATCCTTATTTGTTTTTAATAGACGGGCGACTTTGCTAATTACTCAGGACTCTGTGAACGAGTCAAAGCCGCCCGTCCTAATTGGTTACCTAAGTTTGATATTGATTTTGGATGGGGAAGGGTGTTTTTTAAAAAAAAATATTATTTGTTTGGGGAATTGTTATTGAGGGTACTGTAAGTTTATGGGGGTTAGGTGGGCGACTTTGCTGATTACTCAGGTCTCTTTGGACAAGTCAAGGCTTCCCAATCTAATTGCTTTTCCTAAGTTTAATCTGTTTTTTTGGGGGTTTTTTTTTTAATGGGGGGGGGGGTACAGTATTATTTTTATATGCTAATTGCTAATGAGGTTTTCAACATAAATACTGCCCAGTTAGGTTAATCTTCCACAATTGCATACGACACTGTGCTCCGTGTCTGTAAACAGAGCCATTACTATCAAATTTTAGTATATTTAGTATTTATCTTGATGTAATAGTCTCTTATCAGCTTGAATCGTTTGTGTAATGTATCAATAAAACTGGAGCGTTTAACTGAGTTAGTAGTATGGGGTTTTTCGGAATTCTGGCTCACCATGATATATTTGTCTTTCTTTCATCAAAATAACTACTGCTGCTTAGACGAAAATCTGGGCAAACTCATGACAGAACTCCCATTTTTTAGTAATTATAAAGCAAAATTAAAGCATTTGTGCACCACCCTACGCAATATTTAATTTGAAGTTTTGAAGTTAAGTTTATATAAATAAAAACAACACCGTCTTATTAGGAATCATGCGCAGTGGAAAGATTTTCCTGTGGCGCAGATGAATTTTTAAAAGGATATACAAGAGTTCGTCTGAGAAAAAAGCTGCGGAAGTGCTTGGTATAAATTGTTATAAAGTTACTTCTTCACATGTGGGGTAATAATTATTTTCAAACTCCAGATGGTTCATTTTGGATTGTTTGTAGGATTGATGATGAAAAATTACGATATATTAACTAATTCTGACGATTTATATAAATGTGTAATAGAAAATCTTCCTGATAAAAAGAAACAAATAATTGTAAGATAAAATATTTGAACCAGCTGCAAATTTTAACGAATAGAAATTAGAAAAATATTAAAAAGCACTTAATTATCCTAAGGAACAAGTACAAAAGATTTTTAAAAATTAAATCGCAACACTGATTCACCTCAGAATATAAATGAGCGGTGGTTGAATAATGGCCCAGTGCAAGAGTGTTTATACCATCAGAGCAATATCGTTTGTCATCATAATTATTTAAACTGCTTTTGGTAATTTGATCCGTTACAATGACATGTTTATAAGATCAAATACCTCTTGTAGTTATAGAATCAATTTGATCACTCGATTTTCGATATAGCCCTTGTTTATAATGCATGAATCGTATTTTATTTTTGACATAATCATTATTTAACTCTTTTCCTTTTTTGGTTTTGTAGTTACCATCATCAGTTAATATGTCATACATTTTACTGCGGAGGCCAACAAATTCGGAAATAATTCCAAAGTTAAACTCGTCCTTAAACTTTCCAATTACTTTTATATTGACAGAATCATGAAAAGGATTATTGCCTGGAACATCAGAAAAATCAAATAAATCTTTATTGTTATAAATATCTTGATAAACCTCTCCATTACCATCAACGATAAAACAATCATTTCAATCAATTTCATAAACCAACAAGTCTGTATCTGTAGACAAATATTTTGTATTAGGCCATTTTTTCTTCACAAAACCGTAATGGAAATCGTACATGAGCCAATTTTATTGATCCAGTAATGAAGCACCGACACAAATCGGTTCATTGAGAACAAGATTAATCTTTTTTCTTTTCACGAGAACAAGATTTTAGTTGATATTTATTACTCCATCAAACGTGTTTGATTTAATTAATTTTTCACATCCCCGTTCGTTATTAAAGATTTCAAGATCCACACGCTTTCTAATATTTTCCATGCTCTTACTGAAAACAGAATTGTTCATTAGTTTAAAGAAACATCTATAGTTGCCTGTGCTCTTCGTACTGTGTTAGAATCAAGATAACCTTTCAGCCAACAGGCGTGATTGAATCTTAACACTCGATGAATTTTTAAATAATTAATCCCGCATCAACAGCTTGTTTTAGGTTTTCATAATGGCTAACATAATTTTGTTTATTGAATAGATTTGGAACGTATTTAGCTACAGTGCAGGGACCAGTTGTTCGAAGCGATAATTGCTCATCTGACAACATCTTATCGGTTATTATCATTTTTTCTGCAAGATAAAGATAATCGTTATGTAAATCATGTAACGATTTAGGATAATCAATATCAACCTCAACAAAATAACTAAATTTTCATTAATTTTTTCTTTCACTGAGAAACTGATCTGGTGAAATCCAGTAAAAATTCCCGTATGACATTGTTTGTGACATTGCATAGCCATACACATTATGTGCCTCAAGATAAACAATATTATATTTAACCTGCTTTTCACTATCAAATTGTTTCATATATTTGTTATTAGCTACAGCATATTTTCTTGTTATCACACTGATGCATCCTCCTATACATTTTTCGATGAAATTGTACATGTCAGGGTCTGTTAACAATTCAGAACGAATTTTAGAAAACTGCATCCTATGAAAGACCTGGTGTGGAGAAATACCATCACGGGTCTAGTTCATAGTTGTTTAAACTTGTTTCTTGAAAACTTTCAAAGGCATCACTAAGTAACAAGACATATGTTAATAAATATAAATCATGATAATCAGCAAAAGGTTTACAACCAAGTCATGCCAAACTTTTTGCGTATGGTTATAATCATCGCGTAAAATATTTTTATCATTCAGCGATGAATAAAATTTAGATTTTTCGGGTAATGATGTTTCTAAAGACTTTGTATAATTATTGAAATTCTCGTATGCGAAGAATCCATTTTTCGCAAGATATTTTACTTTTCCTGGTAGAAATGTTTTGTTAGCTGTGGGAAGCTTGAAATTATTTTGCAAACAGATCAAGTGATGATTTGTTAAATTGGTAACTATCAATGGACCGTAATTTACCAGCTATACTTGCATGAACATTTCAGCGTTGTTCTGAATTCCACCGATCTTGATTTTATTTTTATTACAATATTCCGCAATATTGGGATGACCAAGAGCTTATAGAAAAAAATGTCCATCACATCCACGTAAATTATGAAATATAACCGGTATATTTTGTGGCTTATGGTTTTCTTTACAAAATTCATGCACAGGTCCAAGAAACTTTCCTGACAGAATACAATGATACTGAACGTTTTTGCCAATGATGAATGATTTTACCGCAGATCAAACATTTGTTTTAACTAATATATTTTTTCCGTTCTTCTTCGGATAAAGAAAGCTCTACAGCTGGTTTTGATAATAAATTTTGATTCAAGCTTCCTCCTCAAACAAATATTTTAGCATGTGGACCTGAGGCTAAATAGAAAATCATCACTATAAACATGATAAACCGGAGATAGTTTGGAATATCGATCATGAAGACAGACTGTATTTAACGCATCCGAGGCAGGTACATGTTTTTATACTCGTTCCGTTTTGAAAACACATTCACATAAATCTTTTTCACAGTTGCATACTTTATCTTTATCTGGTGGAGTTATAAAAGATTCGCAAGAGCCATATACTACAAATGGTATATTTTTGCTTCGTTCTGGATTATCAAAGTTCAAAAAAGCTTTTTCTCCTTTTGGCATATCAGTTTTTTTGTACTTCAACGCAGTATTTATTATACTCATTTATTATTTCTTCAGACTACAATCCCTGCAAACAGTTGTAACATAAATAATGTTTTCCCTGATGTTGGTGAGGGTTCCGCTGATGAATCTGCTGAATTGTTTGATCCAAACGTAATGTTTTTCATGTAACAAAAGATTAATCTTTTTATTATTACAACATTTTGTTAATGGCGGAATTCTGAGTGGAAAAGGTTTGTTTGTATCACTGATAGAGAAAATATTTATTCTTCCAGGAAACATATCAGGAGTTTGGTTTTCTATTTTGTTATTTGATTGACTGGTGTTGGAAAATGTATTCCTTCAAGATTCAATTGATTCTGATGGGATTTATATTTACTAACTCGTTCTGCATTATCATCTGCTGGAAATAATGCTGACAACAAACTCAATATTATACATTTATTATCATCATTTTTATTGTTGATACATGATCTAGTCTTTTTAATTACTGCTGCTAAATCAACGAATGTTTCAGCACCTAATGTTGAAAAATTATGTGCATGGAACATAATCGCATTAATTTTTATCTAAAACCCATCCCGATCCGTGTGAGTTATGTTGACCAATTATTTTGGAGATTTGTTCATGAATTTGGTTAGAAATCTCATTAATATCTTTTTCCAACAGAATTGTTTCTATACTCGATCGAAATTCTCTTTCATCTGTTACTATTGGGTCAGTGGCTTTATATAAAGTTTACTCGCACGTGCATCGCAGCGTTAATTCGCTGCCGCTGCGGCCTAATCGTCTGTTATCGACGTAGGAGTTCTAGAAACCCGTCACAGAGAGAACGGAGATTCTTGGTGTCATTCATATCCGATATGTAATGACGGAAATGATAATTGCTAGAAACGTTATGCCGTGCGTCGATTCCAGCACGGCTGTACCTTCCATTTAGAAAAATGGCCAAAATAATAAAAAGAAATACGCCACTAGATTAACACGACACCGAGCTAAATATATTCGCTGAAAACGGTTGAGAAACAGAGATGCCAAGGGTACATGCTGTTGGCATGGACAACCCCTAGTAACATGTAATATATTCTTATAAAGACCTTTCGAACACTTCTAAATCTTCTTTAAACATTCCAATCAGATAAAGACAATAAATACTCAGCTTTACTTAGTTTTACGATAGAACTAAGAAATCACGCTAAAACCTTTCCATCTGATCCTGTTTATGAGCATTTTAAAGCCTTATCAAACGTGTTTCTTTTACTGTTTTAAAATTTATAAGTACGAATGTGCTTGCTAGACGTTTCCTGATTTACTAACACGGATTTTTAAGAGTGAAACTGCAAAATTAACATGAACGTTCAAGACGACTATCAGCAATAGCAAATATACTTTATTTGTCCAGTATCTTAGTTTTTGCAATACTGTTACAATTCACATAATTCATTTATTTGATCACCAGAGCGCGAATCGTGTGGAAGAGAGAACATCAGCCAATAAAAAGTCTATGCAGATTGTAATGCTAATCGATCATCCAGCACCTTTCGGATAGAGATCTTACGAAATCAAAAGTATAACTGTGTTCAGAGATGGTACACATTTTTATCACCACTATCACAATTTTCTCAGCTTCTCTTGTGCTTCCAAAACTAAATGCGAAGACGATTCAAGCATGAACAGAAGAAATGGATAATGTATCAAACATCATTAAGGCAGCTTGTATTTATGACGTAATTACGTGACTAATTTCCGTATCGACGTGTGGATTTGTCCAGAGGGAATATGTTTATATGAGTTATGAATGACTAGTTGGCAAATACGTCCGGAAATGTTTGACAGGCATTGACGGTTTAGAGGAAGTTGGTTGATTAAACGTTAAAATGTATCTTGTCACCTCCATTTAATGATGTTGGAAATCATCGGACCTTTTACACATATCTGAGAATGCTATCTGATCACACACAGATTTCCAAGGTAAGTACAGTCCCCATAGTTACCACATTATCATTTAGTGTCCAATAGTATGAAGTTAACTAAATGTAGACTGCCAAAGTGATCAAGGTCCTGGAAGTTGTGTCTGCAGTGTTAGAGAAAAGTGTTGCTTTTTATTTTATTTTTGGCTCTCGCAATTAATTTGTATTCAACCAACGCATATGTCAGTCAATCTTATCGTAATTTTAACGTTAAGACTAAAAAGCGCTTTCAGTCATTCACGCTGCCATAGATGGATGTCCTGACGTTATAACATGGTGGTGTAAGGAGGCCTACAGCCAATGCTTCTAGAAGATCTTAGATATTTTCTTGTATGTTGTACGGTTTGATACAATTAGTATTAAGTGATCAACTTGAAATTGAATCATCTGAGATCTTTTGTATAGCCTGCACATAGAGTCTTTCAAAATCAGACAAAATTTCTTCACATCGGAAAGAAACCATATCCTCAAATCTCCCATCACTCGATTATCGCTGCATTAAGAGATTGTCCTGATGCTGGGCTAAATCTGACCAGTAGACATAATCTCAAGCGAAGTGGATATGGCATAAAAACGATTGCTCAAGTGCAATTCTGGATGTCCAAAAACCATTATGGAAAAGGATGAAATCGGAAAAGATGTCGATAAGGATTCCAAAAATTTACACACGCGTACAACACATTGATTATGAATGGGCGAGCGATCGACTGTTTGTTTGCTGCTTATTGGCATATGGTGATGCGAACGTCAATGATCTGTCAAACCAATTATGTTTCATAAAAAAGACAGGTGAACACAGGAAACTTATATTGTGCAAAGCGATTCTGAAATTGAGGTTATGCAATATATAATCCATAGAACACAGCTTCAGAAGCAGACATTGTTGTATAGTGTAGAGATGCATGCAATCGTCAAGAAGACACATATGTGAAAGAACGCAGTACAACTAGCGCGGTGTCGCCTTCGATGATATTGGCTGATTCAGTACAATCATATATTGTTGCCCTTGAGGGGAGATTGTATTTCTCCGAGTTTTGTTGTCTTTTTCTAACTTATGACATTTGTGTTTTTTCAGCTGAAACCAAACTTGATGATTTAAATGTGATTTTATTCATAGGTTATTAGCTTGTTAATCAAACAGTGTGACAAAAGCATTTTAGAAAATCTCGTAGTATTGGGGTGCTTCTTAAAAGTTAGAATTTTGGTTCTGTTACGTATATGCATTTATCCAGTAACTAAGTAATGTGGTTAAAATTATTAATATGTGGCTAATGATGCCAACGATCTCATAGTAGGTGTTGTTTATGTATTTTTGAATGTCTATTTTTTTTATATCTGATGATAATATTTAAATGATTGATGCAGAAATCCGATTCATATGTGAAGCAGGCGCCAATCGTTTTTTGTTGGGAGATGTAGTTGTTATTGTTGTTGTTGTTGTAGGGTTTAAGTTTTAACGTAATTTGTCAGCACAGGATAGGCTATCCATGGCGGCCAGTATTAATGGTGGAGGAAAATCCTGGAAAATTCCGGAAAGAACCACCGACCCACGATACGCTACTGGCAAGCTTTCTCACATACCCACATTGGCCGAATCCGAGACTTAAACCCCATAGACATAGATGAGATGACAGTGATCCGTAACGGAGAGCGCTTTAGACCACTCGGCCACTCGCGGCCCCCTTGGGAGATGTAAATTCAAGATCGTCCACTGAAAATCACTGCATAGATGTTGATACATTTCTGGTTGATTATCTGGATTTTAAAATACAACTGCAGATTATTTTTAAGATGTTTCTTCCTTAGATTCAGAACATTGATCACACAAGCATGCTAGTGAAAATAAATGTTTGAATATTGTCAAAATAGCCCAATAAATCAAGCCCGCAAGTCTGTGTTGATACTGATGGACCATATGTGGATCTGATATTACCTGCTCAATACAATGTGCAACTTTTGCTGCATCCAAATCATTCCGGAATAAACGTGCATACACTTTAAACACGTACCGGTAATTGGTAACAGCCATATAATGCAGGCATAACTGGGTCGACCTCTACTGTTACAACTTCTTATCAATATGCGTATGATAAACGTTTTTTTTTTCTGTCACTCATTAATGGAAAGACAAATAAAATTTCACGTCGGTATATAGGATGATGCACTTAGATTTTGTCTTTAGCCTTTTTGATCATACATGGAAAACTCATATAAAGACACTTCATGATGTTTGAACACATATAATAGAAATGAAAACCATAGTGGCAAAAGAAATTATTTTAAATTGGCCCTTTTCGATGAACATAGCCAAGATTTACTACTATGTCGTCTAACAATATTCCAAAGGACTAACTTTAAAACCGTTATCAAACGTATATCTAGTCAGAATAATATTGAATCAAATATGAGTACTTACCTATCTTTAACTTTATAAATTACATTTTGAAAATGGTCGATGGAGTAACATTCTTCTACGTTAAGAATCTCGTTTCTCTTTGAATGCGAATTCATCAGGGAGCCTAAACTAAATTTGATTACGAAATAGTATTACATATGTTTGAATACTTTGAAATATATAAATTTAATGAAAAATATAAACTAATGCTGTAAAATTGAAGCATATTTTGTTAGCGAAATAATGAACAAATAGAATCTGAACAGAGGTCTAGATGGTTTGATATACAGTTTTCACATTCCAACATTTTGCGACTCTAAATTTATTAAATATAATATTTGAAAAGCATTTTCATTTAAATTCTTGATAGTTAACTATCCTTTAGCTACATCTAGAATTTGTTATGTTTACATAATTCATGTTATCTCTCTCTTTCTCTCTCTCTCTCTCTCTCTCATTTCTGTCTCTGCGTTTTCTCTAATTTTCCTTTTATATTTATTACACCATGATCATTTCTTATACGCATGAACTTTAATTGTACTCGACCCAGCCATAGGCCATATAGGTATGCTCAGAGTATGACGTTTCTGAAAAACGAAAACAATACAACATTTTGTTCTGTTCTCTTCTGTTCCCGATCCAATCACGAATTTATAATTTAATCTCTTAAACTGATTCTTGAACTTGACGTATTTTACTATATTAAATTCGTGGCTATGGGCACAAAAATGGCAATAACTTGAGCTGCAGCTTGTCTAGGAATACTTAGAAGAAAGTCAACGCTATAGGCACCAAAATGTCTTCATCTTACGCTACGTTTGTCTTGGGATACTTGCAAGGGGCATTCTATTGCATAACACGGAAACAAATTTGAGGATCATTCGACAAAGATCAGGAAGTGGTTGTTATACAACTGCTTCATAATGTGGAATGAGCATATATATATATATATATATATATATATATATATATATATATATATATATATATATATATAAAAGGGAGAATTCTTCCATGAACTTAATACATTACATCCAGCTTTAAAATTCACAAAATTGAGCGTGAAAGATGCATTATTGTCCTGGTGAAATTATTTACAACCCATATTTGTTCTTATATTCATAGTAATTTCTTCGATAAATATACGTTTTATTTCGCAGCTGCCTTTGTTTACTCGTCGAGTGTCAGTAAAATTATCACGTGATAAGTGTGCTTATATTGATTTTGACAGTTTTTAAAATATTTGTTCTGTTGTATTATTGGGCGGCAGGCTAGCAGAGCACTCAACAGATGAATGGTCTAGAATAAGCAGATCAATGTTCCAGAGAGAGAGAGAGATAGAGAGAGAGAGAGAGAGAGTAATAACAATAATAAACGGAAAAGATAAACTTATGTACTTATACACATTTTATTGAACCTAAGTAAATATTAGTTTTAATCCAAAGGAGAGGTCAATAATTTCTTTCACAAAAGTAAATAGAAATTGAAAAGTACAATTTTGTTTCAGAATATCTTAAGAAAACAAAATTTGTTTCACAGAGAGCGGTTTACATATTCCAAATTCACTTTCTTGTGCGTTGATTGAAATCTCTAGAGCATTGTTGTTTTCTGTATCCGTACATTGCTCTTTCCATTCAAAGTAGACCCACCAGGTGGGTCCTGCACGTTATTTCCATACACTCCAATACATTGATGCATCTGGATCAAACCTTGCCGTTTTCTTTTCTATTATGATTTAGATTTAAAGAATGTGTAGCTGCCAAAATAATTTGTGTTAGTGAAATCTCTAGAACACGTGCTTTTTCTTCTTTTGTCCGCTTTTCTCTTCATCCTTGAATCCATACAAAAAATACATAGGACACGTCGTGACAGATGTACAGACATTCCACAACATTGAATATATTCCATCAATTAATGTTTACGCGGCAATATCGGCGTGCAAAACTCGGATCTTTGTCCCATGAAGAGGACGGTCAAATGATTTATGCAATTTGTTATATTCAGCATTGCCATGTGTAGTAATGTATAATTACTTGGTCTTCTTATATTCCATATTGCCATGAGTAGTTAAAGGGGTCACTTAAGCGACAATGCGGCTTTAACGGTAAATAGTGGGTTTGCAAAAGGGAATTGAACACGGGAATGTCACCTGGAGGTGAATGGGAATTGAACATTGGGTGGCGTCATGGGATGTATAGGATTAAAACTTTTTATAGGGTGAAATGTATTTTAGTGACAAAGGGTTGATAGGACAAACATAGATATACAGAAACAAACAAATACACATTCAAACACACAGAAAAGAGGACAGAAATATTCTAAAGAAAGACTAACACACAGAATAGAGACTCGAAAAAAGAAAGGTCTATCGTATGGGTTAAAAACAATTATTCAAGTATATACATTGGCTCTCTGGCCTGTGCTTTGGTCTAAGCACTATCCATTTAATACATAAACATTTGGACATGAAACAAACCTAGTTACGTGAATGTTCAGGACGCGGACCCCCCCCCCCCCCCCCAAGCATCAATATCAATAGCTACGAACTTGAGGTGGTCAGTCAGTTCATGTACCTCGGCTCTACCATCACCAGCAACCTCTTGCTCGATGCTGAGCTCAACAAGCGGATCGGAAAGGCATCATTAACTCTCTCCAGGTTGTCACAGAGAGTGTGTAACAACAGTATGCTGACCCTGGACACTAAGATCACCGTGTACGGTGCCTGCGTGCTAAAAACTTACATGGACGCCATTGAAACCTGGACTATGTACACCTCACAAGAGAAAAGACTGAGAGCCTTTCGCATGCGATGCCTCCGTCGCATACTCGGGATCACCTGGAGGGATCGAGTAACAAACAACGAGGTGCTCGAGCGTGCCAAGATTCCCAGGATGGTCACACTCCTACGCCAAAGTCGCATGAGATGGCTGGGCCATGTACGTCGGATGGATGACGGACGAATCCCCAAAGACATTCTTTATTCGAAACTCGCCTCTGGCAAAAGGTCTATCGGACGGCCACATCTCCGCTTCAAGGATGTCTGCAAGCGCGACATTAAAGCCCTTGACATCAATTTCAACACCTGGGAAGAGCTCGCTCTAGACAGATCAAGCTGGCGACATGCTCTGATCACTGGTCTGAAAGCCGGCGAGGACAAGCTACGCTTGCTAGCTGATGAAAAACGATCGCAGAGGAAGAAGAAGCAGCTCCAACCAACACCAGAGTCAACCTTCAAGTGCAGTAAGTGCAGCAAGGACTGCCACTCCCGTTTTGGACTACATATCCGCAGCAGAGGCTGCACAACCACCAACCGGGACATCTCTCATGAGCGCACTTCCATCGTCTCTCGAGACTAACGGATGCCAACACATGATTCTTGGTTCTAGTAAACTACTGTTTAAAATTATAGTTCACGCCTCTCTAAAATCATTTCACATACAACGTATTTACTTTAAATGTTCATTTATACGAAAAAGCTAAAACAAAACAAGTAACAACCAATCAAATAGGACAAAGTTTATGTTTTCTCTCTCTCTCTATCCATCACATACGTTGTTTAAAATCTGGTCAGCTGACATTTGTGTCCCAGCGTAGATGTTTCCCATCACTTACTCCCTTTCATTCGTAAATCTGCTGTTATGTCCATCGTGCTAGGTACACTTATCGGTCAGCAGATGAAGTACAGACATCGTCATCTTCCCATGGAGGTACAACGTATGCCATATTAATTGCCACTTTTCCATCAGTGATGTCAAATTTTTCTCTCATCGTCTGCACGTCTTCTAGAGCCCTCAAAAGTTTGGAAGAAGTTACTTCTGCAGATGTCCTAAACCCGAGACATAAAGGCGAGCTCAAACTGTCGTGACTTCTTTGACTTTGCAATGACATTTGAGTTCCTCTAACAGTGAGTCAAGTAGGTCCGTAATGAAACCTGCTACTTCCTCGGCTAGAACGTCAGTCTCGAAGTCTTTATATTTCACCGCTTAGGTGTAAGTTGTCGTCCTAAATGTTCTCGCGGTCGCTGTCTGAGTCATTTGGACGCTAAAATACTCCTTGAGGTAATCTGAATCCTTTCCCTTCTTGGACGCAATTTACTGTGACGGTATGGTGGTTAAAGAGGTAAATGATGTTTGTTCCTTCTATTTTGTACTTCTGCGAAGAGTGATTCATCTTTCTCCTTGATTGTCCTTGCAATGAAGTGTCGTTCTTGGTACTGCATTGGCGATGTGATCGTGAGGCATATAGTCACACCTTAGTTTCTCGTTCGACTTGTCTTACGCTAGATACTTGCTGTTTGAAAGGATTTGTGTTTCTCGATTGACTTTGGTAGTGACAATGAACTATCGGTCATGCACATTGTCCCTTTTTATATGCTGACCAATATCGAAGTGACCGTAAGGCAAAGCGAAGTGGTTGGGAAGCCTCACTCTCTTCTGGTACGCGATTTGATACAGTTTTTTCAAGGGTCGACTAACGATTTGGTGAGTGGGTAAACGTACAATTTTGTTCGGTTCGTAGGTGGTCACTTTAAAGTTTCCATCCTGTCCAGACTGCAAGGCTTCTTTCAATACGCCAAAGTTCACCACTCGATTGCTGCGATAATTGAGAGTCAATCCTTTTACTTTACACTCAGTGTGCACTTCTCCTTGTTTGTTCAGGTATTAATAACCGTAATATTTAGGGCTGCTATAACCAAAACTTAGAATCTTGTTGTCGAGGTGATCGTCTGTCCAGGCTCATAAACGGTCTCCTTCGATGTCAGGGTGACGTTGACACAAGCGATCCATGTCAAACTACAGGACGCGATCTCCTAACAGTTCTACAATTTTAAGCGAGCATGGGCTGTCACGTAGGCTGCAATGATGACATTTCCTAATTCGTCGGCTTGTACAAAGTCCAATTCTTTTTCGTAATTGAACAGGATCAAATCTCCACGAACGACGTCCACGTGTTTCATGTATTTGGTTTTGTCGTGAGTCATCTGGAAGTGCCAGGAAGGTTCTGTCAAATACTCCGTGTTAGCTAAACACGGTCGTTGTGCCATTTTGCCCCACAAACAATTTAACATCACTTTGGCAAACGATCGCCTTCCTTCGTTTTTCTCGATGTGGTCTAAGGTGATGCCATCCTGCTCCCAGTATTTCTCTTTGTATTTCTTTTGGTATTTGGGAGTCTGGCACCAGGAAGGATATATATATATATATATATATATATATATATATATATATATATATATATTCTCTACGATCGTCATTTCATAGATGTTAGCCCGTAGGTTGCTACGATGGTCCATTGAGAGAAAGAGAGAGAGAGAGAGAGAGAGAGAGAGAGAGAGAGAGAGAGAGAGGCTGGTTCTTGGACATTTTCATATTTAATTAATAATAATCGATTTTTAGAACATTATAACAGGTTTAAGAAACAACAACATCAACAACAACAAAAACATTAAATACATAACATGAGAAAATTACCCTATTATATCGACATGATTAGCAACTTTGTATCATTGATAAACACTGTAGATAAATCCAAAGGAGAGTAGACACATGGTTACGACAAACAATATTCTTGTAGGTTACTTGGTGCAATTTTTGTTTCAAAGGTTTAATCCAGCCCAAATTCCTTTTCTCTCTCACTCCACATTACTGCGTAGTTTGTCCGTTTGCATGAAAAGGGAGGGGGGAACAGAGAGCAGAAAAGGTTGCAAGGAAAATGTGAACCATATTAAATGCACTTACAAAAGGGGAAGAATTAATACTTTTTATTGTTATTTTCATACGTCACTATTGATTAATGTGTGGAAATTTATCATTTCTCTAGAATCAACTGCGAGAATATTTATATATGTGCATTATTGGGCCATGGGCGGATCAAAATTGTATATACCAATAGTATTGTGATATCAGATTGCTTTATACCAATATCAATATATATATATATATATATATATATATATATATATATATATATATATATATATATATATATATATATATATATATATATAACTAGCTATAGGGAGAAATCCGTTTAATCTTGCAAGAAAATGAAAACTATTGTAAAGAATAAACAAACACAAGAACAGAGACTCACAGAATTACAGCAGTAACGCAGTAACATATTGCAGACAAAAATCACTCAGATAAAACGGTGAAAATATCAGTCAAGGAATGCAAAGAGGGTAAAGAAATAGACCGATTAAGAGAGATAAGCATGGCCAACAATATGTTGGCAAGCAAACGTCGAGTTGCACCAGTATAATCAGACACAGGCACCAGGACAACAGGAACTTTTTGCATCGACAAATAATGCGATTAAAACACTCTTTGATTTGTGGAGGCTAGATTTGTCGAATCAAAATATCAAAATATTATTTTTTTATATGCGGTCTGGTTATAAAGGTAAACCAATATTTCATAACAAGGAACAATATCATTCAAACGAATATGGTAATTCTTGTCATATTTGGCGAGTTCCTGTCCGGAGGATTACAAATCAAGTCTTTTTAATCAGGTATCAACAAATGCGGGAGTTATCATGCGCAAACTTTTATGAGCTTCAAATCATTATTCTGTATACTATGTACTGAGCACCATCATCAATGAGCAATCGTAGCAAGTTATCGTCCTTTTTCCCGACATCAATCACCGACATCGGTCGTCCAGCACGTGCAGCATTTTCCATGCTTTGGCGACCATCTTTAAAACGACAAAAACTATTTCAAAATTGTAGAAGACGACCAAACTTTATACAAATCGGCCGTGATATCTGTCAAAGAGCCGCTTAAAAGTGTACGGATTTTACAGCATTCTACCTTCTACGTAGCATAGTTGTTTTGTTTCATTTTCCTTCGGCGATATTTTTACGTCGCTGTTATTTATCCATGTTAGGTCACACGCAAATGTCTGCACGTGTCCGGCTTGATTTACGTGCTGATGCATAAAATTTTATAACTGCCTATATTTTCTCTCGATTTGAGAATATTTTTTAAAAGGAGAATAATGAAACTTTTTTCATATGTACTGTTCAACCAGATCTTAATAGTATAAGCACATTTTAGATTCATGAAAAATTAAACAATATACCCTATACAATATTGTATTAATACACTGATACATTTATCACAAAATGATCGTAAAAAGCCTATAGTTAAGTGGGATTTTAAAAAAAGGTATACAATATATCACATTTTGTTAATATCAGTTTGATATATATCATTTAGTTTTTTATTTAAATTGTGTTTATATTTCAACTGTAATTACATTGGTTTTATATATCAATACACTGAGTCAGTTTGATAGCAGCTTAGCCGGGTCTGGGTAGAACACATTTATATTCAGTTTATTATGTTGTTTTCTTAAGCCTCGGACAGTGAAAGAAGTTTATAATTTTTGTCAGTCTTGCAAAATTTGCTTTGTTTTTATACAAGTTTTGTATACAGATGTAAAACAAAAAGTTTATATCTCGCCCTATACTTGACATAAGAGTAATGTCAACTTCTTCATTTACAAAAATACTTTGAAAGCGTGATATTCTTACCCGAAGAGCATCAATTGATGATGGCGAAGCGCTTGAAGGACTAAATTATGGATATATTTCGGATTTCCTGTTGAATTAATTATATCATGATTATCGTTTTATACTTTTTGTAGAGGCTTTCATTTTTTAATGAGAAAGAATTTCCCAGGTGTTCCTCACTGGCTGTATTGGCTATTTAAAAACGAACTTTCATATGTTAGGTATTTTTAAAAGAATATTAATTAATTCGCACTCGTTTGGTGCATGATTGATGGGTGAATTTTGGGGTACGTAGCATACACCTGGTCTTACGTCAGATTTACAAAACAAAAACAAAATTTGCTATCTCTGCTTGTTCATTTCCCTTTCCTGGAATTCAGAGGTTAACTGCGAAAAAGGAGTTGATGAACTTTTCTTTCCTTCTTATATATTTTTTTATTCATTTGTTACATAATCAGATGCAGATATTGCCTATACTGGCATAATTCATTTCCCATATTACAATAACTGATACAGTTATTTATTGTACGTTGTACTACTATTCACTACTAATTGTTGGAGCACATGGCAGCAGCCATTTAAGCAGCAATGTGCTTATACAATACATGATTTCCACACGTACAACATGGACAAAAAATGTAGCCACAGCGCATGAAAGTAATATATAGGTATGCCAACATTGTCTGCATTGTGCATGTTGCAAATGCAAACGAGTTCACCATACACTTGTCTCTTTGTCAGAAGTATGTAATATCTGTGGAGCATAACCATAAAAATCAGATAGGTATTTATGTTGTACAATTTAAGTGTAGTTGTATGGCTGAAACATTTATTTTGCAAGCATCTAACAGTCCTTTTGAAATAATTCTCTTGACTTTGTTCCACAGAACAGTATTCATCAGTTACAAATTGTACACAATTCCACTTCCCAATACTTATGAAAAGTTTGCTATTTTAAAATGCACATTGCATTTTTTCAACAGAATAATCAATGTTATATTAAAAGACAGTATTAAATAACACACCAAAATTATTCCTGACACGTTATTAATAAATTTTACAGTTTGAATAGGGATGGAACAGATCGGGTTTACAGAGGTCAAAGGTCAAAGGTAAAGCGTTTGCTAATTCTTATAATAGTAGCAAACAAAAGAAATGGAGTCTGCATTGAGATCCTAATTTCCACTAATTTTATTACAAATGAATGAAATAAATATTTTTTTGCAAATTCTTTCTTGCACTTCTTGCCACAGTTTTAAATTTAAGCTAACTTTACATCTGCGCTTTTCGACTTCCAGTTTCCCGATAATGTCAAGGTATATATCTATTTAAAGATCTGTCAATATATGCCTTACTTTTCCGATATACTAAGAAATAATACTGCACGTTTGTTTCTATGTCCAGACACTGAACCTTGACAAAGTGTTCATCATCTCAGAATTAGCAGTTATACCGGATGTGCTTCTTTGCCTGAAATCATCAAATTTAACCATTAATGTATCCCATTATTGTTACCATTTTATAATCCATACCAAAACAATATTTTGCCAATCGCTAGAAATCTCTTAAATGTCCACGTATTTAGCAACGAATGCGCGAGGTCTAGGAATATACCTACCTGATAAAATCAAACTTTTAGCGAACTTACCTTTACTTGTAGAATACATGTTGAAAGAAATTTAAAATAATACCATATACCTATCTTGTGTTCATTTTCAGATTATCATGAAGGTTGTAGTTGTCCTTTGTGCGGTGGTTGCCGTGACTGTCGCCCAGGACATTCTGAGCAGCATCAGGTTCTTTGGAAATAGCGATTCATCGGGTTTTGGATCGGGCTTTCTCTCCTCCTCCTCTGGCAATGTGTCCAACAATGCAAAGAGCAATAACAACTTAGGTCAGATGAGCTTTAGCAATAATAAGATGGCCAGTGATAAAATGATGAACAGTGGCATGAACAACATAAACACCATGAATAATATGAATAGCATGAACAACATGAACGATATGAACACGGTGAAGAGTATGGACAACATGAATGGAATGAATCATATGAATAACATGAACATCATGAATAACATGAAAAGTATGAATTCTATGAACAGTATGGATGACATGAACATGGGGATGCAACAGGGGATGAACAGAAATAGTGGAATCGGTATAAATACTCCTATGGGAATTAACAGTGGAATTGTAATGAACGGCGGAATGGGAATTAATGCTGGAATGGGAATGGAACAACCGCCAATGGGTAACGGAATGGGACAACTGCCAATGGGCATGGGAATGGGACAACTGCCAATAAATATGGAAATGGGACTGCCACCACTGGGTATGGGAATGGGACAACCACCTATGGGTATGGGAATGGGACAACCACCAGTGGGTATGGGAATGGGACAACCACCAATGGGTATGGATATGGAACAACCGCCAATTGTTATGGGAGTGGGACAACCTCCAGTGGATATAGGAATGGGACAACCGCCAATGGGTATGAGAATGGGACGACCACCAGTGGGTATGGGAATGGGACAAATGCCAATGGGTATGGGAATGGGACAACCGCCAAGGGGCATGGAAATGGGACAACCACCAGTGGGTAATGGAATGGGACAACCGCTAATGGGTATGGGAATGGGACAACAGTCAATGGGTATGGGAATGGGAAAACCACCAAATGGTATGGGAATGGGAGAACTGCAGATGGATATGGGAATGGGACAACATGCAATGGGTATGGGAATGGGACAGCCGCCAATGGGTATGGGAATGGGACAACATGCAATGGGTATGGGAATTGGACAACCACCAACGGGTATGGGAATGGGACAACCACCAACGGATATGGGAATGGGACAACCGCCAATGGGTATGGGAATGGGACAACCACCAACGGGTATGGGAATGGGATAAGCGCCAATGGGTATGGGAATGGGAACAGGCTTCCATGAAATCATCTTCAGCAGGCCGCCTGTAAGTGGAAAACCATTTCCATATTTCCACCCAGAATATTAGTACAATCCACAAATAGTCTACTTCACTCTCCGACCATTCATTTGTTATCAAGCAATGCTAGTAGTAGAAAAAAGGAGGGTTTTGGCTCAAGTTCCTTAAGAAAGCTCAAAGCAAATACAAGTTCGTCTTTTCTGCTACTAGACCTTAGATCTGTATTTTTTTACGAGTATATGTGTTTACCTTAATTGTTTTAAAAAATTTACACTTTTGGCTCAACGTCTATGGTAGCTATATTTGCCGATATATTTGTTTTGAGCTTTATGAAGGCCTGGATCCAAAAAACACTCCTTTTCCTTTACTTCTTACACAACATCATCACCTATTGTTAATGATTCAACCATAGGTATTAGAAATATTTGATAATCATGATAGTAACGACAAAACTTTATTCTACCGCTTAAAAAGCTACGACGTTCGAATAAATCTTTTATGTAAGTTTATTAAAGGGATATTTTTGTAAAGTGAAAATATTTTCGACCGATCAAGATCAAGATCAATGTTTAGCATGTCTTAGATAACTGATCGGACCATGAAAATTATTAAATCTTGTTGACAATTTATCACTTAATTTCTCAACAAAATTTAAATGCTCATTATTATCACTTCTGATTAAAACATTTTCCTGAAACTTCATTTTTAATTTCAACCGTTAACCGTTTACTCTCTATTATTAAATTTTTAATCTTGCTATTGTTGCTGTTTGTCACTGTCATTTTTCAAACATTAATTATAAAGTTTAGATAAAATTATTTAAAATAAATTGTTTTACACTAGTCGGAAAAGATAATGTCAAGTATATGTCTATCGTCAACGATTTCGTTAATGTTATCAAACTTCCGTGTATATTAATGACCAACTGCAAACGTATCTCTTCCGTTTTGACTATAACTTTTATCATTAAAATTACGTAAACCGCGTTTGATAATAACATCTGTTTCAAGTTTATGATGATTTATTCGAATAGCCATTGCTCTTATGAAACTAACCTTTTTAGGGCTAATACCAAATATTGCAGAATATAATCATCAACTCTTTTTTTTAAAAACTTTCATAGTGATGAGGCAAATCTTTTGCTTATTTGGTTATATTTTTATTTTTTAATAATACAGCATACATTTTACTGCGCAATCCAATAAAATGCTTGATAATGAGGAAATTGATCTCATCCTTAAAGTTGCCAGTAACCTTTTTGTATCATCATGAATCGGAAAGGTCAAACAGATGTCGGTTACAATAAATATCTTGGTATACATCATCACATTGTATCTAATAACCAACTGAGTCAGTATCAGCAAACAATACTTTACTTAACGGCCATTGCTTTTTAACAAAATCATAATGAAATACATACATGATCCACTTCGATAAATCTAACACAGAACATCAAACACAGGTCGGCTCATTAAATTTCAAATTTGTTTTTCTTCGTTGTATCGCAAAAATGTTTCATAAAAAATTTTCATGCTCACAAATCATCATCTGACACAAGTTTGTTTCGGCGGTAGATATCATTACCTAACTCAATATATACACGCTTTCTAATATTTTCCATTATTTTTCCATATTCAGAGTTATTCATGAACTTAAAGAAGTTTTTTTCAAAATCCGTTTTTGCTACAACTCTTCTCGAAGTGCTTGAATTAATATAATCTCTCATCCACGACGACTGATTACATTTTAGCACATTATTAACTTTCCTCAACATATATAGCTTGTTTAAGAACATTATAATGCAAAACATAATTTCGCTTCTTAAGCAAATTTGGTACTAGTTTATTTGCCATATAATTTGGTTTTGATGATACCATTGCTTGTTGTTTTTGGATAATAAACTATAGTCGATTATCATTGATTCAGCACAAAACGGATAATCGTTATGTAAATCATGCAATGAAGTAGGATAATCAAGGTCAACTTCAACAAAATATGAAACATAGTCAGGTATTTTTTTCTGTTTCTGATAAACATTTATCAAGTGTAATCCAGCGAAATACCCCCAAATGGCATTGGTTTGGAAATATCGCAACCGTAAAAATTATTCGTATCGAGATAAATAATATACTCTCTTGGAAGCTCTGGATTGTACTCTTTCATATATTTATTATTTGCTTCCGAGTACGTGTTTTTTTTATCACGCTAATAAAATTAAACCTAGCAAATATGGTAGTACTTCTAGCTCTATCTTGCTAACCTTTATCACAGCGTCCTACGACAAAAGCAGGTGCTGAGAAATACGAACATCGATCTGCTCCATAATTAATATGACTTAATTTTCTAAATTTTTTAAATATATCAGCAAGAAATAATACATTGTTTTCAGAAATAAATCATGCTAATCATCAAATGTCTTGCAATCAAATTCTTTCCAAATTTATTTAGCATAATTATATTCATCATCGGTTTTATTTTCATTTTGTATCTGTGAATAAAATGTATCTTTGTCCGGTAGAAATGTTTCATTAAATTTACTCCAATCGTCGAGATATTCGTACGGAAATATTCTTTTTTTGTTTTGTTAACAAACTTGATTTATTATCAAAACAATCTTCCAAGTTATAAACCTCGCTACAACCTTTCACAAGCTCATCTAACGATGCAGCCATAAACTGTAAGCTGTCGATGAAACGCAGTTTATCTAAAGTAGCATGCATATACTTTAAAAAATTGTTCGGTATCCATTTGATTACGTTATCAAGTTTTAGACGAGATGTTATTTCCGTGTCACCAAAAGCTTCTACTATAATATGACTGCCAAAGCCCATAAAGATGTGAAGTATACCACGAATACAATCTGGAGCTTGGAACTTTAAATTGCAATTATCATGAGCAACCACGATATTGTCATGTGAGATGACATTCATCATACACTTTTTTATTATCATGTTGTGCTGTCAAAAGCTTTTTCACAAATATGACAAACTTCTGTTTCTGACTATATCATCAACTTCACTAATCAACTGCTTGAGAAGCCAGACAGCTGAATTATGACCACCATATAATTTAATAGGTTTTGACAAATTAGGATAACTAAGATAACTTATACGCGTTTGCACAAGGAACATGATTTTGAATTTTCCTTGTGCTGGATTGTTTTGGATTATTTTCTGCACCAATTACGAGCTGAAGTACACATTCAAAATCGGCGTATATATTGTGTTTAGTTTTGATAAACTGAATATTTCTTTTCATTTTTCACCTGGCATTATTGTTCGCTGTACTTCTAAATAGTACTGATTTTGTAACTTGTCATTGTCGGAGAAACTATGTAAACAGAGCTAACAGAAGTATTTTTTTTTGCTTCTTGTATTGTTGACCAACAAGTCCGTTGAAATTTTTAATCCATACGCAATGATTTCGGTAAAACAATAAGTTGATTGTGGGTTGTGATGTTATTTTTTTTATAGAAATATATCTAGGATAGACGTTTTCATGAGCGCAAGAGCAAATACACTAACTGATATATTATTTTCATTTTCAAATTTTGGTTTTTGATTTTCTGCAACGGAAAATTCAATACCAGTAAATTTAATTTTGTAACATAACCTAAATACTTATCGACACGATCAAACTTTTTTCCGCCGGTAACATCGCTGAAAGAATAGCCCATTGAAAGCATTTAGTATCAAAGTTTATGCTTGTTAATTTTTTTTTCTAGTTTTTTGCTGTGGTAGGTCAATATATAAACTGCTGCATAACAAAGAATATTTCACTGTGTGAAATGAAATCTTATAAATATTTTCAAAATGCCGTCCCGATCCTGACACATTGTACCCCTCTTTCTTCTTCCATATTTCCTGGTGTATTTATTCAGCTAATAATGAAAGATCAGTTCCAAGTAAAACAGGCTTTGATTTCGCGTTAATGAAAGGTTCTGCAATTTCTTCATCAGAAACATGTAATTTCGAGAATAAAATTTGATATTGCACTATAATTTTTAGTCCTTATGTTTAAGTACTTCTTTTACAGTTGGTTCGAGTAGATGAGAATGATTTGTCGAAGTAAAATTTGTTAGAACGATTTCTTTATCAAAATTGATTATTATATCTGACAAAAGCTGTGGCTAGTTTTGCTGGTTTCCGACAAGGCTCCTGTTTGCAATATCACGTAATTTTAGCATTATTATATTAAATTTGATTATATATTTAATTATGCGTATTTTGAAAAAACAATTAAAGATTACAAAATTGTATCAAATGCAATGAAAAGCGCAAATTAGAAAGAGTATTATTACGTGCATCCACAATATAACTTATATGCTGGTCAGTGATACATATCAAACACATGAGGCCGTTTGGTAAAGCAGCACCAACAGGTTATAAGATGAGCGCAAAATCTGAAGGAGATAACAATCGAACATATATGTTAAAGAATAAATGTCTTTACACGTTGTTTTGCAGAGATATTCCCGAAGGACAACGAGTCTATCGTGTAAATGGTGAATTTACTGACTATAACGTCGAGAATATATCATAGCAAGATGAATTTCAGTCACATCCAGTGTTTTATCTTTATGAAGCATCTGATAAAGGAGTTTTAAACAATATTACGTAAATTAAATAACACGGGATAATTAAAAGCAGCTGTCTGAGGAAAACAAATTATTTGTTTTTACTTATTATAGCCACACGTTTGTGTTTGAAATTTGCTAATAAACCAATTCCACCAGGTTTAGTTATTGACCATATTAACGAAATTAAAACTGATAATCCTCTGAAAAAATTCAATCTTGTCATGTTACAAGAAAATAACAGACGAGGATGAGGTGGTAGTAGCATTAATTTCAGATGTCCCATTAAACTTATCATTTAATATAATATTAAAACAGGTAAAGAAATTAAATTTCCTTCAGTGAAAGATACTGCAAAATATTTTAAAACAGATTCAAAAATAGTTTAACTTATTCCAGATGGAACAACCATATCAGCAACATCACAATCAATATTTGAGAGAAAAACCTTCAAATATGGCGATAACTTAACATTTTGTAAAATTTGTTGTTGATGGAAAAATGAGATAATTATATCTAACTACGATTTAATATTTGAGCTAGTTCTTTTTTCTGTTAGACAGTTATGTGCGTAAAGTATTACTTCATCTTTTGTATGTTTTATTGTCATAATCGGATTATATTTAAACATTTCTTTTTCAACAGTTGTTAACAGAATTGTATCATACTTACCGTTCATTTTAGTAATATTAATAAAATTAAAATTATTACCTAACAAACATCTTTTAACAGCCTCCACAAGATGTTTGGTGTTTATTATATCAACTAGCTCCTGATATCTTTGTTTGTGTTCATTTTTTTGTTAATTAGATAGACATTAATTATAATATGAATCTGATCGAAAGACTAACGTATTTATTTAACACACAGTACGAAAATATTATTGTCCAACCAAGTGTAGGGAATGAGGTTGGCATTGACGAATTCACTAACGAATACAACATCAAAATGTTGACAAGGACAACATCATTGACGAAGTCAATACATACAACAGTGATGAATTGAACTATGTAGTTGATAAGAAAAAATATGGAAGACCAACAAACAGCTGATACAATGTTAAATATCACATATCACAAAAAAAATTAAGATTTAATTTTACAGTAGACGAGAATCAATTGTTTTGGCAGCTTATAAAACCTTCTTCGATTTTATATTTGTCAAGATATTTAATCTGATGATGATTTCTAGCTTCTAGCGATCGCCAACGATACTTAATATCGTTGTGTAAGCCAATAAAATTTAAATATATTTTACTTAGATACGAGGAAATATACAAAAACATTATCTCACAATTTTAAAACTTCGCTAGTAGGAATCCAACTGTAAAATTTGTCACCGTATCCGCGCTTATAGAAGCTGACAATTATTTGTTATCCCGATAAATCTTTCAGCGAGTCTATAACAGGGATTGTCATTAGAATTTTATAAACAAAAATACTGCTTTGCTCCAGTTCGGAGTAAATCCTTTTTCAAACATATTTTATGTCAACGATGTGCTGACGTTATCTATGTCTACGCTATATATTTTCATTTGTTAATAAACTATCATTTTAATTGGGTCATTTGGTGAAATTTTAATCGTCCTGTATTTTGTGATATTATATTTGTCGACAATTTGGTGAAGATCATCGATGTATCTGTTTATGTTTTTCATTGTTAGATGTTTGTGGATCTAATTGTTTAATATAAAATTAAACAATTCAACAATAACGCTTTTTCTCTTATTTCCTGCAACATACTTTTTAATATTATTCTGATCGAGAACCTGCTAAAACATTTTATTAAAAAGTTCTGCTCCATGATCAGTCCAAATTTTATTTGTTTTATCTGTTTTAACAATAATCTGTTTAAATGCGTCTGTTATTGATGTTCCAGTTTAATATGCGATTGGTGTACTAAAGACGTATTTACTAAAAGTCAATAAATTTACAAGATATGTTTTAACATTTTAACAGCAAGACCTGACATATCTACTGGATCTATCGCCCAAATATCATCAATGGCGTTTGCTACAACTTTAAGTCTCGGAAACGTTTTTTAGGCCGATGTAGTTCGGTTACAAGTTGAATTTGAGGAGACTTTCCAAGTCTAGACTCACCGAGTGGGCCTTTAGCAAATCGAGGCATTCCAAGACCAAATTTATATTTTGTTCTAATTAATCACTGAACAAGTTTTCTGTCAATTAGTGCTCGCAGTCCATTTGGTTTCATATCACGCAATTCGTATAAAATTATTTTTTCACAGACATGTTTATCTTGTTCCGCGTCGGCGCATTGCTGTTGAATTAACTTGATTATAAGGTTCTTGTCCTGAAAGTGGATTATCATTTTCATCGAGTTGCTGATCTAGTGGATTATGTGGACCAGTATATTTATGCCCTGGCACAGTATTTTTATGCCCTGGCAATGTCCAACCGCATTTTGGTTTTGGTAATTTGCCAAATAATGTATGTATTTCAATGCCAGCTCCGATTATCTCTCTTCTACCACAAGGCACGCAGTAAGTAACAAAGACAAAGATCTTTATCATAATCATAATTACATTTACATGCTATTATTGTTTGTCACAGAAATTACAAAAATATTTTTATAAAAAATTATAAAAATTATTAATTTACAAGAATAACCCTCTCATTAATCGGAATTATATCGACACCTTCACCAGCGATTTTAGCTCGCTTTAAAGACATACTTATCTTTCTGCCGCAAATCTTTTATTTTTGACCGATCACCTGTTTTAGTTTTAGTTTTACACTTGAGACAATATCTTGTCATTTTTTATATTTTCATTTGTCACACAAAATTAATCACAAACATATAAATAGCAATAGAAGTTTGTTTCTCAAACTGTAAAGTAAACTTTAAAACATTCGTCTTGCGTTTGGACATTTGTTTGATAAACATAATACAATAATAACCGCAAGCAGAAGTTCCAAGCGGTTATATTTGGTTGGAAGAATAGTTTCTTTATTTTTTTATTTTTATTTTATTTTCGATTAATAGACTTCTTGATGTCATCACTTGGAGGCAAATCAAATGAGTCAACGTAAGTATTACTGTAAACTGCAACCCAATGCGTGCCAGATCCGTCATTAAAATCTTGTATATTAATTGCACATGGTGATTCTGCTGGCTCGTGATCAAGTTCATCCTTAGAAGAAACTCCGTGATTTTTTTAACACTCGCTAAGTAATTCAAAATTCCTTAAGGCCCTGTACCTGGAAGCATTATTCCACGACCTCCTATTTCCAACAGATTCGGCATTCGCGTTTGACTTTCTCTTTTTCCCCTTTGTGTTTTTGATGTTGTCTTTTGTTGTTTTTTTTGAGGCATTTTTTATCATTCCCACACTAAAACGTTTGTGTGGCTCACATATTTTGTGGGGCACAAATATTTTGTGTTGCACAAAAATGTGTGCCCTGACCGCGTCAAAGGGCATAATGCTACACAATTTGTTTGATACCATCAGTGGACACCACCTTTTTAGTTGCACTGGATATTGCGCCTGATGCTGTTGCAAATCCTGGTGCAAGTAGTATACCATGTTTTGCCATTGTCGTTACTTGTGACACATATAGATTTAACACAAACGATTTTCCTTTATCAAATGTGGTTATTTGTTGTTTTGTTAACATCAACTTCATTTGGGAGCCAGATTTCGAGTTTGGGTTTATTTTAAAGTGAAAGTACACGTCGTTTTGGGACTGATGTAGCTAAATTTTTAACTTGTCCTTGTCTCAAGTATATTTCTTTTACAGTACAGACATTTTGCATCGGTTGCGTCAATTGTAATAAATCAATCACTAACAACAAGCGCATACACACTTAACTCAGCATCTTCGGCAGCGCAAAGTATCCAAGTCACCTAGATATCTGCAGTTGATCAGATAGATCTTTCGCTGTGCTTGCTAACATTGAAATAAAATATTGGGTACAAGACTCGAAATTCTTCAACATAGATTTGATATCCGCTGTCCACGTCCTGATAATTTTGCATTGTTTCCATCAGGTGTGTGTATGGTCGTGTAACATTTGTTGTTGCTTCATTAGCAAGGTTGCATTCGATTGCTTTTGGTGTATTTTATTCTGATGGGTATATATTTTTTTGTGTACGTTGTAAGCATTGACTCAAGTTCTGTTGATTTGCTTGAGATGGAACATCTCATGGCATCCATCAAGCAAGTCCTGAAATACGAAATTGTGCGTCGGCTCCACCAGATTTAATCAAAGAATCGTTTTGTTCTGCTCGATCTAACATAAGTGCATGTTTCAATCCGCCAAATACTTTATTATAATCGTGACCAAACCAAACGATGGTGCTTAACGGAGCATCATTGTTATTTGGTGAGACTGTGCTGCAAACGTTTGTCGTTTACTGTATCTCTCGTTATATCGTATGTTTTAATAAATCCGTTTTTGAAATTTAACATAGCTACACCATCTGCGCTGCTGATGGTGGTGTTATTCCAAGGTTATTACACGCAAGGGTTGATGCATCTTGACGAACAGAAATCATCATTAAGGTTTGTTTTTACATTCGCCATGGAATTTTCATGCTGTAGCAGAAATTAACCCAATTTCATATTTTACATAGGTGGATTATAACTAGCAAACAAATTTGCGCTATCAGTTGTTGTTTGTGAAGAGTCAAGCAACAGTGTTGTTGATAACATCTTTTTATTTTTTATTCCCACAAAAAAATCTTTGTGTGGCACAAAAAATTTGTTAAGAGACAAGATCCTTATGTACAAACTCATATTGAACCTGATGTTAATGATCCATTTGCGCGAAGTAGATATAGAATATCAATAATATTATTGTCGATTTCAGTACTAACATTTTCTGCTTTTTTTGATGACATCAATAACATCAGTCTGTTAACCATTTCTGCTTTTGATGTAAATGCTCGAACTCCTTGAAATATTACTGGCGTGTTTTACCACGGTTTTTATCAAATTCTGTACGTAAAACCGTTTATACCCCCAGCCTCTGTCACCTGGTTTTTGTTTTTGGTCGTAAAAAAATCTTACCAAAGCTTGTTTATGCACCTTTGCAGTAACACCTTCTCGCGTAATCATAATACATTTGTTAACACCATCTTCTATTTCTGAATTATGAATTGATTTAGGAGCTTCATTTGCATCCTTTATTTTTCCGTTAAGTAACGAAAGCAGATCATCTTTTTGATCTTGACCCCAGTTTCATATTTTATTGGTATCTGGTCCTCCGGTAGGTGCATTATATATATTTAAGTATAAAATCTGTCTAATCGTCATCATTAATTAAGGCAAAAGGTTTATTGATATTATTATCAATGTATTTTTTTAGATTTTGTTTTCTTTCACAAAACTTTTCAACAACATCTTCAACAGCAGATTGCTGCTTTTCATCAATCAATCTTAACAAACCTTTCTCCTGTATTTATTTAATCTCATCTGAAGGTAATGGTGTTGTATCCGGCTGCTTACCAAGTACTGCTTCGGTTACCCGCTTAAACATTTTGGCAGTTTCTTCTTCTACTTGAATTTGTCCACGACGTGCTTCCTGTTTTTTTTTCTTCAACTCCTATCTTGTCTCAACTATTTTTTTTTTAAATAAACCAATTCTTTGTTTGTTCATTGTTGTTAATGAATTCCAAATAAAATTCGACAATACAACAACGAAACATTTTCGTTGGATCTCGTGCAAGCTTTTGTATAAAAAAGTTGTATTTATCTTTTGTTGCTTCATGATAAGCTCAATGAATCTATCTTTTGTTACGTATCCGCATTGCTCATTTGCAATTTTTCTTACATCTATATTAGCAAGTCCAGGAAAAGAAATAAAACAGCCCGTATTTTGTCGTATAAATCTGTCAACATCATAAAATCCTTGTGCAAGATAAACCGCATTACATTTTCGGTTACGCGATAATGAAAAATAAGGTTTTATTTGACTCATTTCAGTGTTGTTTAGCGGATTACCATCAAATACATTTAGTTTTTTTTCGACGAATCAAGTTCGTTTATGGGGATAAGACCTTCCGGTTGTTTAACGATAAAAATATCCTCACGTACACCAAGTTAGTCACGCAGTGTATTGTTGTATTCTATTAGCAACACGTATTTATCTTGCTATTGGTTTATTGTGCAAATATAAACTCTATCTTATTTAATATTATCGTTTAAATATATATATATATGTATGTATATATATATATATATATATATATATATATATATATATATATATATATATATATATATATATATATATATATATATATATATATATATATATATATTATTGCAGTTATATGAATAATGAATTATTACACAAAATTTGGAAATGCACTAAGAGGATCTGAGCCTAATACTGTAACAACAACAATCAAACATGTTGATTTATCAGATTATCTAAAATAATCCAGCGAAATTATGACAGGCAATATATCATTGTAAAATAGTTGAGTACTTAATTTAGAAACTGTTTATGCAACTATAAATTTAAATCAAACATAAGATGTAAGAAATTCACAATTAAAAGCTGTCGATTATAACAAATTTGATAAAAATGGTCTAACAGTTACTGGTAATGTTGATATTTCATGTAATAAAATAATTCGAAACTGCTCATCCAACTCCAAATTTAAATCAAACATAAGCTGTGAGTTATTTGCAACGGAAATATGTTGATGATTTAAAAATCTCGATAAAACCGGTGGAACAGTTAGTGGTAATATTAACATGTCAGGTAAAACTTTTATTGGTCTTGAGGAGGATTTTCCACCAGCAAATGTCCGCATGAGCCAAACAGCAAGATATAATCATGTTTATTCTGTTTACTTTGCAGCTGTTAAAAAACTGGTGATACAATGTCAGGAAATCTGGTGATAACAAAGGCCGCAAGAGTAACTGGGCTATCAATCAACTCCCCGCCTGCTAATCATACTGATGCGATTAGCTATGCACTAGTTAAGTGGCGTACTTACGCACTATTTACATTTGTTTGGTGGATCAATGACTAGCTCGATTAATATGGGCGGTAATTTAATTTATGGTACTCAACTTGATAATAAACCGCTGTCAACGATGACTGGCTTACCAGTGTAAGATTTATTTTAAAAACAACTTTGTTAAGTTCAATGGTGATACAATGTCTAATACGTTGAATATGGGCGCTAATAAAATAACATCATTATTTACTCCAACATCTAATACAGATTTAGTAAATAAAAACTACGTATACGACAATGACTCGATATTACGAAACACAATGCAGCAATTATATCAATTTACCGCTGGCTGGCGGAATAATGACTGGCGCAATTGACATGAGCGAAAACAAAATGTTCCAATCTCAGCAACAGATTGAGCAAAGAAAGCTTTTGTAGATTCTGTTGGTTCAAGTGGAATAAAATGAACAAAAATAATGTTGGATGTATTCCTAATTTACCAGAAGCTGTTAATAATCAAATGGGATTCATTGCTAGTGCGTTAACACAGTATTTTGGTAATAATCGTTTACAGTTTTAGTAACATTATCAGGAAGGACAGAATGGACCACTAATGAGAAACAACAAGCTTCTGGTTAAAAATACAATGTCCATACTCTGTAGCAATCTGGCAGTTTCAGTTGCGTGGTAGATTAATCTCTGGTGTTGGGCGAATCTATAATTGAAACATCAAGGGTCTAATAATTATTAAACGGGGACTGATTTGTGTAGTACAACAAATACATACGTTTCAACGGTACAGTATTTTACTTTAGCTGCTGCAAATACTGCTAACAAATACAAATATTTTCGTATCTACGTTAATGATACAAAAAAGTCTGTATCCCGGAGTGACCTCGTTTAAATTTTTACAGTTGACTATCAATTTTAATCTAACGTTGTAGACTAAATGTCAGACCCAGCAATTATAACAGTAGCAAAGGAATTTAATGATAATATTTTTAACCTGAGCAAATACGTTTTCGTTGAAAATGATAATGAAACAAATTATATTCACCATACAAAACAATCTCATTATGATTTAATAAATAAGCCTTTTAATAAATGGGTGGTGGTAGGAAAAGTAAATTTTATCCTTGTTATGAATACGCGCGTTCCACAATTGAGAGACGCACTAAAACGTTTTGATTTGATAAGCATATACTGTCTTCCAGACGATTGCAAAGAAGAACAAGATCGAGTTGAAAGTATACTTAAAAAATATTACTCGAGCTTAGCAAGGAAAATTTTGAGATTATCACAAAATCAAATAAACGTGCGTAGTGGAAGAAGAACAGAAGAAGCTAGGATAGAAAATGTTTATAATTGGCTTAAAAAACTGTCAAAATAAAAAAGTCAAAACCAGAAATATTACAAATTTTAACGAAGGTTTTTCAAAACTAGAATTTTATTATTATTTAGGTATGTACTACCACGACATAAAACACTGTAGAAGTTGCTGGAAACATATCGAAGGACGCTGAACGTTTACTAAAGGCGTAGATAAACGCAGTTCGTCCAATAACAGATAAGCCTCGTTATGATTTTGACCCTATTCTTGTAAATAAATGATTGGCGATAATTGAAAACTTTAGCGGTGAAATTGATGACGCTGACGATACTGAACGAGAAATGTTTTTCAGTGAGCTTGAAATGTTTAAGTTTACCTTCTATAATACATTTACCATACGATATTAGTGAGTTTGATGATGTTTCATTACCTACAATGGAAGAATCTCGTCAATTATTGTTGTTAATATATCATTAAAAGTCGAGAAATTATACACACAACCCTACGAAAAATTATAAAAAAGCTTGGCAGATATATTTATGTGGATGATGTTAGCAATAAAAATATACGCCGAAAGGAAATTTTATCATATTTTTTAACAGCATATGAAATTATTAGACAACATCTTATTCTCAATAATTCTTGTATACAAGATAGAGAGCTGGTGATAAATTCGAAAACGATTGTAAAGATCTTGTAAATGAAACATATTTATAAAGAATGTGTGACAAATTTAGTTCATACAGTCGGTTAATGAAAAACGAGGCATTTACAGATGAATGACATAAGAATACGAAGATCAGATGTCTATATCAAGTACATAGTTTTTCTGACTGATCCAATGAATAATAGCTTTCGAATATCTTGAAAAAAATTGGACTTAATACCTTTCAAATTTTATTTTAAAAAATTATCACATAAAATATATAACAATGAAAAACACGTCATTGATTTCAATCATTTTTTAAAAAGTATTTCAAAAGCCGAGATTGATACGTTAACACACTTTTACAAGTTTTATCATAATAAACATCGGTGTATAAAATAAAGTTATAAATATTGCTACAAAATAATTTGGTTAATGATATTTACCATAGCTGATGATAGGATCTGGTATTATTTCAGGCAGAGCATCATGAAGCCCATTATTGTTAATAATTTCTTGTGTTGGTGTTTCTCTTTCTACACGTTGTAAATCATTGATCATAGAATTGTAAAAAAAAATGCTTGTAAAACATCAAAAATTGCTTGTAAAACAGCAGTTATAATTTATAAAAGATTACCGTGTAAAATATGATATGAATGATTTAATACACGAGTTTCGTACAAATGACAGCATATTCACTGATATGTTTCCAATGAGAGTAGGCAGGCATGAAGAAAAAAAATATCAAAAAAATATAGTGATGAAGTTGTGTAAGTAGAAGAGAAAAAGGAGTGTTTTTGGCTTAAGTTCTTCAAAAAAGCTCAAAACTAATACATCGTCAAATATAGATACCATAGTTGTTGAGCCAGAAGTGTAAAGTTTTAAAACAAAATTAAGGAAAATACTTTGAATATATATTTGTAAAAATTTGACAGGTCATAAAATTTAGTAATAAAAAACAAGAACTTGTATTTGTTATGAACTTTTATGAGGACCGTGAGTAATAAAAAAACTCCCTTTCTCTATTACGATGTTTCCACCGATCAGATAGTGGCTCTTTGTGAGAATGTGATCTCTTTCGTACGATACAAGTATAAAAAATGTATGTATTTATTTTTTTATCTGTCACGTGTTAAATTGAACGTTGAAATAATAGAAGATCTTTCTTTTATGATCCATTTATACTGCCTATATACATATTTATTACATAAGACATATGTAACGTTTAACAAGTACTTTAAATTCAAAGGACTAATTGCCAGTTATATATTTTACTTCTGTATGCTTCCAATCAAGTTCAAATTGTTTTTACATTTCGATATAAAGTGCATGTTTGCGTCCAAACATGCTATAAAAAAAACAATGATTTCGGGTTTATTACGACACTGCGCCGTCCGTTTCAGAAGCTTCACTTCTATTTTTGTAACGGTGACTACCCATCTAATCAGGAACGCGTACACATGCTGTAAATCTTCCCAAAATGTTCCTTTCTTTTTCAATCCTGTAATCACTCAGCCTATTCAGAATTTTAAGGTCTATACTACATTTTTCCTATTCATATGACTTCATTGAAACATTTCTCACGCAAACTATGTACACGCACCATGCTTTTCCTTCGCCGCTACATTCTAGTTAATAAATGCGTCTATTCTGCTATTTTCTTTATAATCCAATTATACCCAAAGAGCAATATTTAAATGTTTTATTAGTGTTACACTCAGCTCCACTTAACCTAATCATGCTAATTAATATATGAACAGCGTCGGACCAGCAGAAGAAATACAGATATATGGAAAAATAAATACACAAATGAGAAGTATGTATGGAAAACAACACAAGTAGAATCGTGTGCACATACAATATCACATAGTGAAATGATTTTTAGTTTGCTTTATCTTGTCGTATTTGCCTTATATCCACCAGTACAAGAATGCAGGCTAGAAATTCTCAAATCCATTCCATTACTCACAAGAGTACATTCATTCTGTCCAAGGAGTTAGAATACTTAATTTTTAAAATCTCGCATGTTAAAGGAGTTAGATAAGATGAAACTCTTATAAATTCGGTTTATTTTTATTACCTTAATTGGAGTCATACAACTTATTTGATCTCAAGTCTTCGATGCCCAAATTAATTTGTCAATCTCCATCTCATGTACCATTTTTCTTGTTTTCTTTTGTCCATAAGGAGATTCTTGCAAATTTCTTTCTTCGACAGACTTTTGCATTATTAACCTATGTTAATTGTTTTCTACGTCTTCATAAGTAATTAATTAAGATTAGTGTTACCCATCGTCAGAGTATCGAGCAGCCAGATGTGCATCATTTCATTTTTCGCCAATTGTTTAAGAAAGTGCGTGCTTGGGATGGACACATCTTACGATCGCAAATACAATTTAGGTGGGGAGATTTGAACAACTTTACATTGAAAAAAATTCTATCAATTCCCGTTATTAAAATGTCTCAATTACATGACAATTATCGTTAGAACACACCATTAGATACATGAGTATTTGTGGTCGATCATAGTATATAGGATCCCATAGGATAACATGCGGGAGACGGTTTGAGGTAAGATCATAATTATATAGGCGCCATATGTTTAGCGTGCGGGAGACGAACGGGAGACGGTAAAGGGTCAAATGTGTTTAGAGTATCAAACGTGTTGTATGGGGTAAATACATACAAACACTCTATTGCACATTACGGTAAAGGCAATGGTTATAGGCACACTACTATACCCTTACATACAAACACGTAATATCACACGAGAAGATGTAAAGGCGATTTTAAATTTAGTGGTGATAATCATACATACAGGCAAACAACAAACGTTCACGAATACAAATTATTTTGGCAAATAAGATTAGTGTCTCTATTTGCTATAGGTCTCTATGATACCTAAAAGGACCATTTGTATTTAACTTCTCTAACTTAATGATTACACCCTCATGTTTTATCACCGCCGACTTCACATCTCTGCCCGGAGCTATTTTCAATTTTCTTCTACGGTGTTTTGGTGGAAACAATTAGTTTAAACGCAGGTTATTCGGTCTCCTTTTCCTCATTGGAGATTCAATCTGCATGACTAAAACTTTGGAAGTGTTCCTGAATCTGGAAGTGTTCCTGAATCTGTCTCTGAGGCGATTGGATCACCTTTCTTTGTGTTCGCGCTTCTTTTTTCGTCTCTTCATATCAGGTTGTTTAATCTTAGCCACTTCCGCCTCTATTACTACTCTTATAAATAGCTGTTTCTCTAACCACTCCCTGCAGACATGCCTTTGGTTGGCGAATTCCCTTTTTTGCCTCTCTCCTCTAGGAGGTACTATAATCTTCTACCAAACTGACGATTTCCTTCAAGTCCTCCATTTGGCAATATTGGTCGGTTGCCATCCTGTGTTCTTTTCTATGCGATCGGCGACGATGGCCAAATTAAACAGTAATTTCGCGGGCTATTCTTTGCATTTTTTTAAACAACGACCGCTCCGATGGCCTAGTGGTTAGAGCGTCCGCGTCGGATGCGGTAGGTCGTGGTTCGATCTCCGCCGATTCATGCCAAAGACTTACAAAAGTTGTACCAACATCTGCCTCGCTTGGTGCTCAGCATTAAGAGGTTAGTGTTAGGACTAGTCAGATTGGTGTGAGGATAATGTGACTGGGTGGGACATCATGCTACATGTCTGCGGCATGATGCCCCAGTGCTAGATATCACTATAAACTGTCACACTGCACACATTGTAACGATATGACTAAACAATTGTTAAAGCTACGTTAAAAATCCAAATCACACACACACTCAATTTTAGCACATCCCCATTTTAATTTAGAATGAGACTTGTATAGTACATGCGTAGTACATGCATAGAAAATATTCATACATACACTTTATTCCCCATACAAACACTCTATCCCCAGACAAACACACTATACGCAACAAATATTTTATAAGGAACGGGATTTCCACTCCTATTTGTTTTGGAAATACAAATACACACTCAAACATAGAAACACGCTTCTTTTTGGAAAAGGATGAGTAGTAGGTCTCTTTTCTAACAATTTAGGTGGCCATGAAACAGCCCCTTTGTCTACTAGACCTAGTGTGTGCATTGGTCTAGCTCTGCAGGCAACACATCTCCCAATTCATTAATCTAAGCAACAATAATTGATTGAGACAAAGATGAGGGAAGGAGGCGATTTGCCTTTACTCCCTCAATCCTTCGTTTTAGGGCAATACAAATGTCTGCCTCTGTGCTCATTGTTGTGGTTGGGTGTGCTCCTGTTGCTGCATCTATTTCGGTGTTGCTGTGGTTATCGAAATCGTTGTTGAAGTTATTGCTGCTGAAACCTCATGTTTCGGGGTTTAGTCTAAAGGACCGTAATGCTGTCTTGTGCTATGGGTTTAGAGCCTTCATCATGGGCGACGTGTCTGGGGGTACATTGTTTCCTCCCTCTTCCTTTTGTCTTCTATCACCTTTTCCTCCAGTGTTGAGAGGACAAGTTGATTAGACATTTTTAAATGGACCGTAATCATCTGGAACCATTCCAGTCTGGATCAAGTTCTTTGACTTGCTCCAGGTTGTGATAAACATGCTTTAGGTACGTTAAAGTATCACATAGCTTTCCGGTAGTGCGTTATCATTGTAGCAGCTGAAGAGTCCGCTATGTTTGGATGGACTGTCTTTTTGTCTTTGATTCAGGTCTTGTGTGGCAATTATCCCATGTGCGACCGTTTGACATGCTACTTACTTTCTCGTCGTTGAGTAAATTTTAAGTGCCCATCCGACACTTTGATGTATGCACCTCATAATTCTTACGTTAATGTCCGGATGCGACAAAGGAGGAGAAGAGATTGAAAGCATCGCGTCCTGATTTCACTGGATGAATGGCTCCTATTGATCCAGAGATGAGACTTTGCTAAAATGAGTGCTGTTGTGTTGCATTTGGATTTGGAATTTTGAATATATATATATATATATATATATATATATATATATATATATATATATATATATATATATATATATATATATATATATATATATATATATATATACTTTAGACGTTTTGATTAGTATTGTTGGAGAAGAAAGGGTTATAGTGTGCATCGGATCATATCCAGAATTAAAAGCCTCTGCTCTATAATGGCTTTTTTTTATAGAGTTTACATCATTTGCACTTTTACATCGGGATATAACATAAGCTGTAATTCAATCATTCTCGCTATGTGTGGCTAAGCCTGATGGTTTGGATTTGTGTCTACCATATGCTGTCTAAATTTTGGGCCTATTTGTTTGGTCTTGCGTATCTTTTGTTGCAGTTGCTTACCTGTGTGTTTCTGGGTTTATTAAATAACTAAGTACCGCATTGTGCTATTGGCCGTTGTGGTCTGGGGAGTTTATCACCTTAAATTCTTACTTACTTTGGGGCAAAGTTAATTTGTTCTACTGCTAATTCCCTGCTAGTGAACCAAATATTATCACCTTGTGCGGCAGGGCCTGATAGTCTGGACTTAGGAGCACTTATATGGTTTAACTGTTCTTTAAACTGTGAGAATGTCTTTGTTTCCTGCCAATTCTCCAATACCAAATCCTACTATGAAAGAAAGGAAGTGGTATTTTGTGGAATTTCATTCATAACGTCGTGTAGTTTTTGGGAATGGGAAAATGTGAACAGTTAATGCCCACTATGTTAATACTTGGTACAAACCTACCAAAGATGTCTGAAAAAAGTTCAATGATTCTGATTTGGAATCATAAATGCGACGATCATTTTTGTACAACTATTCTTGACCTTGCTTGTTCATGTCATAGACGAGGAAAATTGTTTACCTTCTTTGATATTTATGGCATGCTTAGGATGAATGATTTCTACCAAAGGCATGTCCTAACGAGCTTCATCAGCCAATTGAATGGCTTGAGGTAATTCGGCCATGAATCAGCATAATGCAGTTTTGTTTGGAAACCGACCCATATAATTGTCAATTTGTAAAGTGAAATAAAATTGGTGATTCATAGTTCAATGCTTCTTTTTTCGATGAGCTACACTATGTAAAATGAGAATGATTTTTCAAATGTTCCAAAAAGAAGGTTGCTGCCATTGTGACTGGAAAAAAATCGTGAATAGAGTTGACCACAAGGCTACTGCTGTTGTATTTGTTAAGTTTTGAAGAAAAAAAATAACTAACGCAACTTCTAATCAAAATTATCTACAACAATTTGTAGCGTTGTTGCAAACCCAAACTGATAATGGCTTTTCTCGATGACACAATACACCACACATATGTGGGATAAAGAGATGAATTGAATTTTAGGCACACGTACACGACACAACACCCTTAGTTGATGTTTTGAAAGCTTTTGAATGGAGAAATTCTGAGAAGGAGAGGTATCTGCTGTGCTTCACAGTAAACTCCTTACTTGTTTTTATAATCGATGACTTGTGCAGCGGCAACCGAAGAACCAAGTCCACTTTGTTATCCTTTCCAACACGTTCTTTTATTTCTTTTGCGCTGGCGTTTACGTGTTATTCTATCGCGAATGCTTTCTACATCTTACGCGCGTCTCTTTTGGTCTCTCGTTTAACTCAGGCAAATAAAATCTTCATTTTAATACTTCTCCGTTCATGTCTTCCAATTTATAGACTCCAAGATTACTTTCACGCAGTTGTCTTGTGACAAAAACAGGGCAGTTGCCCAATTAGGCAAAAATCCTTTGCAAGTCTGCGCTTGGTTTTTCCAGTGCGAATCCAATCTGCCGTCTCTGATATATTTTTATTTCTTTGGGGTGGTAGGTTACGTTCCAAACAATCAGCGAAGCATCATCACTAGAATACAATGTGAAAAGTTCAACTACACTTACATTATTGTGATCTAAATCTCAAATAACCTGAATGTTATACAACAAGTCCGAGCTAATTCCAGCAGTATTGAATGTCATGATTTTCAACAAAGGTATAATCCGGAATGTATTTGAATGAGATCTTTATAACTCCAGAGTAGTATTTAGTCCAAACACGTCAACGAACAGTTTATAATGTCAATAGTTAATTTAAATATATAATTTCTCTCAAAATACATGTGATCACTCAGAAGAAAAGTAGTAAATGATTCAACAAACTAAATCTAGAACAGGAACGAAGACCTTTCGAAATGTCTGCCTGCTGCTGAAGTACCTTTCTTCTTTTCCTTTGTTTTGGCTCCGTTCGTTTGTCGAAAACTTTCCCACGATATGTCCCATTATGTTGGCATATATTTTCCCCACAATGGTGGCACATATTAGGCAAATCTAGTCTTGTGAATTGTTAATTTGGATAATACTTTGGTACTGCGAATGCCTTCCACAGATAATACTTTACTTGGTAAGATACCTATAGGAGGTGATGCGTGGATCATGCGGAGATTGGCTTGTTTTCCATGGGACATGATACACTTGACTTTGAATTGTTGGATATGTTGATTTGAGTGGAAGATGTCAATTTTGCTAGCGTACTAAACTCATTCAGAAGTAGAATTGGAGACTTCAAACTGTCGTGAATAATGGATAGACTCAAACGATCCTCCTCTTTAGCTTGGCATTATCGTTTCCATGTCTCCAACAAGGAGTAAAGCAAAGCTGTAATAAAACCTGTTGTTTTCTCAATTGGCACTTCAGAATTTAACTGTTTGTGTGCAAGTCGTGAATCAATATTTTCTGGATGTCACTCTTTTGCGTCCCTCGAATGTGAAAATAATCATCAGGAGCTACTGAATAACTTTCGTTTCTGGTGGATCTAGACTCTCTTGGACTTTTCGCAGAGTAGAAAGAGGGTACATCGTGTAATCTTCAAAATGATTGGCATGTTCTTTAGATAACACCTAATTTACTGTACGAGCTTACGCAAAAATCGTCTTATTTGTCAATCGTGGATTTTTCATCTGGTTTCTTCTCAGCAAAGTGTGATCGTTTTACCTTCATTCAAACATTTGATTCCTCTACGTTTTAATCACATAAGAGATTATATAATTTATCCAGTTTTTAGACTGTAAAGAAGAAGAAGAATACAAATGATTGCCCTTCATGTCAGAGATTTACAGAGTCATTTGAACGTATACTTCAGATAAGACTACGGACTGTTCGCCTCGAGTCAAAATACTTGCTATATTTGTACAGATAAAGCGCATTGGGCTTCAGAATGTCCACAGCGTCAAAGCAAAGGAAAGACAGGATATATAATAAATAAAGGTAACCATACGTGTTATCATTATCAGGAAAATGTATACTGGCCTATAGAATGTCCCAAGAAAAAAAAAGAACAAGCAGGGGATGCGAACCCATACCCGCCATGAAATGTCAGAAGACTAGACAATTTGAAGACAGGGAAGAGGATGAACATATGCTAGTGAATAAATTTAAAAATAGTGACAGACAATTAGATTCATACATTTTTGTAAATGTGAAAAGAAGTATTTATAATGAAGTTTGTGAAGTCGTCCGCATTTTGGAACTTTAATTTCTTCCTGTATATTTTATATTTTCATTCCATGAATACATTTATTATTTCTTGTTTTAATGCTTAAACATTATATCGATATCTAATATAATAGCTTTGATATTGCACAGCCCTGTCTCAATGATCATCTACTTAGAAAGTTTTGTTTAGTGCTACATTTTCCTGTGCTTGTGAGTATATATTATACCGCGATTTAACCAATTTAAAATACTTTCTCCCAACTCAAATGTTTCTAATACGTATCTAATGCAGTTTTGTTCAATCCTATCAAACGTTCCTTCCTTGATCGGATAATATCGCTGCTCCTTGTTCTCCCGTTGCGTCTTTATAATCTAGTAAATATTTTATTGGCAATGTGTTATTTAGTACTGCCTACTATTCGTTTGCATCATTACTCCTGATTTTCGTTATTTTTGCATTACCAAAATTACATATTTACTTAATTTCACAATTTATTTATTGTTTGCTCTGTCTTCAACTATATTTATGTTCCATTGTAAATCTTTTATACTAAAAGCATATTCTTAATTTCTTCTTGATATCAGTTATTTTGCAGAATAGCATGCTCGTTTTCCAATTGCATCCAGCTTACCTAGATCTCTCATTTATAAATAAATATAATTCTACAGGGAAAGTATTTCCAATATATTAGATCTAGTAACATCTTTCGTTAACGTTTCACTAATACAAAATTTATCACAAAATTTATCAAGTAAACTCCTCGGTTCTGTTCATAATCATTAGCGTATTCCTTTTAATATGGTTTATTTTTCTTAAGACATAGATTATATTATTATCTCTTTTTCTATAATAGTCAGAATTGTAAAAACAAGTTGTTTGTCTTTCTCTTGCAGTGCTTTGGTCATATTGTAGTCAGTTAGCATATGGTTTAGATCTCCCCCAATAATAATATGTTTGTAGTATATCACAATATTTGCCAAGATTAGTCCCCCCCCCCACAAAAAAATATCTGCTTATTTTATTAGTGCTTGTAGGTTTATAAAATCGTACGATAGGAAACTTTGAATTTTGGATCAACTTCAATATCTATCAAGGACTTTTGGTCAATATTGTCACTGATACCCCCTTATCATTTCTTTTAGTAACTAAAATTAACAAATTCAAAATTCTTCTTTCGTAAATGTATTATAATTTGTCATTAATTTCTTGGAAAAGTATAATTTTCTTATCTATCGTGTTTATTATTCCATTTTCATTATAAGAGATAATTTATATACTCTTCTTTCATTTTAGTTTTGTATACATTAATCGTAGCAAGAATTGTCATGTTATAATATTTTTCACTTGCTATGTCCTATGTATTAATTTCTTATATGTTCTTTTGTATTTCTTTCGTCCCCATCTTCAGATATATATATATATATATATATATATATATATATATATATATATATATATATATATATATATATATATATATATATATATATATATATATATATATATATATATATATATATATATGACTGAGCTATCTTACGGCAAGGCCAGTAAAATATATAAATAATCTGAATGAATAAATGTATAAATAAGTCTTCAATTGTGGGGGATCATACATAATTGTTTAACCCTTTTTAGCCACGCTCACCTGTTCTACTTTTCTGTATATATTCAATCAGGACTATATTGAGAATCTAATATCACTCAAACTCAGACTGACTGAAATGTAAACAGTAATAAAAACAATAAACAAAGCAATAAATTATTTTCAGTTTCGAGAAAAGGATGATGACATTTTAGCCATAAAGTCAGAAGAACTTAGTGAAAAATCATGGAAGTTTTACGCCGAAGAAGAGTCTAAAAGCAAGGAGAAAGGCCCAGGTGATGTCAAACAGACAAGCTGCTGTGCTACATAAATCACTTTCTAAAATGTTTGTCCAGCAATCAACAAATATTTGTAAGACCTATTAGGAGATGTTGACATTATCTCTCTCTCTCTCTCTCTCTCTCGTACCTCTTCGGGTCATCAACAGAAACTCGGTGTTTCGGTGTAGTATGCACTCTTCCCTCCTCGCAAACACCAATATGGAGCTATAAATTTAATACACAACTTGAATATTTGTCAGGTTTTCCCTTTTATGGCGTCGAACAATATCCACTCTGACTTTACGACAGATCTCGTCTTATCGTAATTCAACGAAACTATGTTATTGTGGTGAGTTCGCAACCTGATCCCGAGATATAATCGTATTAACTTTAAATTAATGTAATTTTCTAGCTGCTGCCCGCATTCATAACTGGAACCATAACATAACTAGATCTCTCATATAGCAATTACATCCTACTCTGGACTATAACATTTCTAGCTGAACGCTGTCGATCGATATACGTCGATTTTCCTCGGTTGAGAGAATTCAAGACTTAACTACACAAACGAATTAATGAACTTCACTTCTCGTTTTAACGTATTTCTTGCTAACCTGCGACTCACTGACTTATACGTAATAAAATCATTTTTTAGCATACACTCTACATATCATTTAAGATAGATACATGAATTTTCACAATTCGTATCTGAGTAATGCATGGCATCCCTATAATACTCAATTTTCAACATATCTGAACGAGGTAATTGGAACAAATTCATACCAATTGGAACAAATTCATATAATACTTGATTCATATAACATTCTTGACAATAAACGCAAACCCTTAGCTTCCGAACTAACAGCATATCAAATACGAATTTAAAAAGAATAAAATCAAGAAATAATTGTAAACTTATATCAATGAGCATATTGTAAGAGCAGCGGAGAGGTTGAACGGCCCTATCGGTGGAACGTCATTTTTGAAAAAATAAGGCTTCCTACGAAAACGAAAAAATAGGTAAATAACACCAAACCGAAGTCTCTAATTTACCGAGAGTATCTTTAGTTGGTTTAGCTTTTTTGTCACTTTATCGTTGAAGCAAGTGTGGTTCTAAATTTGTATGTGCGTTCGCTTATCGGCCGTACATTATATTGAGGTCGTTCCCGCTCTGGCGCTATAAATATATGAGTAATTAAATAAGTTTCAACCACATATTTTATCAAGACTTATACGATATTGTGATCGAGGATCATGTAAATTTATTGTTATAAATCCGTGTGGAGTAGATTATGATTTTGAAAAGAAGTTTCTAAACATAATCATGTCCATATCCCCACTACACCAAGTCTGTTGAATATTTCGCAGAATATGTGTATCAACTCCATTAAATACAACTAACATATTGCAGTTATCTCTGATCACTTTAAGCGTTTGTGTATATCGCTGAGTAAAATAAATCACATCTGTATTTTTATGTCTGTCTCGAGAAAATATTCTAGCTGGATTTGATTGTCTGTCCAGCAATACTTCATCATAAACTAATAAATTATTAATAAATCTCTAAAGATCATCAACTGACGGTGCTTCATGAATATCTGTTATAAAATTAATAAAATCATCACCATCTTGCTCCAACAATTTCGCGTTTTCATTAAAATCTTTAATTACGTCATAACATCTCTGATCATTAACTGACGGAGCTACGAAATATAACGTATCCCATTTAAGCCATATCATTATCAAATTACGTAATGCGTGCGTTTCACCAGACAAAGATGGACATATTCTTAACATTCTGATGGAATTTGATAATTCTGAAATATGTTTGACTGGTTCTTGTTTTCGTGTCGCTGAGAAATCAATGATATTAATCTTATTCAAATATAATAAATAAAATGGATTTATATTTTTTCGATGTTGAGCATCCACCCTCAAAAGTGGATTAACACCAATAATAATGACAAAATAAAAGATCTGCACTTCCAGGCAAATGTGTAAAATGTGATACAAAATAAAGATATAAAGTCGGTGGTGATATCGCTACTTCATCAGGAAAATTACCAGCAACCCCATGGGCTAAATACCCAGGAGAAAAACATCTTCCGGGATATAATTATTATGGTCCTGGAACTTGACTTTATACCTTACTTGACGAGCGAAATCAGCCAAGACCTGGAGATTATCCAATAAATGCGATTGATCAAGGATGTCATGTTCATGATGTAGCGTATAAAAATCCAGATCTGCAACAAAGACTTATTGCATTTGTGAAGCTGAGTCACTCGTTAAATTCCCTAAAAAATAAATATATTAGAACATCATTAGCCAATTGGTTGGTAACATCTGCGATGAAATCAACCGATTATTAAAATAATGGATTTATTATAGTCCAAGAGGATATTGGAATGGCAAAGCAGTTATTGGTAAACTCGCTGATGCAGCAAATGTTCGACATTATGTTGCTGAAAAATGGTTAGCACGACGACCAATATGGTAAATTTTCTACCACCACCTAAAAACATTCAGCATGCAAATTTTGATGTCAACACTCCTAATTAAGTTCATCAAGAAGATATTTTATTTTTACCACACGATATTAAAATTGGTAGACGTCAATCACGTACATATAAATACGCGTTAACTGTAGTTGACGTTGCAAGTAGATATACGGAAGCATAGCCGTTATCAACTAAAACAGCAAATGAAGTTTCTTCTGCTTTTGAAAGAATATATCAAGGAGGACCCTTACGAAGGCCACAACTATTACAGGTTGATCCTGGCAAGGAATTTCTTGGTGCAGTATCTTCTTTGATGAAAAAATATAACGTCAAAATCAGACGAGGACATAAGTAATCGTGATCAGGCAATTGTTGAACGACTTAATCGAACACTTGCTGGGCGGATTTTTGGATATAAATATGCAAAGGAAATAATTCAGAAAGATATGAGATCTCGCGAATAACCCATTCAAGAATACCTAGTGTGATAAATGCATTAAATAATGAAATTACTCCAGCATCTGCCGTGAAACCTATTAATGTGATTAAAAACAAACATATACCAATACAACGAAATCACATTTCAAAACAGCCATTACTAGGTAATGTGACTGTAAGATATGTATATGAACCCGGTGAACTTGAAGTTGGTACAAAAAAGAGCGACTGATCTTTTTGGAGTATTACGACACATAAAGTTTCTAGCGTGGTACGATCCACAGTCAGACCTGCAATCTACAGATTAGATTCAACTGCTCCTCAACGTGGATTTCTACATGAACAATTACGAGTTATTCCTGAGGACACACAATTACCACCGCATTCACTTTTGTAAACTAACACCTCGACGTCCATTACATTCAAGACAGGTCAGCATACTATTTTTGCGTGTGTGACCAAAGTTGCTATTAATTCTGTCTACGGTAAAATGTCTTGGATTATTATTTGAATAGTGCCACAACATTACTTTGTTACAGATTGCACAATGATTATTCAGTTGTTGTTTTAATGTCATGAGAGATTCAGCATCGAGATAAAATTCGTGCTATTTTTTGTCACATTGTTTATAATCAACTTATTTTTTCTTAGTATTTCGTTATCAATAACATCGTTATCACCAACAGTTTCTGTGAAGTTAATAATAATCCTCCGCAGGTGAATATTATTCTGACTCGAGACACTGCGAGAGAATTAAATTTGACCATTCGATACGATCATCGACGATCCAGACATTTGTATTATAGATAGTTAATCATTGTGATAAATGAATCTTCATTGCATATGCTAGCGTCCATGGAGTTTTTTCCATCGTTAACGCGCTCTCAACAACATTGACAGGAACTAAAACAATATCATTTAATACAAGGTTTTGTTTCTCTGACAATCCTGGTCAACGTCGATATTCTGTCATCGCGTATCTGCTGGTCGATAACACAATGAATGGTACGGGTTTATTTGAATTTTTTCTTTATGTAACATAAATAATTGTTGTTGAAGTGTATCACGAACTATCTTTCTACTTGCAACTATCTTTCTACTTGCAACTATCTTTCTACTTGCAACTATAAAATCATCTGGTCTCCATAAATTCCAAAAATCATTATTAGGAGTTTCTGAAATTATTTCACGCATTATTTCATATTGAATTTTATTCGGTTGTAGTCTGATTAATTTCTTAAACTCTCTTACTTCTGGACAAGTGCAATATGATCATCAGTTACTTCTTCATAATAATCTACAAAATTCATCAGCCATTTATGTGGAGACAATCTAACAAAAGGTGGTGGTTGACAACGATCGCCACACATTATAACAACAGTATTTTTTGTCAATAACCAATCAAGAAATATTTTTAAAATTTGTAATGAAACAGTGCATATTTAATCCCAACAATTATCCTTGAAATACAGTTCTTTCTCATTCGTTCAGGATCCATTTATCTCCCTTCCTTTGAAAAAATGTATGATAAGTGCATGATTTAATATTTATTTATCTCATTTCTCTTGCGAGTATTTGTGTAGGTGTTAATACAACTACAGCAAAATTTCTAAATATTTGAATCACACGAGCTGTTTTACCGGAACTATCAAACCCATTGAGATAAACTGTTTTATGTCTAACTACGGGATCAAATACCGATGGTGCAGATGATAATTTTGATATTTGATTTTTTTAGCAATAAATGCCTTTAATTTCAGCGTCGGCGTATTCAGAATAATTGAGTATATTTTCTTCTTTTATTCTCCATTCACCTCAGGATGCATAAGTGCTTATATGTAGCTGTTCTAGCTATCCTGTACATTTTGTATTGATATAAAATGAATCCGTTGCGACTCTGAAAGTAAACTCATAAACTCTATTTATAATCGATAAAAGATTTATCAAAATGTACGCATGCATTGAAGATATTAAATGAGTAAACTGCGGTGACTCCAAATCATAATTGAACATAATTTAGCTCCATTTGGCAAGAAAACTGTTTCTAGACTTATGAAAGTATTTCTATTCGTTGTATCAACAATTATAAAATCTAGTTCAGCATCACCTATAATCAGTCTTGTTCTATGTCGTTTAAGATCATATGATCGTCCTCGGGTGAATTGACTGATTATTTTTATGCCAAGATCTTTTGCGATTTTATTCTCAAAATCAGTCACACCAGGATTTTCATCATCAAAATATCTCTTTTGTTGTGGTAACCAAATTTCTTTCTGCGGACTATATGATATAATTGCTTCACTTCCTATTAACAATAATAGTCTTTTTACATCAATCATATACCGTAATAATACGGTTGGTACTAAAAAAAATTCTGAAAAATGTTTGCCAAACCAGACATAACAAATTGGTAATGGTTCCTTGATCGATACTCTGGTCATCTCGTGTGCGCGATGTCAAAATCTCTCAAAATACTTAGAACACTCTCCCATACCAAGAACATTTGCTGGATAACATTCAACTATATCAACCGAAATTCCATCCCTGAGATCGTATTTGGTATTACATAATCCACCGTGTCCATATTCGACACAACTGAGCTGTATTGTTTCAATAAAATCCAGTTGTGATGGTTTGAACGAATTGTTTCTTTCTAGCGAAATAAACCGCTACTGACGGAATGTAAAACATTTAAAGAGTAAATTTCATGTATGACATCGTTATAAGTATATTTTGACGTAAGATTTTTCATATTTGTAGGAAGATATTCTTTACGATATATTTTACCATTAGGTGTTACAAACTGATCAAATCTGTTTCTTTCTTCTTAAAAAAGATGTTTTCATTAAAAAGGTGGGGTCCACCCCATTCGTTAACTTCAACAGAAAAAAACCCCTCCCACCATGTCACCACGTGGTGGGTGCTCTTTTGCACTCTCCCCGTGTTGTTTATTGGGTGTGTGTGACAAAATCTGTTGAACGTAGAGAAGGCTCCCGTATAAGTATTGTTCTTTCCTTAGAATTAAAATTAAATGCATTCTGCCGTCCTTAGAATTAATATTATGTACATTGACACTATGTGGTATTCCTGACTGAATCATTGTCATGACACTATGAGGTTTTCATGACTAAACCATTGTCATGACTGGACCATTATCATAAATGAACCATTTTCATGGCACTATGTGGTATTCCGGACAAAATCACTGTCATGACTGGATCATTATCATAACTGAACCATTGGCATGACGATATGTGCCATTCCTGACTGAACTATTGTCATGATTGAATCATTATCTGACTGAACCATTATCATGGCACTATGTGGTATTCCTGCCTAAACCATTATCATGACACTATGTGGTATTCCTGACTTAACCTTAGAATTAAGATCATATACGCATTGTGCCGACCTTAGAGTTAATATTATACATAATAATAATATACAATAATATGTGAATAGTGTTTTAATTTTAAAAATATACAGAAGTTAACAAAGTTTTTATCTCTCTCAAGCGTGATTGAAACAAATTAGTTCAGAATTAGCTCACGAATACGAAACGAAAAAAAATATTAACACGCGCGTGAGGCAGTAAAAGAAGTTTATGTCAGGTCGTGAAAAGGAAAACAGTGATAAAGTTATTAGTAAAAGTGAACGTAATGACGAAAGTGAAAATAGTAAAGGGAATTTTGAAAGTGAAAATATTGACAACGTCATTGATGAAAATGAAAGTTACAGTAATGTCGTGATTAATTATCCTCTGACTTTCATTCTGCCCGAGAAATAAAATTAAATACTTCTGTTACAAATATATATTTGTTTATGAAATTATTATTAGACAATTGTTTTCAATACTTTCAATATACCCATGCAATCGTTATGATTTTACCTAGAGATTTATATTTAAAATAATAGTTCGTAACTCAAGTAACTGTCCCTATTGGTCAGTAAGTTTGAAATGTATCCTTGATATTAGCGGATTATGACCGGATTAATCTGTTCTTGTACAATTATATGTCCAGGAGGTACTTTAGGTGTAAATGTGTATAAAATATATCCTTGCTGAGCCTGACTAGATTTTACAACATCTATTTGATATCTGCAATCAATTGCATCACATACAAGATTGACTGCAAATGTTGAAGTTTTATTTAAAATTCCTGGTGAAATATGTCTTCCAAACCGTACTGATCATTGTTATGCTTGAGAATATTTGATGGCGGATCATTTTTTCCATGACTCAACAATTTGTTGTTTGAAATCCTGGTAATATAAAATTTAGTAAATCTGTTTCAGTATTTTATAATTATCAGTAAATAGTTGCTTAAAATATATTGTTTTTCCCACGTTTCTTGTCAGAACATTACCAACATTTATAAGTTTAATAAGAGCTTGATTAGCATAATCAATTCTGATGTAATTTGATTTAAATGTTTTATTTTTTCAATTATCTTCTTTTTTAGATTATCATTAGGATATTCCTGAATATAATTTTTAAATAATTGTTATAATTCCGCATATATTCATATATTTATCTTTAATTTTATTAGTCAGTGATTTGAAATCTTTTTCATAAACTGAAGTTATATTGGTTTCTAGATTAAAAATATGTATAGTAGGATGGATATAACGATAATCAGGACTCCATGGCCATATAATATCTCGATATTGTGGTTCATTGATATATAAAAAAAAAACAAATTCGTTCATAGAAAAATCATCTCGTTGAAGTTCTGGCGGTCCTTTATAGTCTGGTGTTATCTCAGGCCAACCTAACACATATCAGATTGATGACTGATAGATATCTACAACATAATCTTGCGAATATATTTCTATCGCAGCTGATAAAGTTGGTAAGTGAATTAGTATAGCTGTTTTCAAGATTTCATCATCTTTATTTTTATTTTCAAATACAAGCGAATTATTTGATGGCAATCCACCAAATCATTTTGATCTGATATTTGTAAAGCTGTAATATACTCGTAATTGGGCTAGCGCTATTTCCTTAGCTGGAATTGCACTTGGAATGTTAACACTAAATCCTGAAGTAGTTGAGCTCACTGATATCATCGTTGTTTGCGACTCAGTTGTATTAACGACAATCTGCTGAAGTAGTTCGCTCGGAGTTGCCATTCTTATTTAAATCCCGATTTTCTAAATCAGGCTTGGATTCTATCAAAGTCATTACTTCCTTGTAAATTTTAATCATCTCCGTGAACTCAAAATCTGATATTTTTACATCACTAAGACTTGTGGATAATAACGAGGATAATTTGGAGTATGCTAACGTCGCTGTATGTAATTTTATTATATAATCGTACAATTTTTTGTTATTATTTTTGCAATGATATTAAGAATGCCGGCAATTGTTGTTGCAGCTGGAATACAAATTGTTACAACTGCTGGTGATATCGTTGTTATTGTTGATAATAATACACCGGTTCCAGCAATAACAGCAGACGGCAAATATACAATTTTGTCAACAGCAACTACACGTCTACGATATTTTTTTATTTTTCTGTATATTCGTCAACGATATTTTTTAATTTTGTTTGCCACTCACGTACTTGATTGCGTCACGTTGAATGTTGGTTGGGGAGCTCATTATATTTTAAGTAGGTGGTAGTTTAGGAATTAATTCAAGACACCAATAATAAATCAAGCCGATTTTTTTCTGTGGGTTCCACCACAAATGTTTCCTCGTCGTTTAGCTCCAACATATCTAACATATATCCAGAGGATCCAGATAGTGGAAAACGCCGTGATATTGTAGTAGATATTGTATATGTTGTAACACCATGTAGTGAGACCCTGTATATACCGGTAACCTCGGCGCGATGTTTAATGGATTTATTGACTGGTGACCATAATGCTTGTCCAGATGCTACTGTATATACTACACTGTCAGTATTTTTTATGTCAGAGAGTTTAATATCAATAACCTCTGGACTGAAGAAAAAAAAATCGTTAATGGCTCTATTGTGTTTCTACGAAAATTTGTAAACACCTGTACATGATTAGAGTATTTAGATCTAAATATGGTCATTCCGTCATTGATTGCCATTAACGAGTACATCATCGGAATGTTGCTATCATCGACATATTTCTTCGTTGCTGCCTCATGGCTTCTTCCAAGACCAGGAAGTTTATTATTAGTCATATTGAGAGAACCAGTCGTTGTATCACCTGCAGTTAATAAACGATCATTGATTTCAGTTCGGATCATGTTGTTGTTGCTGCCTATATATCTTTTTTCTACCACATCATCATCTGATTTAGGTTCTCTCACATTAATAATTGTATTTTTACTCATATTGGGATCGCAGTACATAATATATCCAATGCTTCTGATACGTCCAGCAATTTCTCCCATGATTGCTAGAATAGATTCATCTGACTTTTTAATTTTACTGTTTCTAGTAAACACAACTAAGTTATCTTCTGTTGCATCTGGAATCCGCAGAATAATATCTGTCAACGGGATATTACTCGGCTTTAATCGTCAATATTTATCCTGAAAACCAACGACTTCATTTTGGTCTACATTTGCAATACTTAAAAGATTGGCGAGTTCATGTCCTCATCAAGGGTTGCATATTTAGATACGTCGCCTTGCTGAGTTTTGCTCAGGCGAGAAGATCTTCCGTAAATATCTACCACCATACTTTAAGATCTGTTTAAAACGATTAACAGCTACTTCTGTATTCGTCACGACTTAATGAGGTGGTGATGTTGATGAAGATATATCGTCGAGTACACCAATTGCTTCATGTCCGCATATTGGTGGATCGGTTATTGTTTGTGTTCGTAATGTTGAATAACATACTGGAGTTTGTATTGATTTTACGTAACTTATAAATTCTTTTGGTGGAGCCAACCCATGTGAATCAAAATAAACAATTCCACGTGGATCAATTGCGTATGCATCCCAATGAGAACCAGGACCAGAACTATTATCAAGATTGATGATACCGGTTTCAATATTATTTGGTCGTTCTGGTAATTATTAACGTATAGAAACACATCTTAAATTTTTTATATTTAATTTTTTAGCGGCATCAAGACAATCAAAAGTTGACACTGGAAAGATTAACGAAGTGTTCCTGGAAGTCTCAGGCCTTTTACGTATCGATAAGCGGTTCCTGGTAATCTTAGATCTTTCCCTCTTTTTTAAATCTTTGTCCTGTTGCTTTCTTTAATGCCATTCTAACAACAACAAGTGCAGCTGCTTTTGCTTCAGTTGGCGCTTCAGCGGCTATTAACGCTGGTATAGCTGCAAGAAGCGGAAATATACCGCCTATTTTAACTGAGTCTTGAACGGCACCTGCAGAAAGATTGAGTTCAACGCATGTTTCTGATATTTGGCATTATTGAAATATCTTAAGCTGACGTTCTGACAATGAACTTGATTGAAGCTTTTTAATCTGATCAGGAGTAAGAGTAACGCGAACATGATGATATGACATTATAAATATCGTGAGCGATTTTAATTACATGTTTTCATCTGGAGCATAAACAACTCTCATTCGTCCATCAATACTTCAAGTAGCAATGCTTTGTCTGAGAGTATAACAGCCATTGCTCTGTAACCACCAGCAGGCAGTCGAGCAACACGGGCTCGAAAATGTATATCAACGACAGATTGCCTAAATAAATCTAAATGTTGCAACAAAAAGTAATAAATTGGATCTAATGTTGTTAATTTCCTCTGAGATATCTGCAAGCCAGTGTCAAAATTTTGATAACGCCCCATAAACGTCATCAACTGATGATAAACACATGCAACATAATTTTGTTCAAAATTTAACAAAACTTCTTCAGAAGGTTCTTGATGTCCTTTATAATCAAAGCAACTTTAGATACTCCAATAGTGTTAAATACCATTTAATTTCGTTCCTGTAAATCTATTCTAGATTTTCCTGAAATGCGATGAATATATGTCGTGGTGCAGAAACTCCTTGCTGCGATGCTATCTGCCATGTAAATAACCCAGCTGCATTACTTTGAACGCTATATGTAGTCATTGTCAACCATGATAACAATGATTTTCCACCTGAATTCATAAAAGCAAGTAGTTTATTTTCTTTGTGAAGCGATGGAGTCATTACCGGCATCCACAGTGACAATTTTGCTAATATTACTTTACCAGCATCAACTGCGTTGGGTCGCCCGATTGCAATATTGCCGGTGGATTTCTTACAAGTACCCCAGTGTGTTTAGCTCCAAATATAACTTTTCTAACATTTCTACAAAATCCAAAGATATGTGACAATGGAATCACGTATGAAAAATTTTCTTCGTCATATATAATGATCTACGTGCGGCAAAAGCTAAGTTGAAATTTTCGTTCATCGACACAATTGTGTCCCCAGCTGCATTTAGCACAACGTTTCTACTCTCGGGTTGATCAATGGTATCCTTTGCAAACATCACTGACGGACCAGCTGACCTCGAGTAATCATCGCTATATCTTGCCAGACCCAATATCGTCGTAGCAATATCAACATTTTCGAGACATGATTCAATATTTTTTCCGTCGATCATGTTTATAATACTGTTAAATAATGCCATGACACAATTATTAACAAACCGAACTCGATCACCAATTCCGTACGCTGTATCATCTGCTTTTAAAAGTCTATATTCTACTCCGATAAATGCTTCAGTAGGTAAGAAATATTTGCTTTTATCTTGAATTTGTAATTCGATTCGACCACGCTGCTTTGGTACATGTGCGTCATAAGAATAATACTGATAATCGCGTATAGATTCATCTTTAAGAACAGGTGCGTTTCTATAAAACGCTGGATCGGATACACGTTTGAACATTTTATTATAATTATTATCGTCTAAAACGAAGACCACTTCCTGCTATTAAACTTGCAGTTATAATTTTTCTTGTTCTGACTAGGGTATATTAGCCAACTCTGTTGGTTTTTTTTTTATTTACAGCTTGATTTATTATTTTACTAACATTTGCAGGCATAACTTCGGTGCTGGGTAATTTTAGTGGTTGTGGGTTTTTTTTGTATTAATCGGGCTAATCTTTCTTTGATTGATGAAAATACTTTACCGGCAACATTACATACAGCACCGATACTTTCATCGCGAATAGCGTCAATAGATATCATTCCTTGTTCTTTTATAAATGGTATTACTTTTGGAGCCGTTCTTTTAAAGAAACCTTGAACAACATCACCGAGTCCATCCCCATAAATCACTTTGTAAGTTGGCAATCGTGAGTTTACTACCCTAACTATTACAGGCCCACGTTGAGTATTGTGTATAATCATTTTTTAAATTACACGTTGATTAATTAATTGTTTTAGTCGCTGTAATAATCATCGACAATTTCATTAATGAGAGCATGATAAATGTTACGACCCATAACACCTCCTGTAAATAATCTTCGACAAACATAAGATAATTAATAATTTCTGGAGAATTATTTCCTGTGCGTTTTCCTCCGATCAGAATGTCTAAGCGAACAATATCGGGAAAAACACTGTCAGGACAAATTCATCGAGTAACAAAACCACAAAACCTCTTCCAGTTGTTTCTTCTACATCGTTCTTACCTGGCGAAGAACGGAATTCCCACACTTGTCTAATTCTCTTAAATTCAGGCTCTTTTTCTTTTTCCCTTCATTGTTCTCTATCTCTCTTTCTCTTTCTCGTTAGCTTCTTTTTCTGTTCTCTTTTTTGTTCAGCTTTTTCATCACTTATTGTTTGAGATGGTTGCTCTTGTAATGCTAAAAGTTGTTGTGATTCTTGTCGTTCTAACTTTCTAATATAGTCATGTACTCCATCAATAAAATCATTATATCTTGCATCTTTGTTTCTATCGATTCTATAAATTTTACTGAATACTTTATAAACCTAATTGTACCAGGTTTCACTTTTTACATATTTATTACCGTATTTAGGTTTTAAAAATTCTTTTCTATCATTATAACTATCCACGACAAGTATAGGTAAATCTACCTCTTTAATATTCCTTATGTAGAGAATACTATCATCGCTAAATTTACCAATATCATAAACTATTTGTTGTTTTGATACATCACCCTTCTTAATACGAGCTTGCTCAATATCTTTAAGTACTTCTTTATCTATGTCAATAAGCTGAGTATCATATATGTTAATATGCTGAGCAGAATCTACTTCATTTGAAATATCGGTTAAATTTTTTTTTATTTGTTTAATTCTTCTTGCTATCTTTTTAGCTTGCTTAGCAGTTTGTTTTAACGTTGTAAGAAGACCTTCAGTAGTTTCTGCAACTCTTTCAGTAACCTTCGTAACCAGGTTAAATAATTGTTCTGCTCCTTCTGCAAATTCCACCTGAGACTCATGACGCGCTTGTAGTTGTTGCTTGACAGAATCACGGACTAGAATATATTTTTAATTGCTAATTTAACTGTGTGAGATTCCATTATTGATATAATAATGATTTAATTACTCATATATTTATAGCAGCAGAGAGGATGCGACCTAATGAAACGTCCGGCGGGTAAACGTACGCACATACAGATTTAGAAAAACACGAACTTCAGCGATAAAGTAACAAAACAAACTAACCCAGTTAGAGAAGCTCTCGGTATGTTAAAGGCTTCGGTGTGGTGTTATTGACCTATTTTTTTCGTTTTCGTAGGAAGCCTTATTTTTTCAAAAATGACGTTCCAGCAAAGGGTCTGTTCAATCTCTTTTCTGCTGCATGTGATTGAGACAATACCTTTGTCACTTTTAAAGATTCGCTCCTTATATGCAGCCGAATCACTCCCTGGTTATTCAATTACATTGCTGGCACTGCTCACTATTTGCAAAATATGCTCAACAGGCTGCATACATAACGCCAAATTGGAAATTGAAAGCGAATTAGGAAGAAATAACAGTGGTTGTATTTCGTAGAGGTGGCTACCTCAGAAGTTACGAAACGTGAGTAGTGAATGGGGGCACCCTAGGGACAATGGGACTTACCATTAAAAACACCCTTGGGTCAATCTGGGGACAATGTAAATTTAACATGCGAAAAATTGCTGTGTCAGTCTGGGGACTATGTAAATTTAACATGGGAAAAATTGCTGGGTCGCTCTAGGGACAAAGAGAATTGAACATGGGAAAAATTGCTGGGTCACTCTAGGGACAAGGGGAATTGAACATGGAACTAGTTTGGGTCTGTCTAGGGACAAGGGGAATTTAACATGGGATTATTTTTTAAAATTAAAAAAAATAAAAAATGGGGCAAGGCAATTGAAAGTCTATCTCTTTTCGAGAGATTGAAGTGGCCTTGAAAAGGGCCTTTGGGTTTTATGTTAATATTAAGATATATTAACATAAAGGGCACCGCATTGGTCTTCTTCTTGTCCTTTGGCTGCGCCTGACTGCAGGACCGTAAATCAGGACTCTTTTGAGGCATCCTTGACGTTCCACATATACTCTTCGCATCCACAGACTGGTGTCTGTCCTGTGGACAACTGTCCACTTGGATCGGACATACATCGTATGTCCGTCCTGAACATCATCGAAGATACAAGGGATGAAGATTGAACTTCGGTCCACATGTTGAGGCGCCGAGAACAGGTGAATCAATGCAGTGAACTGCGCTTATTTATAGGTAGAGGAAGGATTGAAACGGATTGAGTTCATTCACCAATCCGAACACGCGTTACAAAATTCAGTCAGCCCGCATCCAATCCGAAGAGAACAGTCTGTGACGTCATGTGGTCTATATAGATTCGCTAGCGCTTGTGTGGAGTCAATCTATGCGACAGTGATTCAACATGACGGAAACTCAGAAAACGATCCATTGGGGTGCACCAGCAGGGGAGACCACCCAAGGGAACCAGGACTTACTTTCAGAAGAGGTAAATTGGGATTTTGTGGATTTTCTTACCTCGCAAGAATTTGTTCCGGAACCTTCGTTACCTTCTTCATTACCGCAAGTGGAGAATTTTAGACAGAGACAGAAAGAAGAATTGGAGAAATTTATACAACGACAAAAGGAAGCGGAACAAGCTTTTCTCCTACAGCAACAGCAGCAAGAAGAAGAGGTAAGAAAAAAACAACAGCAACAACAGCAAGAAGAAGTAGCAGCAAAGAAACAAGAGGGTGAGAATCAAACGGTCACGGTACTGTTAGACATTTTAGCAGAGTTAAGAAGTCTGAAACAGATGTATCAGACTTCTTTATCACGACCGAAGAGAATACGACCTTCCCGAGCTAAACACTCCAACCCTGTGACTAAGCCTACCGTTCCACTCTTAGTGATTTCAACCAAATCATCATCATCATCAACAGTACGCAGTCCAGAGGTAGGCCTTGGCCGTGGCAAAGGCTTAAGGCAGTTAAAGTTGATTGCTTAAACTCACCCCTACACCAAGAAATTGGCCCTTTTCACCCACGTTTCATTGGCCACCCACGTTTCTCAAAAAGAGATAGACTTTCAATTGCCAATAACTCAAAAAAAAAAACATTTTACCCCTATAGTACGTGTGTATGAGTATGTGAGTGTACGTTCGTATTTTAAAATCAAAACTCAAAGACACTTACATTTTTTATACCTAATTTATTCTTTTATAAATATTTACAATCCAATTCACAATTCACAATTCTCAACAGAACACTTTAAAAACTTCATACACTTCTTTTGTCTCATTGTTCACTCTTTCTGTTTTTTGAATTTCTTCACATTCACAGTCTTTTCCTCCTCTTCCTCCTCACTTTCTTCCCTTCTTCTTTTCTTCTCTTGTTTCTTTTTCTTCACCTGTCTGCTTTCTTCCTCCTCTTCTTCCTCTTCTTCTTCTTCCTCTGAAGAATCCCTCTCTTCTGACTCCTCTTGTTTCTTTTTTGGGCAATCTGGAGACCAATGTCCTTTTTCTTGACAATGATAACAGGTATCTTGACTTTTGCCTCTTTTAACCCCTATTTTTCTTTTTTGACGGTCTGGACACTCTGAAGACCAATGCCCTTTCTTCTGACAGATATAGCAAGCATCTTCATTTTTATCTCGAAAGAAAGGAGAGTAGTCCGTCGGCTGGTCTGAAGAGAATTTTCGGATAACCCCTCGCAAAGCTCTAATGAAACGTTCGATCTGTCTAGTCTCTTCCATCGTTGTGCTCGGTTTGAGAGTGAAATGAATAGTGAAAGGACAAGACACTTACCCTTTATATACGCTGGTCTGCCATGACTGTAAAGTAGCCCATGGTGTTTAAGCTTTAGTCATTTGACGTTTTTCACTCAAGATGAAACGATCCTATTCATTTGAGAAGAAAGAAGAAAGTAAGAGGCAGAAACGTGATCTATCGCCTCGTACCAGAGCTGAAGTCTTAGCACAAATTCATGCCAGTGATTTTGAAGAGGACATGAGTGAACCAGAATCCAAACCCTCTAAACAAAGTTCACCACCCTTAGTTAACCCTGAAAAATACTATTCCATTCGAGAGACGGAAAAGCGCTCCTCTAGAAAATTTAGAACCACGGCTTACAAATACACGGTGAAGTTTAAAGATTTCAAGTCCAAAGTACCGTTGGAGAAAGCAGAAGGGTTCATCACCGGGGTGTGGGATTCTTTACTTACCACACTCAAGCGACAATGTCAACCCAAAGACGATCGTTTGAGACTTTCCATACAACACGACGGTTTGAAATCCCTTGTTTGGATCGAGTTTGGCACCCCTGCAGAATTGACTGCTTCCAAAGTCATGGACAAAATTCAACACGTGCAACAATCCAATGACTAGTTTGACATCACCGATGGAAAAGCCACACTGGACATGACCCACGTCTCTCCTCCTCAAGGGACTGGACGCAAAAAGATGTTATTGGTGGACGAGTTTCGCAGCACCAAAACAAGTCTCGTCCGAATTCACAACCCTCAAGACAAGATGTGTTTAGCCAGGGCTATTGTGGTGGGACGAACCTATGCCAACAAAAACGACACGGTAGAATGGAAAAGAACCTGGGAGAATATTCGAAAATCGGACCGAGCCAAACAACAAAGTGAAGCAGAACTCCTGTTGCAAGAAGCCGACTTGCCCAAAGACACACCCTGTGGCATCCCTGAAATGCAAAAATTGCAAGATGTCCTAGCTCCACGCTACACCTTGAAAGTGCACCCTCAAGAAACGCGTGGGCCCCTGTTGTTTCGAGGGAAAGACTTTAAGGATGGAAAATACATTCACGTCTATCATCACGATGACCATTTCGATACCATTACCACTATCACCGGATTCCTGGGATACAGTTATTACTGTGAGAAATGTGACTATGGCTATAACAATCTAGAGCAACACAAGCATTGTGGATCGAAATGCTCAGGATGTTTAGGCTCTCCACCCTGTCTGAGCGAAGGACAAGAACCAGTGCATTGTTTCATTTGTCTGCGCACGTTTGTCAGCCCTGCCTGTTACCAACAGCATTTGAAGACGCAAGGTTCACAGAAGAAATGTGCTTGTCAACTGCTGAGATTGTGCTCTACGTGTGGACAAGGCGTATGTACCAATAGGGACACGTATGTTCAGGAAAGAAAAAATGTCACATTTTTCATCACATCGTGGACTTGGAACACCAATGCTACGTGCAAAAATACCAACCCCAACCAGAGAAATAGGATGGACACAAGAAGAAAGGCAATTTCATCTTTTTCGATTTCGAATGCATGCAAGAGACCGGCATTCACATTCCTAATTTTTGCGTGGCTTATCGAGCGTGCGAAAAGTGCATTCAAGAACCTATCGTGAGTCATTGCCCTTACGGCAGTAAGATTCCTGGAGGGCGTGAAAAAATCTTTCGGGGACCGAACACGCTAGCCGATTTCGCCCGATGGGTTTTAGACCCCATCGACAAGACGTGGAGCCAAGAGGACATCGAACGTTACGGAGATTGTCATCGTCATGCCACGGTGATGGCTCACAATTTCTCCGGATACGATGGACAGTTTCTTTAGAGGTACTATACGGAACAAGGCACCGAGCGTCCTAAAGTTACTTTGTACGGAGCCAAATTCATTTTCGTGCAAGTGGGACAAGTGCAGTTTAAAGATTCGATGAGTTACTTGGCCATGCCTTTGAGTCGAATGCCTAAAACGTTTGGAATGACAGAAATGGCTAAAGGGTACTTTCCACACTTTTTCAATACCGAAGCCAATCAACACGCCGTTCTACCCAATTTGCCTGAGGCTCACTATTACGACCCTGACAACATGCGTACCGAACAACGAGAAGCTTTCTACGCTTGGTACCAGGCTCACGCCTCGGACTTTCAGGAAGAAATGCTAAAGTGTTGTCGATCCGACGTGGACATTTTACGGCGATGCTGTGGAAAATTTCGAGAACTGTTCATGGAACACGGAGGGGTCGATCCTTTGAAAGAAGCTTACACCATTGCTAAAGCGTGTTCCTTAGCGTACCGGCAACGATTCATGCCTGAAAACACCGTGGCTGTCATCAGTCCTCAAACGACCAACTATGTCAAATGTCAATACTCGGTCAAAACCCTACGCTGGTTACATTACTTGTGCGACAAGGAAGACAAATGGATTCATCATGCCCGCAACGGAGGGGGCGTAAAGACCATTGGAACGCATTCGGTCGATGGCTGGGACTTAGAAAACGGCAACATCGTGTATGAGTTTAACGGTTGCTTATTTCATGGATGCCCCGTCTGTTACCCTGATCGTGGTACTAACAATCAGTTTTTACAACGAACCATAGAAGACTTGTACCAGACCACTTGTCAGGGACGCCTAAAGTTAGAACAGGAAGGATACCAAGTGGTGGAAATGTGGGAACACGAGTACGATCACCGTTTGAAAACCGATCCCGAGTTTAAACGCCTCGTGGAAAGTTACCAGTTCATGGACCCGCTGAACCCGAGGGATAGTTTGTGCGGAGGAAGGACCAATGCCACCTGTTTGCTGTACCAAGCCGACGAAGAGAAAGGAGAAGAAATCAAATACTTGGACGTGCGTTCGCTGTATCCCTACGTGTGCAAGTATTGTCGCTTTCCTACAGGGCACCCACAATTGTTGACGGAACACATCGACCTGAAAAACATTCGACAATACAAAGGTCTGATTAAGTGTAAAGTTTTGCCTCCCACGGACTTGTACCATCCCGTCTTACCTCACCATTGCCAAGGCAAACTAATGTTTCCTTTGTGCCGTACTTGTGCCGAAACGTGCAACCAAGATCAACCTTGTCAGCACACCCAGGAAGAACGGGCCTTGACGGGAACCTGGGTCAGCGTAGAATTGTTCGAAGCTCTGGACATGGGATACCAACTGTTAGAAGTGTACGAAATTTGCCACTTTCTCAAGACACAACAATACCACAAGGGTGACCCCACGCAGAAAGGCAATTTTAGAGACACACGTGGATGCCTTTTTGAAACTGAAGCAAGAAGCCAGCGGCTATCCTTCCTGGTGTCACACTCCCGAAGACCAAAAGACATTCAAAGAGAAACACTAGGCACAAGAAGGCATCACTTTAGATCACATCGAGAAAAACGAAGGCAGGCGATCCTTTGCCAAAGTGATGTTAAATTGCTTGTGGGGTAAAATGGCACAACGACCGTGTTTACCCAAGACGGAATATTTGACAGAACTTTCCCGCTACTTCCAGATGATTCACGACAAAACCAAATTCATAAAACAGGTGGACGTCGTTCGCGAGAATTTGATCTTGGTCAATTACGAAGAAGATCTGGACTTTGTAGAAGACGACCCCTTTGGAAATGTCATCATTGCGGCTTACGTGACAGCTCATGCTCGCTTAAAACTGCACGAAGCTTTAGAACTGTTAGGGGAACGTGTCCTGTACTTTGACACGGACAGTTGCATTTACATCCATCACCAGAGTCAACAGCACCCTGACATCGAAGGAGACCGTTTAGGAGCCTGGACAGACGAGCACCCCAACGACAAGATTCTAAGTTTCGTTAGTGACGGTCCAAAAAATTACGGCTACGAATACCGTGACAAACAAGGACAAGTGCACACGAAGTGTAAAGTGAAAGGATTGACTCTGAATTATCGTACCGGTCGAGGGGTGAACTTTTGCGTATTGAAAGAAGCTTTCCAGTCTAGAGAAGATGAACACTTTAAAGTGACCACCTATCAGCCCAACAAGATTGTACGTTTACCCACTCACCACATCGTCAGTCGACCCTTGGAAAAAGTCTATCAAATTGTGTACCAGAAGCGAGTGCGGCTTCCCAATCACTTTACTTTGCCGGTATACATGTCGGTATAAAACATTTACTGTAAGAGGATAGCCACCCACCAGAAGTATGACTTCGCCACAGCAAGAATCGAGTGAGAAATCTAGTGAGAACTCCAAGTTCAAACCCTACCATTTTCCGGTCTTCTTACCTGTCTATTGTGATTGTTCCCGTCGATTGGAAACGTTTCAAGCATGGCCTACGGATAGGGAAGGATTACCTTCTTCGAATGTTTTAGCTAGAACAGGATTTGTCTACTTGGGACCTGAGTCTGGATTGGGATACGAAGTACAGTGTTTCGCATGCGGACTGAAGTTACAAATGGATCTATGTATCTATAAAGATTCAGCTATTTTGGAACATACTCGATGCTCTCCGCACTGCCCTTACCTTTCTGTGGCCTTTCCAGCCATTACACTACGGTACAATTATGATGGTACCTTAGAGACGGTACCTTCCAAAACTAGACATGAAAAAGGAACGATGTAAGAGCTTGAGACTGTATTGCGACTAGTATAAAAAGGGGATATGGTCAAGATCGATAATTCATTGTGACTACCAAGACCAAGCGAACAAGATGAATACTTTCAGAGAAACACAAAACAAGTTCAGACAGGCACAATTCAAGTTTGGGGCCTCTGAAGTGGAATGCGATTGTGAGCCTTGCGATGGGAACGATGCTGTACGTTGTGACCTTAGCGATTCTGTAAAGCATAATGGGAACTTTGTTCTCACTACCCCTATCATGGAAAGTGATGCTGTGCGTGTCAAACCTGAGGGATGCGAAAGCGATGCCGCTCGTCCTCTTGGACACTTTACTGGGTTTCGTTTTAAAGGTGGATGTTCACCTTCACGCTTACCCCCTACGGATGTCATCCAGCCTTGAGCAAACTCCTGTCCATGTCACCCAACCCTCATCGAAACGAACCTGTGAAAGATGAATATTCGTTCCTTGTGCGTTTGTCGGAATACTGCAACTTTGAAAATCGTCTTCAATCGTTCAAAGGAAAATGGCCAAAGTATCTGGGAGGACCGACCCCCGAAGAATTAGCCAGAGCTGGATTTTTCTACTTGGGTGAAGGGGATAAAGTCAAGTGCTTCAGTTGCGGTGTGTCACTTCACCACCGGGAACCACAAGATTCGGCCTACCTAGAACACGCTCTTTGGTCACCGAATTGCCATTACTTACCTTTAGTGGGACCGAGACATTGAAGTAACTTACCATGCTGTTGAAGAAGAAACCAGACTGGTTAGGAATCAAATGTTGGACATCACCGAGACCAGTATTTAAACTTCATTTCAAAAACGATATTGAATAAATACCTATAGAACTGCAAGAGAAGATTTACAAGGAAGTTTGGCAGGGGTTTGCCAGAATGAAATCTCAATGGGTGACTTTAGAACTTTTGTGCCGAGAAATTCACAAGAGGAAAGTGATAAAAGTCAACCAGTGTGTTAGATTTCTCTGGGTCAAGGGTGCATTCATCCTATTATATTACTCTAGACCGTTTACATTAAAAGAGTTGAATGAGATTCCTGGACGTTACCCTGAGTGGCAGTGGTCAGAAATTACTCACTATGTGGATTACTTTTGCTCTAGGAGAAGATTGTGAATTGTACGGAGTGACCTATTCATGGATACTTTAAAGGAGAACATTCGTGCTTTGCCTGTTTAGTTGAGAGAACGCATTTACCGAGAGCTGGTCAAAATACAAGTCAAACGTAAAGAACAATTGCATCGGTTACGTCACCGGTGTTTGAACCACTGGTACCTGAAGGCTATACAAGGACTGATTCAGTTGAAAGTGTTCCATTGGACAGACATTGATCAAGGACCCCACTGTTTTTAAAAAGGATTGGTTTGCTATTGATGATTCTATCTGCTACATTGTAAACTTGCTGCATCGAATTCCAGAGGAAGAGTTAACGAATTACCAACATCTTTTACACAAAGTCAACTTAGTGAAAGAGGAAACTTCTGAACGAATTGTAATGTGTAAATTAGTAACTAAACGATTTAAATTCGACACTGAAGTAAAACCATGTCTGTGCAAACGGTACATTTCTTGTGTCAGAAAGAGGATTTAGTATGACCTATTCATGGATACTTTACAAGAGAACATTCGTGCTTTGCCTGTGGAGTTGAGTGAACGCATTTACCGAGAGCTGGTCAAAATACAAGTCAAACGTAAAGAACAATTGCATCCGTTATGTCACCAGATGTTTAACCACTGGTACCTGAATGGTATAAGAGAACTGATTCGTCAGAAATTGTTTCAGTGGTCAGAACTTGTTCAACACTTTCAGTTAGTGAATGAACTAAATGTTCATTATTTTGGTTACTTCGAGATTCACCTAGAGCAACGTACTGAGGAAGACGGGTTAAAGGATTACCAACATATTTTACGTGGAATCTGCTTAGCGGAAGAGGAAACATCTAAACAAACTCTGAAGTGTAGGTTACAGTATGCAAGATTTAGATTCCCTACTGGAGAATGAAGATATCTAGTTAGAAAGTACCTTTATTGCTTCCGAAATAAAGAAACTATAAAATCAGGAATCCATGCCACGGCTTATGTCACAAGTGATTGAACAGATTCCGTGGAAGGAACTCAATGACCATATTCAAACCGTGGATCATTACCATCAATTATTACAAGAACTGTATCCATTCAATTTGGGTCGACAAGTGGTGTGTGTCTTAGTGACTTGTTTTCTGGGATTTCGTTTACCAGCAGATTCTTTGTGGGCTCTTTACGATTAGTACTTACCACCCCAATGGCCTTAAATGGTCACGAAAGACTACTTTTGCTCAAAGCCTTGCGTTTTCATCTGGATACTTCTCGACCTCAACAGGAAAAAAGATTCGTGAACTTTTAGCTACCGAAGACGTGTATGACGATGTGTGTGTAGCTTGTGACTTACACCCCCACTGGACAGATGTCCGTGCCTGGAAAAAAGGGGGTTTTGAGGCTTGGACCCAAGAAGTGACCCAGTATGCACGAGAGTTGTTCAAGGAAAAAAGTCACTTTTGCACCAGTGTTAGTGACAGTGCCAGAAGAAGAAGAAGAACCCGTCACCCAGGACAGGACTGTCGTGGACATGCCTGAAAGACCCTTTCGGGAGGACACTTGTGTGACCTTACCCCCTATAGAACTGGTCAGAACGTTACCCAAAACATGTTGTACAGACGCTTGTTTTTATTCCACGTTAATGGTTTTCATGTGCCTTTTATCGTTGTATTTAAGCCTTTGGCTTTTATGTATTTTTGTCTTTCGTATTCATGTTTAAAACATTCAATAAACGTGTCCTGAAAAAAGTATATAAACTCTCGTCTTGTTTGTTTTCGTGTCACAAGTGACATTCCTGACACGATGGCTACTTCTGCTGTCTCTGCTCCCTCTTCCTCCACTGTCAAAGTCATCGACGAACACTTAGATCGTGCCAGTTGGGAGGCTTTGTATCTTCGACATCCATTTAACATGCTCATTGCTGGACCTAGCGGTTCAGGCAAAACCGAATTCGTCAAACGTTTGATCGAACATAAACATCATTTGATCGATCGACAACCTCAACGGATCGTGTGGTGTTACAAAGAGTGGTAATCGGCGTACAGCCTCTTGCGAGAAAGTCATGGCGATTCCATCGTGTTTGTGGAAGGCATTCCTAAAGAAGACGACCGCATCGTCTCTGACTCCCGTCAAACCCATTTGGTCATTTTCGACGACATGTTAGGAGAAGACGAAGAAGAAATTAAACTGTGGTTCACGCGCAAAGGACATCACCGTAATGCCAGTGTCGTTTACATCACCCAAAATTTGTTTCAACAAAGTAAAGCCCATCGCACCATCAGTCTCAATGCACATTACTTGGTCTTGTTTAAAAGCCCTCGAGATAAATCAAGTGCAAGTCTTAGCCAAACAGTTAGGAACGCCTTGGCTGACTCAGGCGTACGACAATGCCATTCAAACTCCACACGCTTATTTACTCGTCGATTTGAAACCTACGAACCCCGATGATTTGCGATTTCGTACCCAATTGTTTCACCACTAGGGGCAAGACGGAGGGCCTGTCCTGTACACGTCTCCGTCCTCGACTTAATTTCACTCAACAAAAATTCTATAAAAACCTCAGACACTTTTCGTCTGTCTCACACAGTTTGAACATGACGTCCCTTCAGTCGCATCTTCCCGTCAAATTGATTCGTGCCTTGTATGGCATCAGTCGAGAAAAAAATCCACAAATACGAGCTCGTGTCTTAGAAACTAGTCTCAAAGACGTCTTACGATGGTTCACGGTGACAGCACGTCAATTACTACAAGGGATCATTCAGATTCCTCATCAAACCAAACGCTTTTTTGATCGAAACAAAGTCGCTTTGACCCAATTGGCCGAAACCGCATCGACACTCAAACCAAAAAACAAATCATTTTGAAACCTGGAGGGAGCGGTACTCTAGGAGGGGTGATCATTCGCTCTCTCTTAAGATGGGATCCTAATGCTCCCAAAGTTCTCCCCAAGAAAAAAGTCAAACGATGCTCCAAGAAGAAGAAAAAGAGCCACGGTGTCAAGACCAGGTCCCCAAGGAGACCCGTGTCTCCAAGAACTTCTCCAGTTGCGGGACCCTCCTCTTACCGGTCACCATCCCGGAAAAAGAAAAGCACCCAGAAAAAGAGAAAAAGTCCCCAGAAAAAGAAAAGTCCACAGAAGAAAACTAGTCGCAAGAGAGGCACTTCGGCCAGGACGCAACCTTACACTCGCAAACCACGACCTGCAACGGCGGTGACCGCGTCTCCGGTATCCTCAGGTTCATCCACTTCTCCGTTAATGACACCAAGAACTGAAGAGTACGTGGAGATATTGAACACAACAAGAACTTCTCCGTTGATGACCTCAAGAAGACCTTCCCCAGTGGCAGGACCCTCCAATTTAGTGGCAGTGGCTGCTGCTCACAAAGTACCTTCTCCCAAAATCAAAGTTCAAGAAAGATCGGGCATGTTACAAAGTTTACTGGATTTGTCCAAGCAAGAACTGGCTCGATGTAGTCCGTTATGTACCCCTGCACGACGTGTCATGCGTGTCCTCAAGTTAATACGACGTAAAGACAATCAGTGGCGACGCGTTCCAGTATAAAAAAGGTTTGTGACCGAGTAGGGGTATCAGTGTTTTCGTGCTCCTGAAGATGTCACCCTCCAGAAAACATCCCTCTTCTAAACAACCCCAAGGAAAGAAAAGGAAAGGATTGCCTCCTCTTTTTGTCAAACATGGGGACATGTTATCTGTCCTGTCCAAAGCTTCTCCACCTCTACGAAAAAAATTCATTCAATCAGCCTCCAAAGAGGTCATCGATACCGTGTGCGAATGTTGTTTGAACGTCTTGAAAGGCACGATCCCTTTGTCCAAACACCAGAAACAATGCTTAAGCAAACATCGTCACGTTCTTCGCCAAATGGTTTAAAAGAAAATCCCCCTTCGCCAAAAGAAGATGTTGGTCCAACGTGGACGAATTTTACCCCTCTTGTTAGGCCCATTGCTGAAAGGAGTCTTGGGAACCATGTTGGGAGGGCTGGTGGGAGCAAGATAAAAAGGCCCTCTGAAGTCCCAAGATCTCAGAATCGACCCCTGACAACACCATGGAAGGACGAAAACTAGATTTAGTGCCTTACAAACGATGGATGGAATACCATCGTTGGCAAGAACAACGCACCCCGCATTTACCTCCCAATCCCCATTTGAGCGAGATGTCCCAGTTACAACACGAAGTGCAGTCCTTGATGGATCGCCAAGATTTGTCCGAAACAGAAAAATCGCAAAAGTACGGTCAACTCTTGCAACGACTGCAACTCTTTCACCAGAAAGCCTTAGACGAAACAGCTCTTCCTACTGTGAAAGATTTTAAGACCTTGATGAAAAGTCCAACACCATCACCTCTTCCACCACTAGCAGTGACCAAGACAGAAAAAGGAGGAGAAGAAGAAGGGTTTCAAACTCCTCCTGAAAAAGGACGCAAGTTAACAACACCACCTACCTCCAGAATTGGATGGATCAAAAAGATGATGACCACCCCTTCTTCATCACAAGAGAAGAAGAAAGTGAAGACAGAGGTGAAGACAGAAGTGAAACAAGAACCGATATCCCCTGTTCAGACATCCTCCTCCTCGACACCTATTGCCGGTCGCAATCCAAGAAAATACCCCAAGAGAAAAAAAGTAGCATCCTCCAAGAGTGGGTGTCTTATTAACAAACAAAACAAAAAAATGGAAAAAGTGTTAGCCAGCATTTACTACGATCCGTCGCATCCTGCAGGTTACGCAGGAGTTCAAAAAATTGTATCGTGCTGCCAAAACGCAACTGAAAAGTCTCCGTTTACCTCAAGTGCAACGATAATTACAAGAACAAGCTACCTACACTTTACACAAACCCATACAACGCAAGTTTCCCAGAAGTCGCACCCGAGTGGAAGGCATCGATCATCAATGGCAACCCGATTTAGCCGATGTCTCTCATTTGGCCAGCTACAATCGTGGCTACAAATATTTGTTTTGTGTCATCGACGTCTTTTCCAAATTTGCCTGGGTCGTACTCTTGACTTCCAAATCGAGCAATGAGTTAGTGCGAGCCCTGCAACGAGTGTTGAAACAAAGCGGTCGTCGCCCTCTTCGATGGCAAACGGACAAAGGCACCGAATTTCTGAACCAAGCTTTCCAAAAAGAATTAAAGAAACGTGACATTCATTTTTTCACCACCGAGAATCCTGAAACCAAAGCCAGCATCGTGGAACGTTTTCAACGCACTTTGAACGAACGCATGTGGAAATATTTTACGCATCACCACACTCTGAAGTCCATCGACATCTCACCGCACCTGGTGCAAGCGTCCAACCAATCTTACCATCGAAGCATCGGACGTGCCCCACAAGACGTGACTCCCGAGAACGAAGTGTTGGTGTTTGAGCGCCTGTTTAGAGTGGAGTGTTGGCCGTAGGAGATTGCGTGCGCATTGGCAAAACCAAACGCACTTTCGCCAAAGGTTACTTACCTAACTGGACGACCGAATTGTTTCATGTCACTGGACGAGTGCATGGCCGTCATCCTACCATCTATAAATTAGAAGACATGAACGGAGAAGTGCCCAAAGGAACGTTTTATTTGCCCGAGTTACAACATGTCACCAAAAAAAGAAGACGACGTGTACGACATCGAAAGCATTCTCGAACGCAGAACCCGTAAAGTAGGCAAACGACGTGTCAAAGAAGTCAAAGTACGTTGGAGAGGATATCCACCCAGTTTTGATTCTTGGATCGACGCTTCGCAAGTCATCGAGTATAAAAAGAAGTGACCATCATGCTCTTTCACACAGACGCAGCTACTACTGCTACCACTCCTTCACCCAGTTCTTCTCTGCAAGATTTACAGAAACAACCCTTGTGGGTGTGGTGTGGAGAACGTGTGCCTAAAACGCAAATCGTCTTTTTATGTCAAATCTTCGTGGTGTATTGTGTCATCGGGGCAGCTATTGCCAATTTGAGTTTGCAAACAAGGAGACAAACAATTGTGGACCATTTTATTGCGCAGTTGCATCGGTTACCTGCTTCCCAATCCCTTCCTGAAATTCTCCTCGAACGGGAACAACGGGAACCTTGTGTCCAGTGCCAGTGCCAGTCACCACTCCAACAACAACAACCCCATTTTGGGCGGAAACACTCCTCTGACGTCCAGTAACTCCTCGGACAGCCACAGAACTCTGGAATTATGGGTCACCAAAACCAATTTTACTTAACCTTACCCAGTGACAGTTCCATGGAGGTGTTTCCCAACAACACGTTGTGCTGTTACACGGCCAAATTACCTCAGGCCATCCCATTAGATCACGAAGCCCATTGGGAAGTTTCTTTAGTAGAAATAATTCACCCGACCCAAGTCCTCAATGTCCTTCCCAATCAAAATAAATTTGATGTGGAAGTTCATAACGAGCAAATACAACAGTACTTGGATACCATGGCAAATATAACATAAAAAACCCTGGCACACAAAATCAAAATTGGACCACCTATGAGTTGTTCATTCCCGCATGCTATTATTTTAGTGGTCAACATTTGGTGAGCACCATAGCCTCCAGGTTTAATGTCGTGTTTCTGAAAGCTTTAGAAAGTGCCATTAAAAAGTGTCACCCTGGAATACCACAAAACAGCTCGTCGCTTCCTCATGAAATTTCCTGACAGTAAAATCAAGGGTTTCATATTTTGTCCTGAATTGTTTGACATGTTGGGTGGGAACATGGACATGAGAATGGCCATGATCAAGAAAAAGTAATTACCAGTCATTTAGGACAACGAGTCTTTTACCAAGTTATTTCGTTCCCCGGTAGAACTGAATCAAGGACTGAATTTGGTGTTTGTGTACTCCAATGTAGTGGAGTACAACGTGGTGGGAAACACCTTTGTGCCATTACTGCGTGTCATTCCTTTCAAAGTGGATTCTGCGACGTCCGCTGACGAGGAAGGTGGAAACACTTACCACGTTCACCGCGAATTTGTACGTCCTCGCTATTTGCCCTTCAGCAAGTCTTATTTGGACACGGTCAATATTGCTATAAAAGGAGATCTGGGACAAAATATTTCATTCACCAAAGGGAAAGTCACAGTGAAACTCCATTTTCGAAAACGGTTCTCTCACGACTCGTAAGTCATGTATCCAGGGTACCGAGGGGTTGCTCGACAGCGAGGACACGGTTTAGGAGATATGTTAAAATCGGCCTTTCTTTCGGTGGCCCCAGTCTTGAAACCGATGGTGACACGCGGATTGCACGCTTTGAAAGATGCGGCACTGACGCAAGGCAAAGAATTTCTCCAAAATGTCATCATCGACAAACAAAACCCTTAAGAAGCCTTCATGAGGGCAGGCAAAAATGTCTTGCTGCAAACGGGCAAAGACCTTTTGGGCCGACGAGAAACACCTGTAAATGCCCTGCACGCTACCGAGTCAGGCATTCAGCAAGGACAAGGCAGAAAGAGACGACGAAGAAAACACACTTTCATCAGACTTCACACTTCTAAAGCTAGAAAGACAAAGAAAAGAAGAACCGTTCGAGACTTAGACGTTTTCGATTATTAAAGTATTGTGACACAGAAAAAAAATGATGCACCGAGAATCTTGCACTTGTTCCAAGTCGGAACTGGATCTGTTTGCCATGCCCCCCACCATGATGACCATGCAAGAATCCCAATGGGTGGAATTTCACCCCGTCTCCTCTTTGACAGCCTCAGCTCCCGTTGAGTTTGAAATCAAAGGACAGCCCGAAGATTACATCGATCTGAATAGCAGTTACTTGTACCTGAAAATCAAAGTTGTCGATGAGTACAATTCGCCCCTAGATGGTGATGAGGTAATAGCTCCCGTCAACAATTTCATGCATTCCTTGTTCAGTGGTGTGGACTTGTACTTGAATAACAAACTAGTCAGTAGCAGCATGGATACTTACCCTTATCGAGCGTACCTGGAAAATCTCTTGACGTACGGAATAGACGCCAAGAACACTCATCTCAATGCCTGTATGGTATGGGAAGCTGATGATGCAGGCCAGTTTGAAGATTTCGAAATTAATGCAAGCAAAGTACACAATGCGGGATTTGTAGAAGGAAGAGACAAAATCAAAGACGGACAGAGTTTAGAACTGATGGATCGTTTGCATTTGGACATGTGGTTGCAAGAGAAACATTTGCTGAATGGGGTGAATGTTCGCCTGAGACTGAATCGTAGCAGTGCCGCTTTGCATTTGATAGGTACTACTGCTTGCAAAACTGTCATCGAGGAAGCCATGCTCTACGTACGACGCGTGGAAGTGTTACCTAAAGTGGGAAACGACATCAGTCAGACGTTGAGCAGAACGACCGCTAAGTATCCGATACGACGCATGGAAGTGAAAACCTTCACCATTCCTACGGGGCAACGATCCATGATCAAAGATCATCTGTTCCAAGGACAGTTACCCAAACGTTTGATCATTGGTGTCGTCGAGAATGCAGCCTTCAACGGATCTTTGGATAAAAATCCTTTCCACTTTGAACACTTTAACGTGTCCAAGATCGAAGTCAGTCGCGATGGCAAGACCTTGTGTACCCGACCTTTCGAACCAAACTTTGACAAGAAGAATTACTTGAGATCGTACTTGTCCCTGTACGAAGCCACGGGACATTTAGGAACCAACACCAGTTACGTTATTTCGTACGACGATTATGACGGAGGCTATGCTTTGTGGGCTTTTGAATTCACTCCAGACCAAGGCAGCGACGAGGGACATTTCCACCCTATAAAATCCGGCCAGATTCGTGTGGAAGTTCAGTTTACTCCAAATCTACCAGAGACGGTGAACGTCATCATGTATGCAGAATTTGATAATACGATAGAAATCAACAGTTTGAGAGAAGTCATTCCAGATCATTAGAAGCTATGGAATAGTGTTATCCCATACCTAGTGGAGAAACTTTGGAGATGGAATGTGAGGAGACCGTGGAAGAAGAAGAAGAAGAATCCCAAGACAAAGACGAAGAAGTTGTCATAATGAAGTCAAGATGGTCAGAAAAAGAAGCCCATTTAGTCTCCTGTTTTGCTACATTCCTGGCAGATATAATGAAAGAATTGATCAAGGAAGAGTGCTATGGATGTCACAACGATCATCCCAGTCAAATTCAACACGACAAATGTCTAATGTCGAGTCAAGAAAAAAAATTGGACGAATATCTGGACATAGCTTGGGGTCACATTGAGATAGAATTCGTGTTGAACGAGTGGTATAAAGGCTTGGATAAACATTCTTCTCCTCCATTAACGTCTCTGGAGTGCCGTCGCATCGAATCTCTCTTTGACCAGAGTAAGAAGTCGGATCTATACACTTTTTACTTGTCAGACATTTTCAAGCAAAAGGTCAGGATCGAATTGATCACTTATCATTACCTGTGAAGAAGAAAACCACACAAATCAATGGATACCTGGGAACTTTATTACCTTTTGAAGCACAGCTGGTACACGGCTTCTTGGAATCCTAATCCTGTCGTCTGTGCTAAAGATGAACTCCCTCATCGCAAACCTCAAGACCATCAAGCTTATGTGATCAACACGGGCGACAGTCATCGACCAGGAACCCACTGGGTAGCCGTCCACTTTCCTCAAGAAGGATGTGTGGAAAATTTCGATTCGTATGGATTCCCTCCTTTGGAAGACAATATCATTGACTTTATGAGAAGAAATGCTTAGACCAGACGATTCAATAATGTGAAATTACAAGGCACAGATTCCTTGGTGTGTGGACAATATTGTGTGTATTTTCTGCATCATCGCAGCCTGGGCTATTCATTAGAACATTTAGTGACTCATTTTGATCCTCGTTCTTCTTCTAGAAAAGATGTGAAAGTAGATAAATGGTTTTGTGACCATTATGCTTATCTTTTGTCTCAAGCTAGGAAACGTAGTGTCCATCAATGGCCTAATGACTTCCAACAGTGGAAATCACAATTTCATTCACAACGTTGTCAGCCCTGTCCAAAATAATGTGTTAGTTGAAAAAAAAATGTTTGTGATTTGAAAAAATGTTTGATGTTATATTGTTGGATTATTGTTAAAAATGTCAGAGTAGTTTGTTAGTGTTAAGTGATTTTGAATAAAAATGTTGTGTTTTGAGACAAATGCCTTTGTCTTTTGTTTGGTATAAGAATTTTTATTCATGCTCTTTGACTTCTTACTATCCCTCTCATGACACTCATTGAACGGTCCGACTCGAAAACCGTGTGGGCATGTTTTCCTTCACGTCCGCGCTTTGACTTTAAAACCGGGGCAGTTTCCAGTCTAACCATCCATTGTCGACTCATCCTCCTACGAAGATGTGCTCCAAACTAGCTAAGCTAAACGAAGCCTACGTGAATTTGCATAGGGTCAGACACAGTCTGATACCGAAGCCAGAAGAGATAGAGAATGTGAGAATGTTAAAGTCACTGAAGACCTGATAGAAGAGCTCTTCAGGGAAGAAGTGAACAGGAAGAAAGAAGAATGGACAGAGAAGTACAGACTTCAGAAACAGCAGAGAGAGAGCAGCAACAGCAGCAACAACAGCAGCAACAGAAACCTGAACCTGACAGAGGCTTTGTCGACTGTCGTATCGATACCAAAGAGTTCTTCTTCTCTTTCCGAAGAAGCAGACCTATCGTCAGAAAGTCTATCATCAGAGGATATCGCATTCTTAGAAACTAAAAGATCGCCCTAGCTTCAACTTCACGCAAGCAAAAAAAAAACAGCCCTTTTCAGGGCTACCCAATACTCTATAAAAGAAATAACAATAGATTTGCCAATGTAGAGTAGTGTGAATATAAACACTGACTCTTTTCAGGCGTGAGTGTATGTGTTTGTAAGCACTCAAGTACGTTTGTGTGGATAGTAGATAATGATAATGTTTTTTGTTGTTTGAAGTGTGGGAATAGTAAATTTGGGTTTGATTTAACTGATTTAAGTATGTGTATGTATATTATTTGTTAATAAATTTTTTTAGAATATTGATGGGTAGTATAAAAAAGTGAGTGAGTGTTTCTTTTAAGTCCGCGCGTTGTTTGGTCATGATCTAGGTAATATAAATTTTGTTTTAGTGGGATGTTTTCCTTCACGTCCTCGCTTTTAGTATAAATTGAAAATCGCTAGGCAGTCCAGCTACCCTTATTGATTGATCAACACCAGAATGAACACCAGACTAGCTAAACTTCTAGAACTCCAGATGCACCTGGAATATGCCAGGCGCATACTAAATGAACTGGCTGCTGAGGCCATCGTCGAAGAGGGAAGGATGAAAGAGGAGGAAAGAAGAAAAAAAGAAGAGGAGGAAAAGGAGAGAGGAAATTTCAGAATCCCAGAGACAGAAGATTGGGATTCTGAAGCCACTTATCCCGCCTCTGCACTCCCAGCAAAAAAAAGTAAAAGGAGACTGGGGAAGAAGATGTGTGTGTGGTGCCGTCCTGGAAGGTACCACCATTAACCAGGTGTGACTGAGTTCAAAACAAACAGCCCTTTTCAGGGCTACCCAAACCTTTAGAAAAGAAATAGTAATCCATTTGCCAATGTGTGTATGTAGTGTGAATATAAACACTGACTCTTTTCACCTAGTGTGAGTGTATGTGTTTGTGTTTGTAAGTGATAAAGTAGGTTAGTGTGAATGGTAGATTTTGGGGTTTTGTAAGCGCTCACGTACGTTTGTGTAGATAGTAGAGCATGGATTTCATTTTAATGCTTTGCGTGTGTGGATAGTAGATTTGGGGTTTGTTTATTGCTGCTTCACGTATGTGGATAGTAGATGAAATGAGAAAAGTAGGGGGATGTTTTCCTTCACATCCGCGCGTTTTAAGTGATAATCTAGGTAATATAATTTTTGGGCTTTAGGGGGATGTTTTCCATCACGTCCGCGCTTTAACTATAAAGCTAACAGTGTTAGGCATCAGAACCCATTCCACGGAATAACTGAGACAAAATGACTCAAGTATCAGCTTTATTTAATCTATTGAGAGACATCTATTTTTGGATAATGGATGTAGAATATGTGGTGGAAATAATAGAAAAGGAATGGAGGCATGGAGATATGAAAGACTTGGTAACCAGTCAAGTTCAAGGTCTAAAGGCAGCCAGAGATATCATCGCAGGGATGATAGAAGAAGAAGTCAATAAGTCAAGAGGCTTCATTGACCCACCTTGTTTCAGAGTGGGAAGTTTGAAGGAAGCACTGGATCATGTCACCCATGTCCGGTGCTTCCTAGGAAAGATATTGTATTGGACAGAGTTGAGGAATGTAAAATGGGGTTTGGACAAGATGAAGAAAGGGGAAGATCTGATGAGAAAAGTAATGGAGGAAGAAGTAGAGAAGATTAAAGAGACATGGAGCAAGGAAAGAAAAGATCAGGAAAACAAAAAGAAACAGACAGAGTTTGAGAGGCTAAATCAGAACTGGATGAAGATACAGACCAAGTTTAGAGAGTTGGGCCATCCTGACTGGTTACCAGAGTCAGACATAAAGAAGAAGAAGAAAGGATTATTAGGAAAGATAAGGGGATGGATGAAGAAGTGGAGGAAATAGAAGAAGAGGAAAATCAAAGGCCCTTTTCAGGGCCACTCATAGGTCTCGAAAAGACCTTGACTTTTCAATTGCCTAGCCCATTTTTTTATTTTTTTATTTTAAAAAAAAAATCCCATGTTCAATTTACATTGTCCCTAGAGTGACCCAGCAATTTTTCCCATGTTCAATTCCCCTTGTCCCTAGAGTGACCCAGCAATTTTTCCCATGTTCAATTTACATTGTCCCTAGAGTGACCCAGCAATTTTTCCCATGTTCAATTCCCCTTGTCCCTAGAGTGACCCAGCAATTTTTCCCATGTTAAATTTACATTGTCCCCAGATTGACCCAGCAATTTTTCCCATGTTAAAATTACATTGTCCCCAGATTGACCCAAGGGTGTTTTTAATGGTAAGTCCCATTGTCCCTAGGGTGCCCCTATTCACTACTAACGTGGTACCATGGCCATACAGAGATAAAGATTGAATGATATTATGAGTATTTAGGATAAATATTTTCTTCCAAAAATAAAACTCTTGATATATGTGTCAGAACACTGTATCCTTGCAGCTGCTAAAGGTTATGTATGTATTGAAGGAAAGTCTTTCAACATTTGGCAGATTACCCGAGAGGTTAAGTCGATGGAGTAGAATTCACTTGTCAGAGATATCCAGAGTTATCAGAAGGTTGTGCTTTTTGTTATATAATCACCATGCTTAGAGTGAGGAACTTGCCAGTCAGAGGGAACACGGGAAGATAAAATAGTATTTGTTACGAAGAAAGATTGTGTCAAATTTGTAATGTTTATATCTAAAATGAATTCCATTTCATTACTGCTTGTCAGCTATATGTGCAATTACGAAGAAAATATTTATCCACTTTTGTATATCAAAATCCAACTTTAGAAAAATTTAAGACTTTTATACAAATTGATACCAGTAACATTCTGATGACTAATTTAGCAATGGTTACTACAAAAGCATTAAAGATTAAAGAAACCGTTTTATCATCGACTCTTGCTGCATAAATCTTGCTCCATGCAGGTTCCATGTTCTCTTTAAATTAGTTTGTATGATTACTATGTAATCTATACTGGTATTTCACCCAAATCTAAAAATGCAATGATAATTACTTTCGTGTATAACACTTCCAGTAGATACGATGTTCTTTTGTTACGCAGTAAAACATCTTTTTATATCGCATGATGTATGGATACATATCATTTGCCAGTGACCTGTACTACAAATAAACACTTATTATTATTATTATTATTATTATTATTATTATTATTATTATTATTATTATTATTATTATTATTATTATAAGTGATTGAGGGTAGAGATTTTGCTTACCTGACTGTTGTAATGTTTTGCCTATCTGATTTTTTTCATAATTATAAGTGCTAAAAAGTTGTTTATTAAAAATTAAACTCAAAGTTTGAATTTGTTTACATTTTGATGGAATTTTCCAATATATAAATCATTAGTTTTTCCAGTAAAAGCTATTGCGGAATTGTCAGGTGACAATTTGTATATGATAGAGAAGTAGCGGATAGGGGCACTAGGGCCTCAATGGGATTTAGCATTAAAAACACCCCTGGGCAAATATAGCCTCAATGGAAATTTAACATGGAGAAAAATCGTGGGCAAATATAGCCTCAAGGGAAATTAACATGGAGAAAAAAAATCGTGGGCAAACCTAGCCTCAAGGGGAATTGAACATGGGGGGAATAAAGTGTGGGTCTATTTAGGGACAAGGGGGCAATTGAACATGGGATTTTTTTTTTTTAAATTTTTTTAAAAAAGGGGTAGGCAATTGAAAAGTCATTCTCTTTTAGAGAAATATGGGTGGCCCTGAAAAGGGCCTTTGGTTTTTCTTCTTCTTCTGCTTCTAATTTCTTCTTTTTCTCAACCAACTTCTTATTTTCTCTCCTACACTCTTTCTCTTCTTTTCTTTCTTTTTTTTTTCTCCTCCTCTTCTTTCTTCTCTACCTACTCTTCTTTCTTCCTCTTCTCATTTTCTTCTTCTTTTTCAATTTTTTTCATTCCATTTTCGTATTCTTATCCTTTCCTCTTCATCCTCCTTCTCCTCCTTTAACTCTTTCATGACACCACTTATCATGTCCTTTACTTTTCTTAAGTTGTTAATTTCCATCTTTACTCTATGCGGGCTATAAGAATAGTGGTCTTCATTTAGTCTCACTAGCATTTGTTCCATCATTCCTAAATTGTCTAAAACGTCTTGCAATGTTTGCAATTTATCGAGGTGGTTTGAAGCCATCTTCTCTGTAGAATGGTTTGAACGACGAATACTGTGGGTTCTTAACGAAAAGCGCGGACGTGAAGGAAAACATCCCCCTAAAACATAAAATTGATCTTACCTAGATCATGACCAAACAACGCGTGTACGTGAAGGAAAACGTCCCCACTTTCTCATTTCATATAATAAAACCCAAACTATAGTCTCCACATACGCTAAGAAACAATAAATAAACCCATAATCTACTATTCACACAAACTTACGTGAGCAGTTACAAACACAATCACTAACACACAAACACATACACTTGCATTATTTAAAAAAGAGTTAGTGTTTATCTTCACACTACTCTACCTACACACATTGTCAAATTGATGGTCATTTCTTTTCTAGAGTATTGGGTAGCCCTGAAAAGGGCTGTTGGTTTTTTTTGAACTCCAGATGCACCTATCTAATGATGGCACCTTCCTGGCCTGGCGCCACACACGCATCTTCTTCCCCAGTCTCCTTTCACCTTTCTTCTTGGGAGTGCAGAGGCGGGATGATTGACTTCAGCACCCCAATCCTCTGTCTCTGGTATCTTGTAAGTCATCCTCTCTCCTATTTTCTTTTCCTCCTCTTCCCTCTCTCTTCTCTCCTCCTCTTCCTTCTTTATTCTTGCCTCTTCTACTATGGCTTCCGCGGATAGTTCATTTACTATGCGCCTGGCATATTCCAGGTGCATCTGGAGTTCTAGCAGTTTCACAATTCTGGTGTTCATTCTTCTGGTGGTGTTGATCAATCAACAAGAGTAGCTAGACTGCCGAACGAGTTTCAATTTATACTGAAAGCGCGGACGTGATGGAAAACATCCCCCTAAAAACATAAAATTGATCTTACCTAGATCATGACCAAAAGAAAAACAACGCGCGGACCTAAAAGAAACACTCACTCACTCTTTATGCTACCCATTCCTATTTTTAAAAATTTTTTCATGAATCACTTCAATAGACTATCCACATACGCAAAGCAATCCAATCTAACCCCAAATCTACACCTCAAACACCAAAAAAAGACATCATTTTAATCTACTATCCTCACCAACCTACGTGAGCACTTACAAACACACAATCTTATACACAAACACATACCCTCACATTTTTTTAAAAAAAGAGTTAGTGTTTATATTCACACTACTCTGCCTACACACATTGGCAAATTGATGGTTATTTCTTTTCTAGAGTATTGGGGTAGCCCTGAAAAGGGCTGTTTTTTTTTTGTTTGCTATGGCAATCTTTTTTTAGTTCCTAAGAATGCGATGTCCTCTGAGGATAGACTTTCTGGCGATAGGTCTGCTTCTTCGGAAAGAGAAGAAGAACTCTTTGGTGTCGATACGGCAATCGACAAAGCCTCTGTCAGGTTCAGGTTGTTGTTGCTGCTGCTGTTGTTGTTGTTGTTGTTGTTGTTGTTGCTGTTGTTGTTGCTGTTGCTGCTGCTGCTGTCTCTGAAGTCTGTATTTTTCTGTCCATTCTTCTTTTTCCCTGTTCACTTCTTCTCTGAAGAGCTCTTCTATCTGGTCTTCAGTGACTTTTAGCATTCTCACATTCTCTATCTCTTCTGGCTTCGGTATCAGACTGTGTCTGACCCTATGCAAATTCACGTAGGCTTCGTTTAGCTTAGCTAGTTTGGAGCACATCTTCGTAGGAGGATGAGTCGACAATGGATGGTTAGACTGGAAACAACCCCCGGTTCTTAAAGTCAAAGCGCGGACGTGAAGGAAAACATCCCCCACACGGTTTTCGAGTCGCAACGTTCAGTGAGTGTCATGAGAGGGATAGTAAGAAATGAAAGAGCATGAATCAAACATTCATATAGCCAAACAAAAAAAAGACAAAGGCATCTTTTTCAAAACACAACATTTTTTATTCAAAAATCACTTAACACTAACCAACAACAACTCTAACACTTTTTAACAATAATCCAACATTATAACATCAAACATTTTTTTCAAATACCAAACATTTTTTTCTCAATTGACAGTCTACCTTAAACAGGGCTGACAACGTTGTGAATGAAATTGTGATTTCCACTGTTGGAAGTCATTAGGCCATTGATGGACACTACGTTTCCTAGCTTGAGACAAAAGATAAGCATAATGGTCACAAAACCATCGATCTACTTTCACATCGTTTCTAGAAGAAGAACGAGGATCAAAATGAGTCACTAAATGTTCTAAGGAATAGCCCAGGCTGCGATGATGCAGAAAGTACACACAGTACTGTCCGCACACCAAGGAATCTGTGCCTTGTAATTTCACATTATTGAATCGGGTGGTCTGAGCATTTCTTCTCATAAAGTCAATGATATCGTCTTCCAAAGGGGGCAATCCGTACGAATCGAAATATTCCACACATCCTTCTTGAGGAAAGTAAACGGCTACCCATTGGGTTCCTGGTCGATGACTGTCGTCCGTGTTGATCACGTAAGCTTGATGGTCTTGAGGTTTGCGATGAGGGAGTTCATCTTTAGCACAGACGACAGGATTCCAAGAAGCCGTGTACGAGCTGTGGTTCAAAAGGTAATAAAGTTCCCAGGTATCCATTGTTTTGTGTGTGGTTTTTCTTCTTTTTCTTCTTCACAGGTAATAATAAGTCATCAATTCGATCCTGACCTTTTGCTTAAAGATGTCTGACAAATAACCGTTTCTTCGTTTCGTCTCCTCACTCTGATTCAGGACAGCTTCGATACGATCGATCTCTTGAGTGGTTAATGGTGGACAAGAATGTTCACGCAAGTCTTTATACCACTGGTGCAACACGTCTTCGTCCGAGATGAGACTCCAAGCTTCGTCCAGATACTCGTCCAATTTTTCTTCTTGACTCAACATCAGGCATTTATCGTGTTGAATTTGACTGGGATGATCGTTTTGACATCCATAACACTCTTTCTTGATCATTTCCGTCATTTTTTCCACCAAGTGTTTGGCAAAACAGCAGACTAAATGGGCTTCTTGTTCGGGCCATCTTGACTTCATCATGATATCTTCTTCGTCTTTATCTTGGGATTCTTCTCCTTCCACGGTCTCCTCACATTCCATCTCCAAAGTTTCTCCGTTAGGTAAAGAGGGAGAACAGTCTTCCATGGTTTCTAAAAATCTAGAATGACTTCTCTCAAACTGTTGATTTCTATGGTATTATCGAATTCTGCATCCAGCATGACGTTCACTGTCTCTGGCAGAGGATTTGCAAACTGAAGTTCCACACGAATCTGGCCAGATTTTATAGGGTGGAAATGTTTCTCGTCGCTGCCTTGGTCTGGAGTGAAATCGAAAGCCCACAAAGCATAGCCTCCGTCATAATCGTCGTACGTAATGCCGTGACTGGTGTTGGTTCCTAACTGGCCCGTGGCTTCGTACAGGGACAAGTACGATCTCAAGTAATTCTTCTTGTCAAAGTTAGGTTCAGAAGGTCGGGTACACAAGGTCTTGCCATCGCGACTGACTTCGATTTTCTTCACCTTGAAGTGTTGAAAGTTGAAAGGATTTTTTTCTAAGTCTCCGTTGAAGGGTTTATTCAGGACCATACCAAGGATTAAACGTTTGGGTAACTGTCCTTGGAACAGATGATCTTCGATCATGGAATGATGGCTAGCAGGAATGGTGAAGGTTTTCACTTCCACGCGTCGTATGGGATACTTGGCGATCGTTCTGCTCAACGTTTGTCTGATATCGTTTCCCACTTTAGGTAACACTTCCACGCGTCGTACGTAGAGCATGGCTTCCTCGATGACAGTTTTGCAAGCAGTAGTACCTATCAAATGCAAAGCGGCACTGCTACGATTCAGTCTCAGGCGAACATTCACCCCGTTCAGCAAATATTTCTCTTGCAACCACATGTCCAAATGCAAACGATCCATCAGTTCTAAACTTTGGTTGGTTCCCATGATTCTGTCTCTTCGTTCTACAAATCCCGCATTGTGTTCTTTCTTTGTATCAATTTCGGTTTCGTCAAACTGGTCTTTATCGTCAGCTTCCCATACCACACAAGCATTGAGATGAGTGTTCTTGGCGTCTATTCCGTACGTCAAGAGATTTTCCAGGTACGCTCGATAAGGGTAAGTATCCATGCTGCTACTGACCAGTTTGTTGTTCAAGTACAAGTCCACTCCACTGAACAAGGAATGCATGAAATTGTTGAAGGAAGCTATTACATCAGTATTTTCTAGGGGCGAATTGTCCTCTTCGACAACTTTGACTTTCAGGTACAAGTAACTGCTATTCAGATCGATGTAATCTTCAGGCTGTCCTTTAATTTCAAACTCGATGGGAGCTGAGGCTGTCAATGAGGAGACGGGGTGAAATTCCACCCATTGGGATTCTTGCATGGTCATCATGGTAGGGGGCATGGCAAACAGATCCAGTTCCGTTTTGGAACAGGCGCAAGACTCTCGGTGCATCATTTTTTTGTTCTGTTCTTTCTCAATAATCGAAAACGTCTAAGTCTCGAACGGTTCTTCTTTTCTTGATCTTTCTCGCTTGAAGTCTGGTGAAAGGGTGTTTTCTTCGTCGTGTCTTTCTGCCTTGTCCTTGCTGAATGCCTGACTCGGTAGCGTGCAGGGCATTTATAGGTGTCTCTCGTTGGCCTAAAATGTCTTTGCCCGTTTGCAGCAAGACATTTTTGCCTGCCCTCATGAAGGCTTCTTTAGGGTTTTGTTTGTCGATGATGACATTTTGGAGAAATTCTTTGCCTTGCGTCAGTGCCGCATCTTTCAAAGCGTGCAATCCGCGTGTTACCATCGGTTTCAACACTGGGGCCACCGAACGAAAGGCCGATTTTAACATATCTCCTAAACCGTGTCCTCGCTGTCGTGCAACCCCTCGGTACACTGGATACATGACTTACGAGTCGTGTCCGTGTCCAAATAAGACTTGCTGACCGGCAAATAGTGAGGATGTACAAATTCGCGGTGGACGTGGTAAGTGTTTCCACCTTCCTCGTCACTGGTCGTGGTACTATCCACTTTGAAAGGAATGACACGCAGTAACGGTACGGAGGTATGTCCTACCACGTTGTACTCCACCACATCAGAGTACACATACATCAAATTCAGTCCTTGGTTCAGTTCTACCGGGGAACGAAAATACTGGGCAAAAGACTCGTTGTCGTAAATGACTGGTAATTCGTCTTTTCTTTTTCTACTTTCTTCCTCAGCTCCATGTTCCCGCCCAACATGTCAAACAATTCAGGACAAAATACAATGGACACGATTTTACTGTCAGAAAATTTCATCAAGAAGCGACGAGCTGCTTTGTGGTATTCCATGGTGACACTTTTTTTGACACTCTCCAAAGCTCTCAATAACACGACATTAAACCTGGAGCTTATGGTGCTGCCCAAATGTTGACCACTAAAATAATAGCCTGGGGGAATGAACAAGTGGTAGGTCCACGTTTTAGTTTTGTCATTATAGGTTTTCTTGTCATATTTGACATTGGGGTTATTCAAGTGCTGTTGCACTTGCTCGTCATGAACGTCCACATCAAATTTATTTTGATTGGGAAGGACGTTGTGGACTTGGGTCGGGTAAATGATTTCTACTAAAGCCACTTCCCAATGGGCTTCGTGATCTAAGGGGATGGCTTGAGGTAATTTGGCCGTGTAACAGCACAACGTGTTGTTGGAAAACACCTCCATGGAACTGTCACTGGGTAAGGTTAAGTAAAATTGGTTTTCGTGACTCATAATTCCAGAGTTCTGTGGCTGTCCGAGGGGTTACTGGACGTCTGAGGCGTGTCTCCGCCCAAAATGATGTTCTGGTTGTGGTTGTTGTTGTGGTTGAACTGGTGACTGGCACTGACACTGGCACTGGACACAAGGTTCCCGTGGTTCCCGTTCGAGGAGAATTTCAGGAAGGGATTAGGAAGCAGGTAACCGATGCAACTGCTCAATAAAATGGTCCACAATTGTTTGTCTCCTTGTTGCAAACTCAAATTGGCAATGGCTGCCCCGATGACACAATACACCACGAAGATTTGGCAGAAAAAGACGATTTGCGTTTTAGGAACACGTTCTCCACACCACACTCACAAGGGTTGTTTTTGTAAATCTTGCACAGAAGAACTAGGTGAAGGAGGAGTGGTCGACGTAGCAGCGTCGGTGCGAAAGGGCATGATGGTCACTTCTATTTATAGCCGATGACTTGCGAAGCGTCGATCCAAGAATCAAAACTGGGTGGATATCCTTTCCAACGTACTTTGACTTCTTTGACACGTCGTTTGCCCACTTTACGGGTTCTGCGTTCGAGAATGCTTTCGATGTCGTACACGTCGTCTTCTTTTTAGGTGACACGTTGTAACTCGGGCAAATAAAACGTTCCTTTGAGCACTTCTCCGTTCATGTCTTCGAATTTATAGACGGCAGGATAACGGCCATGCACTCGTCCAGTGACGCGAAACAATTAGGTTGTCCAGTTAGGTAAGTAACCTTTGTCGAAAGTGCGTTTGGTTTTGCCAATGCGCACCCAATCTCCTACGGCCAACTCTCCACTTTTCTTGGGGACAGCCCTCGTCGGGGTCGTACCAAACAGGCGCTCAAACACCAACACTTCGTTGTCGGGAGTCACGTCTTGCGGGGCACGTCCGATGCTTCGATGGTAAGATTCGTTGTACGCTTGCACCAGGTGCGGTAAGATGTCGATGTACTTCTTAGTGTGGTGATGCGTAAAATATTTCCACATGCGTTCTTTCAAAGTGCGTTGAAAACGTTCCACGATGCTGGCTTTGGTTTCGGGATTCTCGGTGGTAAAAAAATGAATGTCACGTTTCTTTAATTCTTTTTGGAAAGCTTGGTTCAGAAATTCGGTGCCTTTGTCCGTTTGCCATCGAAGAGGGTGACGACCGCTTTGTTTCAACACCCGTTGCAGGGTTCGCACTAACTCGCTGCTCGATTTGGAAGTCAAGGACACGACCCAGGCAAATTTGGAAAAGACGTCGATGACACAAAACAAATATTTGTAGCCACGATTGTAGCTGGCCAAATGAGAGACATCGGCTAAATCGGCTTGCCATTGATGATCGATGCCTTCCACTCGGCGGCGACTTCTGGCAAACTTGCGTCGAATGGGTTTGTGTAAAGTGTAGGTAGCTTGTTCTTGTAACCATCGTTGCACTTGAGGTAAACGGAGACTTTTCAGTCGCGGTTTGGCAGCACGATACAATTTTTGAACTCCTGCGTAACCTGCAGGATGCGACGGATCGTAGTAAATGCTGGCTAAGACTTTTTCCATTTTTTATTTTTTGTGTTGGTTGGTTGGTTGGTGTGTTAATAAGGCACCCACTCTTGGAGTATGCTACTCTTTTTCTCTTGGGGTATTTTCTTGGATTGCAATGCTTTACGTGTGCGACCGGCAATAGGTGTTGAAGAGGAGGAGGAGGATGTCTGAGCGGGGGATATCGGTTCTTGTTTCACTTTTGTCTTCACTTTCTTTTTCTCTTGTGATGAAGAAGGGGTGGCCATCATCTTTTTAATCCATCCAATTCTGGAGGTAGGTGGTGTTGTTAACTTGCGTACTTTTTCTGGTGGAGTTTGAAACCCTTCTTCTTCTTCTTCTTTTCCTTTTTCTGTCTTGGTCACTGGTACTGGTGGTACTGGTACTGGAACTGGTACTGGTGATGGTGCTGGACTTTTCATCAAGGTCTTAAAATCTTTCAGAGTGGGTAGAGCTGTTTCGTCTAAAGCTTTCTGGTGAAAGAGTTGCAGTCGTTGCAAGAGTTGACCGTACTTTTGCGATTTTTCTGTTTCGGACAAATCTTGGCGATCCATCAAGGACTTCAATTCGTGTTGTAACTGGGACATCTCGCTCAAATGGGGATTGGGAGGTAAAGGCGGGGTGCGTTGTTCTTGCCAACGATGGTATTCCATCCATCGTTTGTAAGGTACTAAAGCTAGTTTTCGTCCTTCCATGGGATTGTCAGGGGTCGATTCTGAGATCTTGGGACTTCCGAAGGCCTTTTTACCTTGCTCCCACCAGTCCTCCCAACATGGTTCCCAAGACTCCTTTCAGTATGGGGCCTGACAAGAGAGGCAAAATGCCTCCACGTTGAACCAAGATCTTCTTCTTTTGACGAATGGGAATTTTCTTTTGAACCATTTGGCGAAGAACGGGACGATGTTTGCTTAAGCATTGTTTCTGGTGTTTGGACAAAGGGATCGTGCCTTTCAAAACGTTCAAACAACATTCGCACACGGTATCGATGACCTCTTTGGAGGCTGATTGAATGAGTTTTTTTCGTAGAGGTGGAGAAGCTTTGGACAGGACAGATAATATGTCCCTATGTTTGACTAAACGTGGTGGTAGTCCTTTTCTTTTCTTTCCTTGGGGTTTAATGGAGGGTGACATCTTTGAGTCTTCAGGAGCACCAAAAAAACACTGATACCCCCGACTTGGTCACAGGTCTTTTTTATACTGGAACGCGTCGCCACTGATTGCCTTTACGTCGTGTCAGTTTGAGGACAGGCATGACATGTCGTGGAGGGGTACGCAACGGACTAAATCGAGCCAGTTCTTGCTTGGACAAATCCAGTAAACTTTGTAACATGCCCGATCTTTCATGGACTTTGATTTTGGGAGAAGGTACTTTGTGAGCAGCAGCCACTGCCACTAAATTGGAGGGTCCTGCCACTGGGGAAGTTCTTTTTGGGGTCATCAACGGAGATGTTCTTGGTGTGATCAACGTCTCCAAGTACTCTTCAGTTCTTGGTGTCATCAGTGGAGAAGTGGATGAACGAGAGGCTGCCGGTGACCGTGTCACTGCCGTGGCAGGTCGTGGTTTGCGAGTGTAAGGTTGCGTCCTGGCCGAAGAAGAAGTACCTCTCTTGCGACTAGTTTTCTTCTGTGGACTTTTCTTTTTCTGGGGTCTTCTTTTCTTTTTCCGGGGTGATGGTGTCTGGTTAGAGGAGGGTCCCGCCACTGGAGAAGTTCTTCTTCTCTTTGGGGACCTGGTCTTTTTCTTTTTCTTCTTGGGGCTTCGTTGGACTTTTTCTTGGGGAGAACTTTGGGGGCATTAGGATCCCATCTTAAGAGTGAGCGAATGATGACCCCTCCTAGAGTACCACTCCCTGCAGGTTTCAAAATGATTTGTTTTTTGGTTTGAGTGTCGATGCGGAGATCGGCCAGTTGGACCAAAGCGACTTTGTTTCGATCGAAAAAGCGTTTGGTTTGATGAGGAATCTCACTGATTCCTTGGAGTATTTGACGTGTCGTCACCGTGAACCATCGTAAGACTTCTTTGAGACTAGCTTCTAAGACACGAGCTCGTATTTGTGGATTTTTTTTCTCGACTGATGCCATACAAGGCACGAATCAATTTGACGGGAAGATGCGACTGAAGGGACGTCATGTTCACACTGTGTGTGAGACAGACGAAAATGGTCTGAGGTTTTTATAGATTTTTTTATGTGGAGTGAAATTAAGTCGAGGACGGAGACGTGTACAGGACAGGCCCTCCGTCTTGGCACCAGTGGTGAAACAAGTGGGTACGAAATCGCAAATCCTCGGGGGTGGTAGGTTTCAAATGGACGAGTAAATAGGCGTGTGGCGTTTGAGTGGCATCGTCGTATGCCTGAGTCAGCCAAGGCGTTCCTAACTGTTTGGCTAAGACTTGCACTTGCGATTTATCTCGAGGACTTTTAAACAAGACCACATAATGCGCATTGAGACTGATGGTGCGATGGGCTTTACTTTGTTGAAACAAATTATGGGTGATGTAAACGACACTGGCATTGCGGTGATGTCCTTTGCGCGTGAACCACAGTTTAATTTCTTCTTCGTCTTCTCCTAACATGTCGTCGAAAATGACCAAATGGGTTTGACGGGAGTCAGAGACGATGCCGTCGTCTACTTTAGGAATGCCTTCCACAAACACGATGGAATCGCCTTGACTTTCTCGCAAGAGGCTGTACGCCGATTGCCACTCTTTGTAACACCACACGATCCGTTGAGGTGGTCGATCGATCAAATGATGTTTATGTTCGATCAAACGTTTGACGAATTCGGTTTTGCCTGAACCGCTAGGTCCAGCAATGAGCATGTTAAAAGGATGGCGAAGATACAAAGCATCCCAACTGGCACGATCTAAGTGTTCGTCGATGACTTTGACAGTAGAGGAAGAGGGAGCAGAGACAGCAGAGGTAGCCATAGTGTGAGAAATGTCACTTGTGACACGAAAACAAACAAGACAAGAGTTTATATACTTTTTTCAGAACACGTCTATTGAATGTGTTTTTTTCAAACATGAATACGAAAGACAAAAATACATAAAAGCCAAAGGCTTAAGTACAAGAAAAAAAGGCACATGATAACCATTAACGTGGAATAAAAACAAGTGTCTGTACAACAACATGTTTTGGGTAATGTTCTGACCAGTTCTATAGTAGGGGGTAAGGTCACACAAGTGTCTTTCAGGGTCTTTCAGGCCTGTCCACGACAGTCCCGTCCTGGGTGACGGGTTCTTCTGGCACCGTCACTAACACGGGTTGAAAAGTAACTTTTTTCCTTGAAAAACTCTCGTGCATACTGGGCCACTTCTTGGGTCCAAGCCTCAAAATCCCATTCTTTCCAGGCACGGACATCTGTCCAATGGGGATGTAAGTCACAAGCTACACACACATCGTCATACACGTCTTGGGTAGCTAAAAGTTGACGAATCTTTTTTTCCCGTAGAGGTCGAGAAGTATCCACATGAAAACGCAAGGCTTTGAGCAAAAGGAGTTTTTCGTGACCATTTAAGGCCATTGAGGTGGTAAGTACTGATCGTAAAGAGTCCACAAGGAATCGGCTGGTAAACGAAATCCCAGAAAACAAGTCACTAAGACACACACCACTTGTCGTCCCAAATTGAATGGATACAGTTCTTGTAATAATCGATGGTAATGATCCACGGTTTGAATATGGTCGTTGAGTTCCTTCCACGGAATCTGTTCAATGACATGTGACATAATCCGTGGCATGGCAACTTGATTTTATAGTGTCTTTGTTTCGGAAGCAATAAAGGTAATTTCTAACTAAACATGTTCGTTCTCCAGTAGGGAATTTAAATGTTACATACTGTAACCGAAACGTCAGAGTTTGTCTAGATGTTTCGTCTTTCTCTAAGCAGATTCCATGTAACAAATGTTGGCAATCCTTTAACTCGTCTTCCTCAATAGGTTGCAGTAAGTGAATCTCGAAGTAGCCAAAATTACGAACGTCTAGTTCATCATCATTCACAAACTGAAAATGTTCAACAAGTTCTGACCACTGAAACAATTTCTGACGAATCAGTCCTCTTATACCATTCAGATACCAGTGGTTAAAGATCTGGTGACGTAACGGATGCAATTGTTCTTTACGTTTGACCAGTTCTCGGTAAATCCTTTCTCTCAACTCCTCAGGCAAGCCCAAAATGTTCTCTTGTAAAGTATCCATAAGTATATACACTGTTTTTGGAATCCTTGGGTGGTGACCAATAGCCTCGTTTACCTTTGTGCCTCATGTAATATCCACTCATAATCAGTCTTCTTATACTTTGGAACAGAGCATAATTTAAAAACGGTTGAATAACTTTGAGTTTGCGTTTCACTTGTATTTTGATCAGTTCTCGGTAAATGCGTTCTCTCAACTCCACAGGCAAAGCACGAATGTTCTCTAGCAAAGTATCCATGAATAGGTCATACTAAATCCTCTTTGGTCTGACACAAGAAATGTACTCTTTGCACAGACATGGTTTTACTTCAGTGTCGAATTTAAATCGTTTAGTCACTAATCTACACATTACAATTCGTTCAGAAGTTTCCTCTTTCACCAAGTTGACATTGTGTTCAAGATGTTGGTAATTCGTTAACTCTTCCTCTGGAATTCGATGCAGTAAGTTTACAATGATGTAGTAGATAGAATCGTCCATAACAAACCAATCCTTTTTAAAACTAGGGGATCGTTGATCAATGTCTGTCCAATGCAACACTTTCAATTGAATCAGTCCTTGTATAGCCTTCAGGTACCAGTGGTTCAAACACCGGTGACGTAACGGATGCAATTGTTCTTTACGTTTCACTTGTATTTTGACCAGCTCTCGGTAAATCCTTTCTCTCAGCTCCACAGGCAAAGCACGAATGTTCTCTTGTAAAGTATCCATGAACAGATTATGGTAAGTTACTTCAATGTCTCGGTCCCACTAAGGGTAAGTAATGACAATTCGGTGACCATCGAGCATGTTCTACGTAGGCCGAATCTTGCGGTTCCCAGTAATGAAGTGACACACCGCAACTGAAGCACTTGACTTTATCTCCTTCGCACAAGTAGAAAAATCCGGCTCTGGCTAATTCTTCGGGGGTCGGTCCTCCCAGATACTTTGTCCATTTTCCTTTGAACGATTGAAGACGATTTTCAAAGTCGCAGTATTCCGTCAAACGCACAGGAAACGAATATTCATCTTTCACAGGTTCGTTTCGATGAGGGTTGGGTGACATGAACAGGAGTTTGCTCAGGGCTGGATGACATCCGTAGGGGGGTAGACGTGAAGGTGAACAATCCCCTTTAAAACGAAACCCAGTAAAATGTCCAAGAGGACGAGCGGCATCACTTTCGCATCCCTCAGGTTTGACACAGACAACATCCCTTTCCATGATAGGGGTAGTGACACTAAAGTTCCCATGATGCTTTACGGCATCGCTAAGGTCACAACGTACAGCATCGTATCCATCGCAAGGCTCACAATCGCATTCCACTTCCGAAGCCCCACACTTGAATTGTGCCTTTCTAAACAACTTGTTTTGTGTTTCTCTGAAAGTATTCATCTTGTTCGCTCGGTCTTGGTAGTCACAATGAACTATCGATCTTGCCTAGGGTTCCTTTTTTATATACAGACCAATACCGACATGTCCATACGGTAAGGTGAAATGATTGGGAAGTCGCACTCGCTTCTGGTACACGATTTGATAGACTTTTTCCAAGGGCCGACTGACGATGTGATGAGTGGGTAAACGTACAATCTTGTTCGGTTGATAGGTGGTCACTTTAAAGTTTCCATCCTCTCCCGATTGCAAGGCTTCTTTCAATACCCCAAAGTTGACCACACGACTGGTACGATAATTCAGAGTCAGTCCTTTCACTTTGCACGTCGTGTGCACTTCTCCTTGTTTGTCACGGTATTCGTAGCCGTAATTTTTGGGACCGCCACTGACGAAACTTAGAATCTTGTCGTCGGGATGTTCGTCTGTCCAGGCTCCTAAACGGTCTCCTTCGATGTTAGGGTGCTGTTGACTCGGGTAATGGATGTAAATGCAACTGTCCGTGTCAAAGTACAGGACGCGTTCTCCTAACAGTTCTAAAGCTTCGTACAATTTTAAGCGAGCATGAGCTGTCACGTAAGCCGCAATGATGACATTTCCAAAAGGGTCGTCTTGTACAAAGTCCAGATCTTCTTCGTAATTGACCAAGATCAAATTCTCTCGAACGACGTCCACGTGTTTCATGTATTTGGTTTTGTCGTGAATCATCTGGAAGTAGCGGGAAGGTTCTGTCAAATATTCCGTCTTGGGTAAACACGGTCGTTGTGCCATTTTACCCCACAAGCAATTTAACATCACTTTGGCAAACGATCTCCTGCCTTCGTTTTTCTCGATGTGGTCTAAAGAGATGCCTTCTTGTTCATAGTATTTCTCTTTGAATTGTATTTGGTCTTCGGGAGTGTGACACCAGGAAGGATAGCCGCTGGCTTCTTGTTTCAGTTTCAAAAAGGCATCCACGTAGTCAGCGAAAATGCCTTTCTGACTGGGATCACCCTTGTGGTACTGTTGTGTCTTGGGAAAGTGGCAAATTTCGTACACTTCTAACAGTTGGTATCCCATGTCCAGAGCTTTGAACAATTCTATGCTGACCCAGGTTCCCGTCAAGGCCCGTTCTTCCTGGGTGTGCTGACAAGGTTGGTCTTGGTTGCACGTTTCGGCACAAGTACGGCACAAGGGAAACATCAGTTTGCCTTGACAATAGTGAGGTAAGACGGGATGGTATAGGTTCGTGGGAGGCAAAGCTTTGCACTTGATCAAGCCTTAGTATTGTCGAATGTTTTTCAGGTCGATGTGTTCCGTTAACAATTGCGGGTGCCCTACAGGAAAGCGACAATATTTGCACACGTAGGGATACAGCGAACACACGTCCAAGTATTTGATTTCTTCTCCTTTCTCTTCGTCGGCTTGGTATAGCAAACAGGTGGCATTGGTCCTTCCTCCGTACAAACTATCCCTCGGGTTCAGCGGGTCCATGAACTGGTAACTTTCCACGAGACGTTTAAACTCGGGATCGGTTTTCATACGGTGATCGTACTCGTGTTCCCACATTTCCACCACTTGGTATCCTTCCTGTTCCAACTTTAGGCGCCGCTGACAAGTGTCCTGGTACAAGTCTTCCATGGTTCGTTGTAAAAACTGATTTTTAGTGCTACGGTCAGGGTAACAGACGGGACATCCGTGAAATAAGCAACCGTTAAACTCGTACACGATCTTGGGGTTTTCTAAGTCCCAGCCATCGACCGAATACGTTCCGATGGTCTTTTCACCCCCTCCGTTGCGGGCATGCTGAATCCACTTGTCTTCCTTGTCGCACAAGTAATGTAACCAACGTAGGGTTTTAACCGAGTATTGACGTTTGACAAAGTTGGTCGTTTGAGGGCTGATGACAGCCACGGTGTTTTCAGGCATGAATCGTTGTCGATACACTAAGGAACACGCTTTGGCAATGGTGCAAGCTTCTTTCAAAGGATCGACCCCTCCGTGTTCCATGAACAGTTCTCGAAATTTTTTACAGCAACGCCATAAAATGTCCACGTCGGAACGACAATACTTTAGCATTTCTTCTTGAAAGTCGAAAGGGTCCGAGGTGTGAGCCTGGTACCAAGCGTAGAAAACTTCTCGTTGTTCTGTACGCGTGTTGTCGGGGTCGTAATAGTGAGTCTCAGGTAAATGGGGTAGAACGGCGTGTTGATTGGCTTTCGTATTGAAAAAGTGTGGAAAGTACCCTTTAGCCATTTCTGTCATTCCAAACGTTTTAGGCATTCGACTCAAAGGCATGGCCAAATAGCTCATCGAATCTTTAAACTGCACTTGTCCCACTTGCATGAAAATGATTTTGGCTCCGTTCAAAGTCACTTTAGGACGCTCGGTGCCTTGTTCCCTATAGTATCTCAAAAGAAACTGTCCATCGTATCCGGAGAAATTGTGAGCCATCACCGTGGCATGATGATGACAATCTCCGTAACGTTCGATGTCCTCTTGTCTCCACGTCTTGTCGACGGGGTCTAAGACCCATTGTGCAAAATCGGCTAACGTGGTCGATCCTCGAAAGATTTTTTCACGCCCTCCAGGAATTTTGCTGCAGTGAGGGCAATAACTGAAGATAGGTTCTTGAATACACTTGTCGCACGCTCGATGAGCCACGCAGAAATTAGGAATGTGAATGCCAGTCTCTTGCATGGATTCGAAATCGAAAAAGATGAAATTGCCCTTTTTCTTGTGACCGTCCTCTTTCTCTGGTGGAGGTTGGTATTTTGGCACGTAGCATTGGTGTTCCAAGTCCACGATGTGGTGACAAATGTGACATTTTTTCTTTCCTCGACATACGTGTGCCTTGGCAGCATTGGTACATATGCCTTGTCCACACGCAGGGCACAATCTCAGGAGTTGACAAGCACATTTCTGCTGTGAACCTTGCGTCTTCAGATGTTGTTGGTAACAGGTAGGACTGACAAACGTGCGCAGACAAGTTGAACAAGGCACTGGTCCTTCGCTCAGACAGGGTGAAGAGGCCAAACATCCTGAGCATTTCAATCCACAATGCTTGTGTTGCTCTCGATTATTGTAACCATGGTCACATTTCTCACAGTAATAACTGTATCCCAGGAATCCGGTGATACTGGTAATGGTATCGAAATGTTCATCGTGATAATATACATGAATGTATTTTCCGTCCTTAAAGTCTTGGCCTCGAAACAACAGAGGTCCGCGCACTTCTTGAGGGTGCACTTTCAAGGTGTATCGTGGAGCTAGGGCATCTTGCAATTTTTGCATCTCAGGAATGCCACAGGGTGTGTCTTTGGACAGTCCGGCTTGTTGTAACAGGAGTTCTGCTTCGTTTCGTTGTTTCGCTCGGTCCGATTGTCGAATAGTTTTCCAGGCTCTTTTCCATTCTGTCGTGTCGTTCTTGTTGGCATAGGTTCGTCCCACCACGATGGCTCGAGCTAAGCACATCTGGTCTTGAGGGTTGTGAATTTGGACGAGGCTACGCTTAATGCTACGAAGCTCGTTCACCAATAACATCTTTTTGCGTCCGGTCCCTTGAGGAGGAGAGACGTGGGTCATGTCCAGTGTGGCTTTTCCATCGGTGATGTCAAACTGATCATTAGATTGTTGTACGTGTTGAATCTTGTCCATGACTTTAGAAGCGGTCAGTTCTGCAGGGATGCTAAACTCGATCCAAACAGGGGATTTCAAACCGTCGTGTTGTATGGAAAGTCTCAAGCGATCGTCTTCTTTGGGTTGACATTGTCGCTTGAGTGCGGTGAGCAAAGAATCCCACACCCCAGTGATAAACACTTCTGCTTTCTCTAACGGCACTTGAGCCTTGAAATCTTTAAACTTCACTGTGTATTTGTAAGCCGTGGTTCTAAATTTTCTAGAGGAGCTCTTTTCCGTCTCTCGAATGGAATAGTATTTTTCAGGGTTGACTAAGGGTGGTGAACTTTGTTTAGAGGGTTCGGATTCTGGTTCACTCATGTCCTCTTCAAGATCACTGGCATGAATTTGTGCCAAGATTTCAGCCCTGGTACGAGGCGATAGATCACGTTTCTGCCTCTTACTTTCTTCTTCTTTCTTCTCAAATGAATAGGATCGTTTCATCTTGAGTGCAAAACGTCAAATGACTCAAGTTTAAACACCATAGACTAATTTATAGTCATGGCAGACCAGCGTATATAAAAGGGTGTGTGTGTCTTGTCCTTTCACTATTCATTTCACTCTCAAGCCGAGCACAACGATGGAAGAGACTTGCCAAATCGAACGTTTCGTCAGAGCTTTGCGAGGGGTCATTAGAAAATTCTCTTCAGACCAGCCCACGGACTACTCTCCTTCCTTTCGAGATAAAAGTCAAGATACTTGCTATATCTGTCAGAAGAAAGGGCATTGGTCTTCAGAGTGTCCAGACCGTCAAAAAAAGAAAAAAAAACAGGGGCTAAAAAAGACAAAAGTCAAGATACCTGTTATTATTGTAAAGAAAAAGGACATTGGTCTCCAGATTGCCCAAAAAAGAAACAAGAGGAGTCAGAAGAAAAGAGGAATTCTTCAGAGGAAGAGAGGGATTCTTCGGAAGAACAGAGGGATTTTTCAGAGGAAGAAATCAGACAGGTGAAGAAAAAGAAACAGGAGAAGAAAAGAAGAAGGGAAGAAAGTGAGGAGGAAGAAGAGGAAAAGAGTGTGACGGTGAAGAAATTTAAAAAACAGAGAGACTAAACAAGGAGACAGAAGAACTCAATGAACTTTTTATTAAAGTGTTGTGTTGTGAATTGTGAATTGGATTGTAACAATGGATAAAAGAATAAATGAATGATATAAGGTAAGTGTCTTTGAGTTTTGATTTTAAAATAAGAAGCTACACTCACGCACTCATACACAGACACTTACTATAGGGGGTAAAATGGGCTGTTTTTTTTTTTGAGTTATTGGCAAATTGAAATTGTATTTCTTTTCGAGAAATGTGGGTGGCCCTGAAAAGGGCCTTTTTATTTTGGTGTAGGGGTGAGTTCAAGCAATCAACTTTAACTGCCTTAAGCCTTTGCCACGGCCAGGGCCTACTTCTGGACTGCGTAATGTTGATGATGATGATTGGGTTGAAATCACTAAGGGTGGTACGGTAGGCTTAGTCACAGGGTTGACGTGTTTAGCTCGGGAAGGTCGTATTCTCTTCGGTGGTAATAAAGAAGTCTGATACATTTGTTTCAGACTTCTTAATTCCGCTAAAATGTCCAACAGTACCGTGACCGTTTGATTTTCACCCTCTTGTTTCTTTGCTGCTACTTCTTCTTGCTGTTGTTGCTGTTGTTTTTTTCTTACCTCTTCTTCTTGCTTCTGTTGCTGTAGGAGAAAAGCTTGTTCCGCTTCCTTTTGTCGTTGTATAAATTTCTCCAATTCTTCTTTCTGTCTCTGTCTAAAATTCTCCACTTGCGGTAATGAAGAAGGTAACGAAGGTTCCGGAACAAATTCTTGCGAGGTAAGAAAATCCACAAAATCCCAATTTACCTCTTCTGAAAGTAAGTCCGGGTTCCCTTGGTCAGTCTCCCCTGCTGGTGCACCCCAATGAATCGTTTTCTGAGTTTCCGTCATGTTGAATCACTGTCGCATAGATTGACTCCACACAAGCGCTAGCGAATCTATATAGACCACATGACGTCACAGACTGTTCTCTTCGGATTGGATGCGGGCTGACTGAATTTTGTCACGCGTGTTTGGATTGGTGAATGAACTCAATCCGTTTCAATCCTTCCTCTACCTATAAATAAGCGCAGTTCACTGCATTGATTCACCTGTTCTCGTCGCCTCAAGATGTGGACCACAGTCGAATCATCCACCCTTGTGTCTTCCATGATGTTTAGGACGGACATGCTCATGTATGTCCGGTCCAAGTGGACCGTTGTCGACAAGTCAGACACCAGTCTGTGGATACGAAGAGTATACGTAGAAAGACAAGGTTGCCTCAAGAGGACACTGATTTATGGCCCTCGAGTAAGACGCAGCTTGAGGACAAGAAGATGCCGCAGATGCCCTTTATGTTAAGGGCATATTAACATAAACCCAAAGGCCCTTTTCAGGGCCACCCATATTTCTCGAAAAGAGAATGACTTTTCAATTGCCTACCCCTTTTTTTAAAAACAATTTTTAAAAAAAAAAAAAATCCCATGTTCAATTGCCCCCTTGTCCCTAAATAGACCCACACTTTATTCCCCCCCCATGTTCAATTCCCCTTGAGGCTAGGTTTGCCCACGATTTTTGTTTTCTTCATGTTAATTTCCCTTGAGGCTATATTTGCCCACGATTTTTCTCCATGTTAAATTTCCATTGAGGCTATATTTGCCCAGGGGTGTTTTTAATGCTAAGTCCCATTGAGGCCCTAGTGCCCCTATTCACTACTTAGAGACAAGGTCAATAAAATATTCATTACTGTTTTTTATAAGTCTATGGGGTCACTTATAGTTGTGTTCTTCAAATTATTCACTGGAATTACAAAATTGACTCTTTTGATTAAAGCACTACTTTCCTATTATTGAGGACTCATCCAACGACATTCTGGCTTATATAATTTTGATACATCAAGACATTCATGACTATTTGGATTAAATCTGAGCAGTCTATACTTTTCGACTTGTGATAGAATATTTATGATTATATTTTATTTAACTCACAATACTTTGAATTCTTGGTAAATAAATTATTTGTGAATTTTACTAAACTATTAGTACTTCTGTAGTTCTAGTCTATTTTTAGAACATTTTTCCTCTCTTGGTGGTGATAGAAAAGTTATATTTATGCATTTTTGATAGGGATTTAAAGGTAATTGTTTATTCTTGAGAATATGAGCTCAGGGCGTGGTTTTCCGTGCGTATTTCGGCGACAGTGCACAGTGAGTAATAAGGCCTTGGTGATGATCCGGAAGTGAAATCTGTGTTCTGTTTACATGCTGCTCTGTTGACAGTCCAGCCTCTCCAAAAAATGATGGTCAACTTTTGACAAGAACTTCACCGTGAAGTCATCTTTGAAGGTATTTTAGATTAACATATGATTTGTATTGATTGCCATACAGTGGAAAGGTCAGTATTGAGAAACAAATGTAGAGAACATATAGTAAAATTAATTGTGGTCTATGTCCATATGTTTATTATTATTATTATTATTATTATTATAATTTTTATTATTATTATTATTATTATTATTATTATTATTGTTGTTGTTGTTTTTTTTTTTTTCTTAAGTGACTGTGTTCGGTAACGGTCCAGAGCTGGAGTTATTTATTATACCAAAATGCTATCGATGAGTGAAGTAGTACCTCAAATGAATCTATATGAGTAACGTAATTTCGAGTATAAGCGACTATGTACTGCAGGATTCCACCACCTTTGACAGAAGCAGAAGATAATACAAAAACTGAAGATACACATGTGTCAGGGGTTGATTCGTCGGAGAAAGCTGACTCTTCATTACAGCTGAAAAGACCAAGTGTTGTGTCACAAAAATTATGGGAGGTAAAGAATATTGCCACACTTAATTCTAAGGGCTTAAAATAGTCCTACATGTAAGACCTTGACGCTGATATTTATGTTTTGGGCGTAAGGCACTAAACCAAAACCAACATCTGATATGTCTTATATTGTAGGACTAGGCTTAAAACTGATCCACAACAATCACACTTTAAAAATCATATTTGAACTTGCAAAAAGAAGAAGAAAAAAAAAAAAAGAGAAGAAGAAAAAACAGAAGAACACGGAAGAGTGGGTGTCTGTATCAGTATCTACCAACACACATTTTATACATACATACATACATACACACACACACACACATACATTGTTGTTGGTTGACCATTGGGCTCGATGAAGTCATTCCTGTGCTGCTCTTCGCTGATGGGTCCTTATGTGGCTGATGAGTCCGATGCGATGTCCTGGAACACTGGAGGCATGGGTTCTTGATGTTGAGGCCATCCTGCTTTCCCTGGCAGCAGCGACTTTCGTTTTGTGGCATCCTTGAAGGTTTTGTACCCATTTACTAACAGCTGCACGCCAGCCAGGTCTATCCTTGGCGCAGGACTCGAGGTTTGCCACAGATATTAAACAACATCTCAGGCTGTCCTTTATGGAGTCATTGAATCTTTTCTTTGAGCAACCAATTTTTCTGTGTGCACTAGATAGAGCTCCAGACAAAATCTGACGTGGCATTCAAGACTCCTCCATAACTTGACCTGTGCACCAGAGTTGGGCTCTCATGAAAATTGCTTCGATACTGGTTAAGCCTGCTCTATCCAACACTTCTAGGTTCATCACTCTGTCTTGCCATCTGACGCTCATAATCTAGTGAAGGGCTCTCATGTGGAAGCGCTCAAGTTGCTTGATGTGCTTCTTGTATGTTGTCCAGAAAGGATGCTTGTTAGCACAACTGCTTTATATACCTTTATTTTGGTGGACAGTTTGGTCTTCAGTAGACACAATCTGGGGACGAGCTATGGTGCCTTGGACAGGTTGGTGAAGTACCTCTGTCTTGTTCAGACTAATAGTGAGTCCGAAGAGTCTCGAGGCTTTTGCCAAGCAAGTAACGATGATCTGGAGATCTGCTTCTGTGTGTGCCTTGAGAGCACAGTCATCCGCAAAAAGTGCTTCATGAATAAGTTTCTCCATTGTTTTGGACCGAGCATTCAGTTAGCGAAGGTCGAAAGAGAGAGCCATCCAGTCTGTACTTTGTGTATAATCCTTTCTGGAGATCACATGTAGCATGGTTCAGGAAACAGTGTAAAGTATAGTTTGAATAATAATGGGGTAAGAACGCAACCCTGCTTCACACTGTTAGAAATGTTATATGGCTTGGAGACATCCCCGTTGTAGAGAAGGAGTCCTATCAGTCCATTGTGGAAAAGTTGGATCATCTTAATGAACTTCCTAGGGCAAAAGAGTCATGCTAAGATGACCCATAGTGCATCCCTGTTGACCGTATCGAAGGCCTTTGTGAGGTCTGTGAAGACACTGTAGAAGTTCATGTTTTATTCAGTGCACTTTTCCTGTATTTGTATCAATGCTCCAATCTGGTCTGAAGCCACATTGGGTCTCCATCAGTATGGCTTCTGAGACATTACCAGCCAGAGAAGGATGCGTGCCATGTACATACATACATACAACATGAGCATAAACATGTCACAGTGAGTATACCTCGTGAATATATATTATCTAAGATACTGTGAGGTGTGTACTGCGTGCTATTTCTTATCCCAGTTCTTCTTCAGTCAGGTTCTAAATTAACATGTAAATTTGTGATAAAGAAAAATCAGGGCAAAATATCAGACATTTTTCGATATTTACAAAAGCCCGGCTGGCCAGAAATTTAAGGAGTGAAAATGGAAGATATGTCTAGGAAAAAGAGGACATATGACAGTCCAGTCTAGGCATAGTGATTCATATCGTTGCTTATAAAATTACCAGTAAAAAATAATATATGTACAATATATAAAAACTCAAAGTACACTTATCATTTATAGGTAAACTGTTAGCAACTATATGACCACCTATGACTCCTGGTTCCATCTTCCAAGAAATGACTTGTTTCTTGGGAGGACGAGAGTTGGGTGTATTCTGTATATTTGATATTTGGGAGTTTACTACTTTGAGCATTTATGTTTATGATCTCTTTTTTCACTCCATCCTTCATTCCTTGACATAGTGTTACTTGGTGTGCACGATCAGAAGCATAGAGATGGAATTTGTGGCTTTTGAAATTGATCAGATTAAAGAGAAAAATATACGTCCTAGCTTGAATTTGACCTGTACTGGAAGTGATCAAAACCATGCAGTCAGGGTCAAGATAAAGGGTGCTTAAGTAATATGGAAGGAGAAGGATGGATTACATGAAAGGTGAAAGATGCATGAAATAATTAAATAATGAGTCTGTGGAGTAGAGATTGGATCACTGAAGACCAGCTTTTAAAGGTGAGAGGATCCAGGTGCTACAAAGTGACATTAAGTAGTCATCGAAGCATTATTTAAGAATTCTGCTAATCACTGTTAGTTTTCATAAATAGTCAATTAGAGTGACAGGCAAGCTTCACAAAAGACAAACCTTTACATATTACGGTTTATGCTTCTTTGATTTAAATACCAGTGATTAAATAAAAGGAAACCTGTTTTTTGTAATCTGTATCTTTACAAATAAATGAGGTCTTGTTTTAAAATTTAAACATTAGTTTTTATCAAAATGTAATAGATTAGGAATGTTTTGAGGAATTACTATGTGAAAATTTACACATTTTTAATAAGAAGGTAATAAAAACCTATTCTACACTTATTTTCTTCTAGATATTCAAAATATATTAATATGAATTAAAATTTGCCGGAATTGATCACATGCTAGTCGTTGAATATTCACAAGTGTCATATATAAAAAACAAACTTTTTTGAATTTATCGTTAATTAAGAAAATTATGCATAATCATCATGATTAAAAGCAATAGTGCATGTGTTGATTGTCACATTACTGAACGCCAACATCTTTGACCCATTGTCAGAGGCATACCTTTTAATCCCATCTGGACAATAACCCCCATATTATCAAGGGCAAGAGGTGTTGTTATTTGTCACCTCTTGCAGTAAATGATGGAAAGCTTTTTTAATTACATGCTGATTGGTTTGCTCAAGGATCTTATGAAGCTGAAAGAATCAAATTAAAATAATTATTTCAAACAAGACCGTGGGAAATTGTTTTGGTTACTCAGTTTTGATAAACCAAACATGATTGTATGCAAACATAGACTGGGATATTAGGCCATTTTACTCTCAGTTGATAAAGAACAAAACTTGCATTGCACAATGCCTTCTAAACGTCAAAAAATTACCTCAACTAGTAGAGCTGCATTTTGGACATGAAGTTCATTCATGCAAATTGAATTTCTGCCTGCATTCTTTGTGAATCTTTCAGTGGTATCATTCGTATTGTGAATATTTGTGGGATGAAGACTTTCAGTCCTACAATAATTCTAAAATACTGTCTCTTTGCAAATTTAATAAGCTGTACGATGGTAAAGATCAGAATGACTGATTGTGACCATGCCTAAGGATTCCATCGACTGGAGGAGGTAATTGTTTAACAAACTAAAACACGAGTCTCTTACACATCCCCATTTCACTTATTCTACTTACACTTACTGAATACTTCTTGTTACAGTGGTTATTCAGCTCAAGTCACAAATGAGGAGTACAAATTATCTCAAAAGTAGATAAACATGTGTATAACAGAGATATATTTTTACATGGAACTAATGATGTAATTATACTTATATTATCATAAATAAATTGTTTTACACAATAGAATTAAATGGTTGTTACACATTAGTTGTCTGATGATAAAAAGCTTTAAACATCATGTCAATTGTTTTTATGTAGTTTACATATTACTCAAGTCACTCTTGTTTTATATTTTATATGTTATATAAAAGAAGACATAGGTATGTCAAGACATGTGATATTTCCCTACCACTGTTAACTGAATTTTGACATGATAACTCATATACATTTATACAGCTTTAAAAGCTTAACACCTCAACCACTTCCAGATGCTGTAATCACTTTGCACCAATATTATGCAGCACTGAAAAGAAACACAAACTACAGAAAGCACATTTTTAGCCCTGCAGGTTCATTACAGTTGTAGGGTATCATGGCCAATACGACAAAGCATGCAGTCCCCCACCACACCATGACTCAAAGGTTGATTCGGACCCTACCCCAAATCCAAACCCAACACAATACAGGTTATAAGACAACAAAGTGTCAAGCATCAAACTGTGGTAGACACATAAAAAAAGGATGCAAAAAGAATTACATAACTTTTTAGACATTCCAAGAAATGTACAGCAGTTTCAGAACTTTCAGAAATAATAAGGATGAGGAGGCACCAAAGGTAAAGAAATAAAGCTGATGAAATATTGAAAATGCTGCAGCAACTCTTTGCACATTCTTATGTAGCTGAAATCATAAAGCGCAGTGGTCTACTAAAAACAATTATCGGTTGTTATATAGTAGAACAGGAGCCCGGAGTGGCCGAATGGTCTAAAACGCTCACCGTTACGGATCACTGCCATCTCACCTCTGTCTGTGTGAGTTCAAGTCTCAGGCTCGGCTAACGTGGGTACGTGAGAAAGCCCGCCAGTAGCTTCTCATGGGTCGGTGGCTCTTCCCGGGGTTTTTCAGGGTTCTTTCTCCACCAATTATACTGGCTGCCATGTATAGCCTATCTTGTGCTGAAAAATGGCGTTAAACCATGCAACAACAACAACAACAACAGTAGAACAACTTAATGACTTATGAGCCTTTCTGCATTCTAATGTTGGCATAATCAGAATTGACAGAACTTTCATGCTGTGTTATGATACTTGTTTATTGAGAAACATAATGTTGTCAGAAGAGAATCAGTGGAACCACCTATAATGTTGAGACCTATAATATTAGACTGGATAGTGAAACTTCTTACTACAGTATTTTTGCAGGCCTGAAGGGAAATTTAGAGTTGGACTTGACTAAAATATAATTGATGATTGGTACTGATGATGAGAAAGCCATGACTAATACCACTGATATGACATTTCCGAAGACAAAAATTAAACTGTAATAAATATATAAAGGACAAAACAACACAGCACATGGTTGACAAAATACAAAAAAAAAACAACCAAAGAAAGAACAGAAACAGACGAAGAAAAACCAGAGAATGTCATCTCTTCTGATGGCCAGTATACTGTTAAAAATTCACAAAACATCTTCACAAAGCTGAACCAAAAGATGCAAGTTAAGTCCACAAGAACGAAAATGCTTAGAAAATAAATTAATGAAGTGCAACTTGGTATAGAATTGTCCAGAACCATGAGGTACCAGAACTGGTTATCAAAACTTTATTCTGACCATCTCTAAAAATATATATATAAAAAGATTGTAATGTAATTAAAGCAGAAAAGACATTTAGAAAGATATTGAAGATCATTATTATGTGTATATATGTATTAGGATTGCCTATGTCATAGAAAATAATATTTGTTGTGACTCATTGTGTAATGTATACAGTATTGCATTAGTTAATAACATCAGCAATAAAGCCATATGACTAAAAACTCACTTCGGTGGGATTAAAGGACATCTAGTCATGGTCTGATTACTGTGCAGAAAATGATGCCAGAAAAACTCCTGTGTGATTGAAGAACATTTAATCACAGCTGATTTGCTGTATTAGAGTGCTGTAATTAAAAAAAGACTATTAGTTCTTTTACATTTAATATGAATAAATTGTACTTTATCACTGTTGGTTGTTTAGCCAAAAATTTCATACTTGAAATAATCATATTTACTTACTATGTTTCACTGACTTAGTTTGGTCGTTATGTATTGACTGTAAAATATTTTGGATGCAACAAAGTCTCACTAACTGTGTCTCTAATTTCTAATGTATACGTATGGAACATATAATCTTCTTCAAGGAAGTATCAGATCAATAAATAACTCCCACAGATGATGAATGATGATGCTTGCAGTCTTAGCACACTGCACACAAGAATTGTCTTTCTTGATTTTTGAGGTGCAGGTATCATGATATAAAGAACTTTTATCCATATAAATAATCAGAATTGTCATTGTATTTTCTTTAATAAATGCTTTGATGACTACTTAGTGCCAATTTGAAGTACTTAGCATCTCTTAGTGCGCTTCGTACAGTATTATTTAGTGGTATTTACCAGGACTGAAGATGTGGACATATTACAGGCACAGGAAATAGGCTGTTCAGATTCTATTGATTCTGGGGAATAGTGTTTGAGTATGTTTTGGAGTTGGTAATAGTGTACTTATATTTATCATGAGATGGAGGAGGGAAAAATATGTTCAGACCATTTTGTTTCTAATTTAATAAAACATGTAGAGAGAATACACTTTACATCTGGCAGTAGGAGTTGAAAGATTAAGTTTGTCTATTAGTTGGATCATTCTACGCCTGAACTGCTTATGAAACTTGGTTGATATTTAAAAGAAAGACCATTGTGCATCTGCAAATTTACTGTCTAATTTCCAAGTTGATTTAAAAAAAGATTGCAAGATTCAGAAAATGAAAATGTTTAATTCTAGTTTACATCAGGACCTGCAGAAAATATTGCTTATAATGAAATCAGAATCATAAATGGTAGCTGGCTATTTTGAAGGGACAATAAACATTGAAAATCAGTCAAAGTTAGGTATTTTTAGGTCATTCTGTTTGAAAAGTATAGCAGCAATAAGTCAAAATAATAGTAAAATATGGCATTAAGTCAAAATAATAGTAAAATATGGCATTAAGTCAAAATAATAGTAAAATATGGCAATAAGTCAAAATAATAGTAAAATATGGCAATAAGTCAAAATAATAGTAAAATATGGCAATAAGTCAAAATAATAGTAAAATAGGGCAATAAATCAAAATAATAGTAAAATATGGCATTAAGTCAAAATAATAGTAAAATATGGCATTAAGTCAAAATAATAGTAAAATATGGCAATAAGTCAAAATAATAGTAAAATATGGCATTAAGTCAAAATAATAGTAAAATATGGCAATAAGTCAAAATAATAGTAAAATATGGCAATAAGTCAAAATAATAGTAAAATATGGCATTAAGTCAAAATAATAGTAAAATATGGCAATAAGTCAAAATAATAGTAAAATATGGCAATAAGTCAAAATAATAGTAAAATATGGCAATAAGTCAAAATAATAGTAAAATAGGGCAATAAATCAAAATAATAGTAAAATATGGCATTAAGTCAAAATAATAGTAAAATATGGCATTAAGTCAAAATAATAGTAAAATATGGCAATAAGTCAAAATAATAGTAAAATATGGCATTAAGTCAAAATAATAGTAAAATATGGCAATAAGTCAAAATAATAGTAAAATATGGCAATAAGTCAAAATAATAGTAAAATATGGCAATAAGTCAAAATAATAGTAAAATAGGGCAATAAATCAAAATAATAGTAAAATAGGGCAATAAGTCAAAATAATAGTAAAATATGGCAATAAGTCAAAATAATAGTAAAATATGGCATTTGAGGGCTGATCTTATACAGCTAGTCTGATTGTAAGTTGTTAAAAATGGAAATAGCTGTATGTTTCATTTTTTTAATTTGGTGGATATATTTCTTTTGCCAATTATCAGAAACAGTCAATGAGTATTTTAAAAGGTTTTTCCTATACTTTCTCATTTCTCTCATCTTTGTTTTATTTCTTTGGATGTTTCCCTTTGATCAATATTAGCTTTTTTGGCACTATTAGAAAATATTATTAATGTACTTTTCCAAGAACTCTGTGGAGATAGTGTTATGACTCTATGGTCATAAAATAGGTGCCGGTAATTAGAAAGAAAGAAGTAAAACCAGCAAGTTGTGTAAAACTTAACAAATAATTTAATTGTCTGAGTTATAACATGAAAATTTAAGAGGAACTTAAAATATTGTGAATTATATCAAAAATAATCCTAAAAATTCCATCATAAGTCCCAAAGATTAGAATGTTCCAAATGAATTCCACTTCCTCGGATATGCTGATGTACCAGCAGTCTTGTGTATGGCAATGAAATTTTCCAAAACTCCTTTGAATGAATTCATGGTTAACCAGAAATGTTGCTAATTTAGTCCTGAGTCAGTGAGTACTTTTGGATTCCAGTCAATAATCTAAACAAATGAGCCGTCTCAAATTATATCTAAATACAACATTAAACCCATTCTGCAGATTGATTTTAAAACAAGAACATAGGAAATAGGAATGAAATAATTGTCAACTTTATTCATCCTTATATACACACTATGTCTCTATGTCACAATATTTTCCTACTTGATCTATGTCACAATATTTTCCTACTTGATCTGTATCACAATATTTTCCTACTTGATCTATGTTGCAATATTTTCCTACTTGATCTATGTCGCAATATTTTCCTACTTGATCTATGTCGCAATATTTTCCTAATTGATCTATGTCACAATATTTTCCTACTTGATGTATGTCATAATACCTCCCATGGGGCATATTTCACAATACATCTCTACACTGCAACAGAATCCACCTGACTCAACCATCCAGTGGGAAATTACCCCAAAACTTGTCAGCAGGTTCATTAATAAGATTGATTTTAAAACTTGTAAACACCTATTTTTTATAGCTCATAAGCAATATACAGTCGCTCACCAAAATGTTAAAGACACAATATAGATATACACAACAATAGGCATTATCAAATGCAAGACTGACTCTGAGGATATCACTGTGATACCATTTATATTATAGATAAATATGGTTAGTTTCATCTGTTTTGTAATTCTATTACCATCACATTTGTCAGGATTGAAGCCTTGCATTGACCAGATTTTAATTTTCTCAATTGTTTAAATTGATTTGTGAGGATCTGCAATCATTGTTTAAGAAATGGTTATTTAAACAATGACACCATCAGCAAATAGCTGAGTGTTGCTGTTGATGGAAGTGAGGACATCATTTATTTACATCAGAGACTGGCACCTAACCTTAGCCCTGTCTGATTCCAGATTGTGCCAGTCATTCTGCAGACTGGCACCTAAACTTATCCCTATCTGATTCCAGATTGTGCCTGTCATTCTGCAGACTGGCACCTAAACTTAGTCCTATCTGATTCCAGATTGTGACAGTCATTCTGCAGACTGGCACCTAAACTTAGCCCTATTTGATTCCAGATTGTGACAGTCATTCTGTGGAAGAGGTGCCATCAGGGATGACTCCTTGAGATGATTCTGTTAAAATGAATTTGGTTGGTGGTTTAGTGTTGATATCCATTTTATGTATAGTCATAGATGGTCAGTGGTCAATTTTATCAAAGGCATGCTCATGTCAGAGATGGAAAATGTTCGACCTAATGGCCCCTACTTGGTCAAAGAGTAGAGTCAGCAGAGCTGTCAGTAAAGAAGGGGCACTGCATACTGGACCTACAGTTTTCATTCCTGGACTTTTTCAGTTTCCAACGGGCGTGAATCCTGTGGATCCAAGTTTACATTTGTTGGGCTTTTATGTTGTTGAGTTTTTACAGGACCATAAAAACATCCCATTGTAGGCAAGACCACAAACAGGTCAATTAAAGCAGATTAGTGAAGGAGAAACAAACAAATTTTAACACCTGTTGATGCTCTTTGTTGTCTGTATCAGGTGGACATGAGTAATTAGCTGATACTCATTTCCAAGTGTGACCACACTGCTGAGTAGTTTTTCGTCTTAATCAAACATCTCTAAATTGAACCCAATAGACAAACTAGAAAAAAAACAAAAAAACTTTGACATTTTCAAGAATGTTACAGTGAAGTTTATTGGCTTTTTGAAATTAACAGATTGTAAGGAAATGTATCATTTATTACTGATTGAGACTAAAACAAATTTTGAACAATGCCCTGCAGCAAACAAGCATAACAAATTAAGATTATTTGTAAAACGGAAAGTTTTTAAAGTGATGACACATAGTGTAACGCAGGTCTGATCCATGTGGTAGTGAAAGTGAGGCTGATTAGGAAAGTGAAGCTGTATCCAATTGTCACAAACCAGTGGAAATGCCCATAAAAATAAAGGTTAAATAATGGGACAATAATTGGTTGGAAACTTTTTATTGGCATTATAAAGTCAAGAGTGACAAAACCATTTTAGCACAGTGTAATGTTTGTTGTAAAGCATTGAGGAAAATAATTCCTTTTGGAACAGTTAGGAGCATTTAATTTTGGTGTATCATGTCATGAAATGAGCAGAAGTTACTGACTGACTGTTGTGGGACAAACATTGTTGGAGGAAAGATCAACTGTACAATCATTTAGTTGTGGATAAACAAAACTAGGATTCTGTGGGTGGGACAAGTGCAAGTGGCTCACTTATCAACATTGTAATATTAAAGATTATCAAGAAAAGTATATATATACACACATTTTAGGGATAGATAATGAACTGTTTTTAATTTAAGAACCATGGTTAGTGCTGGTTGTTTAAATTATGAGTCTTTTTTCATGTCAAGAAAGTTTATATCATATTTCTGATGTTTTGTACCTCACAAAGTAATTAATTTTTTTCTCTAAATATAAACCAAAATGTTTTATTCAGAGCCTGAAAACAAATGAATGAAAAATATAAGCCTTGGCAACCAATCCTACATGTGTGACATATAGGTACCCTATAAGTCATGCAACAAAGTAATCTCACTTTACGTGCATGAATGAAAACTGACATTATCTGCATTGTGTCATCCATTTATTTTCAGTCCTTAAGAAAATGCAAGCATATTAAAAAGCCCACAACTTACAACCATAAGAAAAGAATCTGCAATGTTTTAATTTCCAATATGGTCTAAAACAAAGGATATGCACTACCAAGATTAATAGACAGTATTGCAACTAATTGCTCTGTGTATTTCCTCTCCTTAGTTTCAGTACGTGTATGATGTTGCATCCACAAACTAACATGCATTAGTTAACCAGATGAGTAATATCAGTCCAACATGTGCCTCTTGGTTCTCCCTTAATGTTATCCTTGTGCTTTGAATGGGCCTTTTTCACAGTTGCATCACATCTGCCAATTCATCAGTTTATCTATCTATCACAGTCATTCAGTTGACCTATTTGATGCCATCTTGCATTATCATTAGACAATATTACAATAAGAACACTGATATTTGTCCTAGTTACTTACACATACACAGATTGGACTGCATCTCCTTTTCTTGTATTCTGTTTGTAGAGATTCCAAACTGTAGCCAAGAAGACAGATGAGGTGACAAGAAGATCAACTGAGAAGAGGATCAAGCACCTTCAGAAATCTATACTAAGCAGAAGTAATTTATTTTGTCTGATGGTAGTAATAGCTGCAATTTAATGTGTTCAGTATCATCATAGTATATTTGGTCATGCTGTTACACAGGTAACCAGTGGCAGTTGGTTCAAGGGCCCAACACACTTTCTAAATTATGCTTTATTTTTAGCTTCATTTGGAAAGTATGAAATTTGTTATGTTCCCTGTACTTTGATCTCACCAAATCCTCCAGCTAAAATGGGTAGCTACAATGAAGAACCTAACTGGAGTATTCACACAAAAGCCATTAGCAATAATAGTTGACATAAGAGCCAAAGCACATATCTGATCATTCAAATTAGAATACTTTTGCGAATATTCAAAGAGAAAATTGGTACTGGTATTCAACCATTTATTTGTCTACCCAGTGAGTTTGGCATCTTTTTCCTAAAATAAATGATCAAATCGAAATGTAATTTATGTAACATTGAATTATTTGGTTTACAAGGAAACAACCTGCCTTATCGCCTGAAACTCGAATTCTGACTGCAAGTTAATCATGGTGCCAGAGCTCTAAATAATCATACTGCTTAGAGCATTGCCATTTCTATTCAATTATATACTCTTGGAAAGACATGTCATGTGGCAAGTTGATGAATACCATGGTATAGATAGTCATAACACAGTCAGTAAAACCTTTACGTGTCAACAAACCAGAGCTCCACAAAATCCATGAGTTTTGTAAGTTGTCTATTCTCTCAGGAACAGCTATCATCAGTTATGCAAACCATTACATATACCTTCCTCTGATCATCTTACCTTGGAAAGTTAACTCTAATACTGTTCCACATTTGGTTTTTTAGAAGTTTTGAAGTCATGACACTGATATAGAATTTCAAATATGCTTACAATCTGATACCATCCTTTCCTTTTATTTCTTAAATGGCAGTTGTTAGCTTCATATCAGTGATATGTACATGTGCCAGTTAACATGGCTTTGGAATAGAATCATTTAAGTTCTAGGGGTACTGAGTTTGCTGTTACAGCAAAACTTGTTACAATTTGATTTGCTGTGCTTATGTACAGAACCATAGCTGTTAGTATACATTTTGGATTATGAAGAAATTATTTCACTTTTCTGTGCCAATTTGAAAATTACATATCTGTTTGTTTGGGAATCCATCTTTATTCATAAAACTAAATAGTCCAGTCCAAACCTGTTTGGGGCAGGGTAGGTAGATCCCATGTACATGGCAATGGTAGAGGATACATTAGACCGCTTACCACAAGGCCATTTCACACCTGTTACAGTGTACATCTTATGTGTAAGATACTGTCAGAGTATGGGTTTCAGTGACACAATTATTCATCAATTGTGAGTATGTTTTTCTTATGGTTTAGTAGAAGACCCCAGTATCTGTTCGGGGCATTTAATAGATAGATGGTCAAAAAATCAGTCCATTGTATATGTCAGGAAGGACAAAATATGGATATTGGCAGACCTGCAATTGGTGTATCCAAATTGTATTTATTAAATTGGCCACAAGTCATTGTGATTTTGATTGTAATAAATCATCTCCCAATGCTTCTTTATAGATTGTCCCCACACTTAACTGTTTGTATTGCAACTTGGATGGGATCCTTTTTGAGTACATTCAGTCAATATTTGAATATAATTTTTTTTATTCAGTTTAGGTCTAGTAGGCATAATACACAGTACATGGTATGAAGTATGCGTGTCAGGTACATTATAGCAGCTGGATAGAGAACACGTTTGTTCAGTTGACAGATTTTTTTTAAAAGGATGCACAGCAAAACTGCAATCCAACAGGACCAAATTAATTTTTGGTTTAAAGGGGTTTTTTGGTTTGCTACGGTTCACTATTTTCATGAAAACATTAGATTTGTTAAGGTGTTCTTTCACATTCCATTTTTGTATGTTTTGACAAACATCAATAGTCTTGGCATATTTTAGATATGTTTCTATGATATTAGGATTTCATGTTGTCTGCATAAAGACTATATTGATTAGCAGATTCCATTTCAGTCTTATAGTATATTTTGATGTAAAACTTAAATTTTGAGACCAAATATCATTTTCACTTTTCAGGGTAGAGGGGCTTGAGTTTACTAAGTTAAGGTTGGTTTAATTTCAGGAAGGAATAGATCATGAGAAGTGTTGATAGCAAGATTTATAAGCTGACTGCCACAGGGGTCATATTGGTCATCAGATTGGCACCGTTTCCATTTTTGACTAATTAGACATCATACAGAGGCTTTGAGTTAAATCCCTTTGTTGATATGACCATCCATTCAGGAGGAATAAGGGTAACAAGAGTTTGAAGATGGCTGCTGTGTAGGCCATATTGGATTTCTGAGCAGCTCCATTTTTACTTAGGACTCTGGGATGAATATGTGTGTAAATTTTGTTTCAGTCTTACAAGTAGGTTAAGAGAAGTAGTGATTAAAAACTTGTGCTAATGGACAGATGATTTAAACAATAGGTCTTCCAGAAAGCTCTTAAAATTCCTTCATTTCTAGAAAATTGCCTAAAAGAATTTGGGGAATCAGAAATTTGACAGACAATATATCAAATACAGCTGTCATTATTAGAGTATAAGAAAATTTAAAAACTTCTTTAAAAAAAATATCTTGACAAAATTCAACTAAATTTAACATGTAGACATCAAGCCATTTTAAAATTTATGATACAAAATGATGCCATCTGGAGTCAAACAATGGTTATTTTTGCCTCCCATGATTGCTTGACCATTTACTATTTCATTTTCTTGTAAGGTATATTTTATCCAGGTGAGTACAGTCTGACCAATATGAGCATCTCATTAGATATAGTAGAACCTGTGTTGAAAGACCACCCCTTCTGCCAGAATAATAATGGTCTCTCAAGACAGGTGGTCTTGTCACATTTCAAAATAGTATGTACTTCATAAATCCATGCACTGAAATATGGTTTCTCAAGAGAGGTGGTCCCTCATAGTACTGGCCATTTAAATGAGAATTTACTGTGCAATGAATACCCCCTGACTACAAGAAATATTTGCTTTTCAGTCACTGAAGAAATATCCCATCCAGATGATCTGGAAATCCTTCGCCAACATGATGTAAAGTTTGGTCCCCCTGTCAGAAATGAGAAAAAGACTTCTAGCAAAGAAACTGTGATAGCTGATCCAGACAATAACTTATCACAGTGAGTTTTTCCCTCTTCTCGCCTATTCTGATATATTTGTTGGTCCAGAAGTAGATCATTTTTAATTAGCAGATTATTATTTCTATGAGTGATGAGTTTCTAGGTTCTTCTGATTTCCTTGATGGTTTCTAAATTCTCCAATGGTTGATCTTTGTTTTATTTACGTTTGCTTCAAACAGGTGTGTGTCCCATAAATCATGTGTGCCATCTTATATTTTCTTCATGGTAGCAGAACCTTGAATACCAAGTCTTGAAATCATAAAACTTGTGTGCTTCAGTTTTAGGTTGAGATTTTATGTCAGCCAATCAAAATTGATTTAGCTTTTGTATCATTGGTTTGAATGGTACAGAGTGAAAACTCAATATTAAACTCAAGCTCACTGTTATGATTTCTGTGATTGGCAGGATAGTTATTTTGATGACTGAGTGTTTAAATAATCAAGTCTGTAGTATACATGTATAGATATGTTTGGGACACATGCTATTGGTTCAGATTAATTAAAACCTGGATAATTGCAATTTGTATAATTCATGCTCTACTGTATTTTTTAAAGATTGAAACTCTAATTCAAACATTCTAGATTTGTTTTTACTTTTAATAAAACTAGACTTGGTGATTTTATAATATTTTATATAAGATAAGAAATGGCAAGAACAGAAATGTAAATTTCCCACAGGAAAGAGACTTAATAAAAAATAATTTCCGTGAATGTTTGCTGACATGTTGTCTTTTCTTTAGTAAGAAAGTGTCAGTTGCTTTTTTATTTAATACTGTTTATCACTATTTCCTCACAGCCATTTGTTTGTCCTGTGAAGCTGGTTTGCATATTTCAGATAAAATGCACATTGAAGACTAAAGCAGTTTGATATGTTTCTTCATAAAATATGGTACCTGATAATAATACCTTAGGAGTGCTACCACTGCTTTGTAAATGCAGCTATCCCGGACTAAAATGTTTAGCTATGGGAGCTAAAAGTTGTTTGCTTACATAAGTAACAGTCAGATGGAGTGATCTCCCATTGATATGTGGATTGGCATCAAATCCAGTATGTATTTCAGTTACTACTTCTACTTATTATTTGGCAGCATGCTTTCTTTTGCAATTCACATGCAGGACTTGCTTAGTGATTGCCTGCAAGTTACAGCACCTCTTTTGAAATGATCTTTTCATTTGGTTGGTTGTTGTTTTCTACAATTTTCACCAGCTCCATCTAAGGCTGTACAAGAGACGTCATCATTATTATTGCTTTATCTAACAATTGACGAGAGAAGACTGCTTTCTGAGCTTTGAGTGAAGAAGTCTTTTTCTTGTTACCACCCGAGTTTTGTCCACCTCCTCCTGCTTCATCAGCAGCTTGGTCCACACTATCATCATCCAATGATAAGAAAGACCAGTCAGCCTTCAGTCTGATATTGCACTCTGGCTGAATGACTGACTTATTGAGTTGTTTAGAGAGACAATTACAGGACTATGATTTCAACAGACCTTTTTTTCAAACCAACCAATGCCATAACATTTCAGTTGAGTATTCTATTAGACACACATGCCCTTATTTCACACAGAAGTCCCAGTCATAGACAGAGATATTGCAGAACTGTGATCACGAAAACCATATTTAGTAAGGATGGACTGGAAAATCTTCGTTGACATATAACAGCTGGTCTTGGATGTCATTACTATAGGCTCAGTATTGGACTTGATCTGAATGGCTCTTTTCTGACATATGCTAATAAAAATTTTTAATGAAATATTGCAGGTTTTAATAATCATGTCATTTTCCAAAAGTTGGATTTGGTCCAGATTAAATGTTCATAAGTATAATTATACTTGCAATATTTAAAATTAATTTGTGATAAAGCTATTTTGTATTTAAATCATTTAAAATAATTTTTGGAATTATTTTGTCATAAAAATGTTTTTAATATCATTAAATTTATACAAGATTACTTAGGAATATCAATACATTCCTTACTGGCAGAAACTACCAAAAGCCTTGTCTTGGCAGATGGAGTCACTACTTCAGCTTGATATTTAAAATTTAGAAGCTGCCTCACATGGTTTATATTACTAGAGATGGTCCATCTCAGGGGTAAGGGGATGTAACTCCATCGACTTTTTTCCTGTTCTCATAAGGTCTTATGATTGAATAACGTATTTGAAGATGAAGCCAATTTTTTAAAATTAGAGTAAAAAATATCTCACTTTGACAATATTTACCCATCATTATATATATACACCCTCCTTGCAGTTATATCCTACTAGGAGTGTGAATTCCACTCCATTTGTAACTGAAGTACACACAGGATTCGATGTAAATCCATATACATGTGTCAAGGAGTGTGAATTCCACTCCATTTGTAACTGAAGTACACACAGGATTCCATGTAAATCCATATACATGTGTCAAGGAGAGATCACTTTGTTTGATTGCCACCTATGTGAGAAGAAAACTTAACCTTTCATCAGTATACATTTTGGCATGGGATGGGTGGATTTGAGAGGCGGTGGTAGTACATCTAAGCTATTATGATTGGGTAAGTGTTATTGACAAAACATTTTACTTAAAAAATTGGTTTCCAATAACATAAACATGACCTGATTAGAATATTTACAAATTAATTTCAGATATCTGTATTTTGAGAAGAAAATTGAAAATACATTTTTGGACCTCTCAAAACAAATCATGTTAGCTCAATGTTTGAAAAACAGCTTCAAAAAAGCAAATGAAATTCAGTATGTTGATATCTACGTGTAAATGATATCACCAGATTTTCACACTGTTTGAATGATTTTTTTCTTACTTTGATCTTTGACCTTTCTGTTTGTAAATAAACCATTTGTCCTAAATAAATGAAATTTGGTAGGCTTATATTTATTGCTCTTTAAATCACTTTATTACATTTTCACACCATCTTTTTATGGTTTTTAAACTTTGGACTTCTGCTTTTAGTTTGCTAAGCAACATTATCATGCAGAAACCATGCACCCTAGACATACTAGGTTTGGTATACATATTGTTACATCTCTGGTCTTTAAGTAACAAAAAAGTGAAACTAACTGGTTTAGTAAAATTCAACAAATAATTTATTTTCCTTGAATATATACATATTTAGAGTATAAAGAACTGAGCACACCTTGCCCTGCTCCATAACTTTCACTGATTACACTTTTGATTTATAATCAAATACAAACTTTGCACACTGTGCAACATTTCGTTGACTGGCTCTGGTCCCATATACAATATCTGAACTCACCCATGTTTACACTCTGTCTTGACCCATGTTTACACTCAATCTAGACCCATGTTTACACTCAATCTAGACCCATGTTTACACTCAATCTAGATCCATGTTTACACTCAATCTAGACCCATGTTTACACTCAATCTAGATCAATGTTTACACTCTGTCTAGACCCATGTTTATGCTCAATCTAGACCCATGTTTACACTCTGTATTGACTCATGTTTACACTCAATCTAGACCCATGTTTACACTCAATCTAGACCCATGTTTACACTCAATCTAGACCCATGTTTACACTCAATCTTGACCCATGTTTACACTCTGTCTTGACCCATGTTTACACTCAATCTAGACCCATGTTTACACTCTGTCTTGACCCATGTTTACACTCAATCTAGACCCATGTTTACACTCTGTCTTGACCCATGTTTACACTCAATCTAGACCCATGTTTACACTCTGTCTTGACCCATGTTTACACTCAATCTAGACCCATGTTTACACTCAATCTAGACCCATGTTTACACTCAATCTAGATCCATGTTTACACTCAATCTAGACCCATGTTTACACTCAATCTAGACCCATGTTTACACTCTGTCTTGACCCATGTTTACACTCAATCTAGACCCATGTTTACACTCTGTCTTGACCCATGTTTAGACTCAGTCTAGACCCATGTTTACACTAAATCTAGACCCATGTTTACACTCTGTCTTGACCCATGTTTACACTCAATCTTGACCCATGTTTACACTCAATCTAGACCCATGTTTACACTCAATCTAGACCCATGTTTACACTCTGTCTAGACCCATGTTTACACTAAATCTAGACCCATGTTTACACTCTGTCTTGACCCATGTTTACACTCAATCTTGACCCATGTTTACACTCAATCTAGACCCATGTTTACACTCTGTCTTGACCCATGTTTACACTCAATCTAGACCCATGTTTACACTCAATCTAGATCCATGTTTACACTCTGTCTTGACCCATGTTTATACTCAATCTAGATCCATGTTTACACTCAATCTAGACCCATGTTTACACTCAATCTAGACCCATGTTTACACTCTGTCTTGACCCATGTTTACACTCAATCTAGACCCATGTTTACACTAAATCTAGACCCATGTTTACACTCTGTCTTGACCCATGTTTACACTCAATCTTGACCCATGTTTACACTCAATCTAGACCCATGTTTACACTCTGTCTTGACCCATGTTTGCACTCAATCTAGACCCATGTTTACACTCAATCTAGATCCATGTTTACACTCTGTCTTGACCCATGTTTACACTCAATCTAGATCCATGTTTACACTCAATCTAGACCCATGTTTACACTCAATCTAGATCCATGTTTGCACTCTGTCTTGACCCATGTTTACACTCAATCTAGACCCATGTTTACACTCAATCTAGATCCATGTTTACACTCTGTCTTGACCCGTGTTTACACTCAATCTAGATCCATGTTTACACCCAATCTAGATCCATGTTTACACCCAATCTAGACCCATGTTTACACTCTGTCTTGACCCATGTTTACACTCAATCTAGACCCTTGTTTACACTCTGTCTTGACCCATGTTTACACTCAATCTAGATCCATGTTTACACCCAATCTAGACCCATGTTTACACTCAATCTAGACCCATGTTTACACTCTGTCTTGACCCATGTTTACACTCAATCTAGACCCATGTTTACACTCTGTCTTGACCCATGTTTACACTCAATCTAGACCCATGTTTACACTCTGTCTTGACCCATGTTTACACTCAATCTAGACCCATGTTTACACTCAATCTAGACCCATGTTTACACTCAATCTAGATCCATGTTTACACTCAATCTAGATCCATGTTTACACTCAATCTAGACCCATGTTTACACTCAATCTAGACCCATGTTTACACTCAATCTAGACCCATGTTTACACTCTGTCTTGACCCATGTTTACACTCAATCTAGACCCATGTTTACTCTCTGTCTTGACCCATGTTTAGACTCAGTCTAGACCCATGTTTACACTAAATCTAGACCCATGTTTACACTCTGTCTTGACCCATGTTTACACTCAATCTTGACCCATGTTTACACTCAATCTAGACCCATGTTTACACTCTGTCTTGACCCATGTTTACACTCAATCTAGACCCATGTTTACACTAAATCTAGACCCATGTTTACACTCAATCTTGACCCATGTTTACACTCAATCTAGACCCATGTTTACACTCTGTCTTGACCCATGTTTACACTCAATCTAGACCCATGTTTACACTCAATCTAGATCGATGTTTACACTCTGTCTTGACCCATGTTTATACTCAATCTAGATCCATGTTTACACTCAATCTAGACCCATGTTTACACTCAATCTAGACCCATGTTTACACTCTGTCTTGACCCATGTTTACACTCAATCTAGACCCATGTTTACACTAAATCTAGACCCATGTTTACACTCTGTCTTGACCCATGTTTACACTCAATCTTGACCCATGTTTACACTCAATCTAGACCCATGTTTACACTCTGTCTTGACCCATGTTTGCACTCAATCTAGACCCATGTTTACACTCAATCTAGATCCATGTTTACACTCTGTCTTGACCCATGTTTACACTCAATCTAGATCCATGTTTACACTCAATCTAGACCCATGTTTACACTCTGTCTAGACCCATGTTTACACTCAATCTAGACTCATGTTTACACTCAATCTAGAACCATGTTTACACTCTGTCTTGACCCATGTTTACACTCAATCTAGACCCATGTTTACACTCTGTCTTGACCCATGTTTACACTCAATCTAGACCCATGTTTACACTCAATCTAGACCCATGTTTACACTCAATCTAGATCCATGTTTACACTCTGTCTAGACCCATGTTTACACTCAATCTAGACCCATGTTTACACTCTGTCTTGACCCATGTTTACACTCAATCTAGACCCATGTTTACACTCTGTCTTGACCCATGTTTACACTCAATCTAGACCCATGTTTACACTCAATCTAGATCCATTTTTACACTCAATCTAGATCCATGTTTACACTCAATCTAGACCCATGTTTACACTCTGTCTTGACCCATGTTTACACTCAATCTAGACCCATGTTTACACTCTGTCTTGACCCATGTTTACACTCAATCTAGACCCATGTTTACACTCTGTCTTGACCCATGTTTACACTCAATCTAGACCCATGTTTACACTTAATCTAGACCCATGTTTACACTCAATCTAGACCCATGTTTACACTCTGTCTTGACCCATGTTTACACTCAATCTAGACCCATGTTTACACTCTGTCTTGACCCATGTTTACACTCAATCTAGACCCATGTTTACACTCAATCTAGACCCATGTTTACACTCAATCTAGATCCATGTTTACACTCAATCTAGACCCATGTTTACACTCTGTCTTGACCCATGTTTACAGTCAATCTAGACCCATGTTTACACTCAATCTAGACCCATGTTTACACTCAATCTAGATCCATGTTTACACTCAATCTAGACCCATGTTTACACTAAATCTAGATCCATGTTTACACTCAATCTAGACCCATGTTTACACTCTGTCTTGACCCATGTTTACACTCAATCTAGACCCATGTTTACACTCAATCTAGACCCATGTTTACACTCAATCTAGATCCATGTTTACACTCAATCTCGACCCATGTTTACACTCAATCTAGACCCATGTTTACACTCAATCTAGATCCATGTTTACACTCAATCGAGACCCATGTTTACACTCTGCCTTGACCCATGTTTACACTCAATCTAGACCCATGTTTGCACTCAATCTAGACCCATGTTTACACTCAATCTAGATTCATGTTTACACTCAATCTAGACCCATGTTTACACTCTGCCTTGACCCATGTTTACACTAAATCTAGATCCATGTTTACACTCAATCTAGACCCATGTTTACACTCTGTCTTGACCCATGTTTACACTAAATCTAGACCCATGTTTACACTCTGTCTTGACCCATGTTTACACTCAATCTAGACCCATGTTTACACTCAATCTAGATCCATGTTTACACTAAATCTAGATCAATGTTTACACTCTGTCTAGACCCATGTTTATGCTCAATCTAGACCCTTGTTTACACTCTGTCTTGACCCATGTTTACACTCAATCTAGACCCATGTTTACACTCAATCTAGACCCATGTTTACACTCAATCTAGATCCATGTTTACACTCAATCTAGACCCATGTTTACACTCAATCTAGACCCATGTTTACACTCAATATAGATCCATGTTTACACTCAATCTAGACCCATGTTTACACTCAATCTAGACCCATGTTTACACTCAATCTAGATCCATGTTTACACTCAATCTAGACCCATGTTTACACTCAATCTAGATCCATGTTTACACTCAATCTAGACCCATGTTTACACTCAATCTAGACCCATGTTTACACTCAATCTAGACCCATGTTTACACTCAATCTAGATCCATGTTTACATCCAATCTAGACCCATGTTTACACTCAATCTAGACCCATGTTTACACTCAATCTAGACCCATGTTTACACTCAGTCTAGACCCAGGTTTACACTCAATCTAGAAACTTATACTCCTCTTCTCATTGTTTGCACTGAAAAAAATGAAGTCATATAGACGTTCTTTTGCATATGAGGGCCCAGCTATGTGGAATGAATAGCAAATAGATCTTAGACACAAGGAGACTATGATCTTATTCAAGAGTGCTCCCAAAACTCACCTATTTTGCAACAAGAACAGACTTGAAGACTCTTTTTGCATATGAGGGCCCAGTGATGTGGAACGAATAGCACCCAGATCTTAAAAAAATGAAGTCATATAGACGTTCTTTTGCATATGAGGGCCCAGCTATGTGGAATGAATAGCAAATAGATCTTAGACACAAGGAGACTATGATCTCTTTCAAGAGTGCTCCTAAAACTCACCTATTTTGCAAAAAGAACAGACTTGAAGACTTAATTGTTTACTTCCTTAACTATTGTCAGTATGTTTTTGTTTTGTAATTTCATGGTGTTTTTTTATAATCTTGTCATATTAATGTTTTATGTGTTAGCTAATATTGTAAAGAGCTTAGAGCTTCTCAAGTTTAGGCCCTGTACTAAGTCCACATTATTATTATTATTATTATTATTATTATTATTAATACAAAGTGAAAATTCAAAAGAAACTTGCAGCATTGTGAATTAAATACCACATAATCCTAAAAGTTCAATCTTAAGCCCATAGTATTTGGTGTTCTGAGTAAATTCCTGTGGAGTTCCAGTCTTAAATATACTGATGATCCAATAGTCTTAAATGTGCCAACTTGCTAACAGTCTTGATGTAAAACAATGACATAATCTAGAATGTCATTGAATGAATTCACAATAATCCCAAAGTAATATTTGAGTCCAAAATATCAATGAGCACATTGTAATTCCAATGAATAATTTCAATTCCTCTCAGATTATAACTGAACACAACTAAAAGACTGATATTGATAGGAATGCATTCTTGTTTACTTTTTCTTCTTGTTATTATAAAGACTCACCTTATTTATGACAAAACAATATGCCCGAGACCCAGTTGTACATGTACTTGTAACAATCCTTCAGCAGCTCGGGGCAATTTTTAATACAAGGATGCTCTTGTCACAAACAACTCCCACATTTACAAGCACAAAAGCAATGATATGGGCTTAACCCAAAAGCAATAATATGTGCACAGCTTGTAAGTCAAGACATGTACATAACACAAAAGCCATGACATGTACATAGCACAAAAGCCATGACATGTACATAACACAAAAGCTATGACATGTACATAGCACAAAAGCAATGACATGTACATAACTCAATTCCATTGTAAAACCTGTTCATAAGACAAAAGCCGTAAGATGTACATAACACAGTGATCCATAACAGTGACAGCTTTAGACCACATGGCCACTTGGGGCCCTTCTTTTTTTTAGCACTGGTGGCTGTGTGGCATTATTTATACAAACTTGAAGTGTCTTCATATGAGGATGCTTTCTATTCTGTGTTGAGAAATCATAAGTTTCTGTTTTTTATATTAGTAACTGTGGTCCTATTTAATGGCAAATGGGCACATTTTGTAGAGTTTTAAACATTTTCATACCAGGGTTCTTTTTGTCAAATTTCATCAATTTCTGTTCCACAATTTTGGGGAAGCTATTAAAAAGATTTTCCAGGTTTAGTAACATTGATGTAATTTGTACAAAATTTAAAGACCTTTATGCCTTGAAACTTAATGAAAAAGGTTTTGAGAAGAAAAGTATGTTAACGGATGATGGATAGGTTTATCTGATTTTTGGTAATGACAGCTTTAGTTGATGTTGGATTGGCATCATTTGTATAAACTTGTGAGCAAGAGTGTGCAAAAATTGATTTGGTGACAGCATGCTTTCAGTTTCATGTTATTCAGTGATTTTGGAGAAAAGCCATCTAAGAAAAATTCCTGTTTTAGTAATGGTGGCCATGTTGGTAGCAGATTAGCATTATTTGTATAAACTTGAAGGCAGGCTTTATGCCAAGATGCTTTATGCCAAATTTGGTTAAAATTGGTCTAGCACATTTTAGAATCAGAAAATGACAGTACTGTACTGTTGTTGATGGATGCCAGCCAGGTGTCAAATGTGTCCTTCTTATTTGTATGTATAATTAGATGACCTAATCAGAGTTTCATACAGTTATTGCAATATTTTCTGTCTTTAAGTTATTCATTTGTTTTCATTTTGTTTCTTTACAAACATAAATGTAATCTAGACAACAATGGTATGTAATTTGCAGATCGAATGAAGAGAAATGGAAAGAAATCAAGAATTATTTCCATGTGAATGACCATATAAGCAAAACTGGTTATGTGAAGGATGACCACAAGTCAGGGTTAGCAAAAGAGATTGATGCAGCCATAAGTAGAGGGAGTTATGAAGAGGCAGAAAGGCTTAGTGAACGGCTGTCCAGTAGAGATGTGAGTAGAGTTAGATGAATTTATTTTAAAACTAAGAATTCCTTTATTGAGAAAGATACAACAAGATAAACCCCCATGCCTTCCCTCTTTCTGGGCTAGAAATATTTGTAACTGTTCTACTTCTGCAGAATCGGTATTTTCGTGAAATCTTCTGAAAATATGGATGTTTGTTTTTGTTTTTATTGTATATGATTGTCTTGCAAATGACAGAAAAGCTTTCACCTGTTCAGCAACATTTTGTACCATGTTTACGGATTTTGTACAGCGCATTTTCTTTCTGCTTCTCTTACTTCTAGGATACAAATCAGTAATTTTTAATCAACATTAATAAACAGTTGGAAATAAGTCAGAGTTACTCACTTCTCATGAACAAGACATGTCCATCATGATATGCACTGTGATGCATTCAGTGCAAGCTTGGTCTCAGGAGTTCCAGCCTGAATGCACTTCTCGTGTACAAGACCTGTCCATCATGTTATCCACTGTGATGCATTCAGTGCAAGCTTGGTCTCATGAGTTCCAGCCTGAATCCACTTCTCATGTGCAAAATTTGTTCATCATTATATGCATTGTGATCCACTCAGTGAAGCTTGGTTTCATGGTTAGTCCTGGGGGGTGGGGTTGACAAATCCACTTCACAAAATAATATGAAAACTGTTCATAACATTTGTAATATTTACACATGTAACTGATACTTGGTTTTGTTCAAATCCCCTAAGATGTCTTCACTGAAATCCACTTAGAGTATTATGCTTTCACAATACGGTTTTGCTTCAGTCAAAATTATTTAAACCTAAATGGTCTCATGCTTTGTATTGACAAGTTGTTCTTGTCAGTAAGAGGAATTAATGTTTTGAAATGCATAGCTACCTCACCCCATATTAATTTATATTGAGATAAATTGGTGATAGGAAATTAGGTATTAAATATCTTATGATGGAATTGACTTATGAACCCACATCTTACTGACTGAATTAACATCAGATATATGCAGATGAAAGGTAATAGGTGATAGTAATAAGGTAACTGGTAATAGTTATTAGGTAATAGGTAATAGTACTAATTACTGATTGAAATAGCATCATATATATGCAGATGAAAGGTAATAGGTAATAGTACTAATTACTAATTGAAATAGCATTGGATAATATGCAGATGAAAGGTAATAGGTAATAGTAATAATTACTGATTGAAATAGCATCAGATATATACAGATGAAAGGTAATAGGTAATAGTAATAAGGTAATAGGTAATAGTAATAATTACTGATTGAAATAGCATCAGATATATACAGATGAAAGGTAATAGGTAATAGTACTAATTACTGATTGAAATATCATTGGATATATGCAGATGATAGGTAATAGTAATAATGACTGATTGAAATAGCATCAGATATATGCATATGAAAGGTTAAAGGAAATAGTAATACAGTAATAATCCTCTAAAAAATTCTCATTTTGACTTCTGCACTGTCATGATCTAGTGATGATTGGCAGATTTAGTAATAACACCTTGCTACCTAAGGCAGTGTATTAGGACAGTTAAAATCCTGTGATTAAATTGATATATTAGTCTAACACACATCATTTGATTGTATCTGATCAACTTTTTTCTTTACGATCGGATATTCCTTGCATGGTAAAAACTAACAGAGTCCTGTATGCAAAATATTAGTCACAGATTATATGGCAATATCAAGAATCATGTTTGGCTTGGTTGGGTATCAACAAAAGATTAATATTCCCATCAGCATGGTAATTAAATATCTGCATGGAAGGTGAAAAGAAAATTGACAGATTTCATAGCCACATATAAATGTGCTGTCTGTAATGTTTAGACCACTCGACAGACCACCATTTATCATAAATTCATCAAGAGTGTCACAGCTTTGTTTAGGGCAAATTCCATGCTCAAACACCTTGCTTGCCTCTGAAAGTACATGTACCTGTGAAAATTCTATCAAACAAATTACACTTAGCTACAGTCTTTTCATTGATACTAGTTTTGTCAGAAATTCAGCTGTATATTGCCCTCCATAATTGTTGTACACAGTGTACTTGAAAACGAACAACTCGTTACTTTATCAGCACAGATGATTGTATCACAGTCTGAGTGCTTGTTTTCATCATTATCATGCTTAACCTTTTATATGATGAGTAATGTTCGATCAAGCAGTAAAACTAGGACTTGTACTTAATATTGTCTCATCTAGGCATATATAAGCCTTTTAGTGGGATAAAGAAAACTTCTTTGGGAATAACAAATACATCTTTTCTGAGAAGCCAAGCCTTGAAATTTACTGCAACATTTTAAAAAGATTAAGCTGGCTTCCTTTACCCCCTGCATTGACCAGCTAACTGGTCAATATATCCTTCATGCAGCTGAGCCATAACAAGCTAAGTCTGTGATACCTCTGTTGATTGGTCAACAAAAAAAATCAATTTTGTAACCTTGACCTAGTCACCTTGGAATGAAACTTAAGTTGGCAACACCTTTGTTGTCTGACAAAATAACAGCGTGTACACTACACATAGTGACCTTGACTTTTACTTTGTTGAGGTGTTTATTTGATAGCCTAGTGGCTTAACAAATCAGACACAGCTTGATATAAGGATATATGAGCGATGTTTGGATAGTCAGCGTATGTCATGGTCAAACCCTTTGAACAGGCAGTTATATATATACTGAACAAACACACTATATATAAACTGCACACACACACACAGACGCACACATGCATGCATGCATGTACGGGGGGGGTTCAATGCAAAACTGCTTGACCATGAAAACAAACAAGTCAATCAAAAATATGTTTTGACAAAAGAATGAAAACATGAATGCTAACAATACATGTGAAGCTCATGCTAATAAAGCCAGTGTTTCTTATATTAATGAAAAATCATGCAATTTATGGGTAGATGATCGAAAAGAAAGATGCTGTAATATGACAAAAAGGAGTCCCTTGAAGGGACTGACATCGTGCTGGGTGAAAAGAAATTCCAAGAATTCAATATATGACCACTTCCTCCTTTTACTTGCTGCAGAGTGTTGTCATCTCAGTTATTCCTCAGCAATAACAAGATTTTCAAACTTGCTGCCATAGTTGGATATTAGATTGGCATTATTTTCATTCAGGACCAAGTATACATCATGCGTCTCTTAGTGAAAACCTTAATGCTGATATGATCATTCATTCATGAAAAGCAGTATTACGACTTTCAAGATAGCCACTGTGATGCCATATTAGATGTTTGAGTGGAACCATTTTGTTTTGGGACCAAGTAGATATAAGAATTCTTTTAGTAAAATCCCTATGTTGAGAGAGTCATCCACTCAAGAAGAGTAGCTATAACAAGGTTCCCAATATGGCAGCCATATTTTGATGGGAGCAGGACATTACCCCCGTCAATTACCCCCCTATCAATTACCCCCCCTTGCCATTACCCCCCCCCAATATAATTGTTATATCCCAAGGGTAATTTCCTAGACCCATTTTGACACCATTTTAATTAAGACCAACTAGACATATTAAGTCTTTTGGTGATGACTCCATGTCAGTATAAACTTTATTCAGGAGGAGGAGCAATCACAAGATTTTTAAGATGACTGCTTTGGTGGCCATCTTGGACATTATAAGAAATTATTCCTTGAAAACCCAATGTTAACATGACCATCATTTCAAGAACAACCAAAAACAAGATTTTCAAGAAGGCCACAGGGGTGGCCATCTTACACATAGATCAACATCATTTTCGTTTAGCACCAACCAGACATCATAAGAAGTCTTCTTATCAAAACCCCATGTCAATATGACTTTTCATTCAGAAGTAGCATAAACAACATTTTCAAGATAGTGTCAGACTATCAGCTGCGCACTAGTAATTAATTTATTTATTTTTAATGACCTCTCTGTGTGGATGGTTAGTAAAATTCCTCTTCTTTTCACTAAAAGAATTGAATCCCATGAAAACTCTCATTTTCTGTAGTAATCCCTGCCAAAACAGAACAGCAGTTGACTTTTATTTTTAAATTTCTGATGCATGTGTGGAAGGCAGCATCACTCTGATGCCAGAACTATGCCCATTCAAACAAAAAAAAAAAAAAGAAACCCCAAAAACAGTGATCTACTTGTTGATCTATCCAGTAGTCATGCAACCGGTAACAATCAACCAACTTTTGATGGCAGGAACAGTAACTGCTACAATCGACCAAACAACAGCTAACTCTTGTTTGTAAAATGTACACAGAAAAATGTTTTGCTGAAACTTCAAAGAAAACATATCTTTGAAGCACCGCTAGATCTGTATAAATACTAAACAAATGAAGAAAAAAATCTCAGTCAAAGTTCTACAGCTATTTTTTATGTTGCCACCGCAATAAGAAATGGACATCTGTTTGGTCCTAAGCTGTCCTTGGCTTAACTTAAATAACACCAAAAAAAATTATCAAAGGAAGTCAGCACTAAATTTAAATAAAAGCAATGGAATATGAAGGTTTGTTGCACTTACCAAAGTGACAAACGTCCAATCCTTTGAAATTACAGATATCCTGGCCATCGAGTTAATTGAAGATGCAGTATCGTGCATAGATGTTTGTTAAACCTTTAAATGGCACTTGTACTGAATTCTACTTTTTGCTAAAAATAGACCATGACATCACTGTGCCCAGGTGATGCCATATTGTTTCAGACAAAGCACTGAGAGATGCGTAGTAACACGTAATTCACAATATATAGGCAAAAATAGAGTTGTTTTTATATGCACTTCCCTCACTATGTAATGTTTTAATATATTCTGTATATGAGTGTGTACAGTAATAATTTTGTACATTTTATTTGTTTGTCACCCTTTTGTGCTGTTTTCAAATCTATGTTGAGTAAAGCTCTTGTATGTATGCATTAAAGGAATATAACAGATAAAACAGACTTTACTTCTCAAGGAGTATCAGGAACATGGTAATACAGTAAGATAAAATATCATATATTTTCAGGCAACTGCATTAAATTTATTGAAACTTTTGTTTCCTTATGCATCCCTGTTGGTAAATTACAACCATATATCGATAGCTAAAGATATATATATCATCCTTTGAATGAAATCCTCCTGCTAGTTAATTGTTAGAGATGGGTGCATTTTATTTCCAGTCACACACCTGTCAAGGAAATCTCACAATCGTTTTTTTTTTCTCCCAGCAATTAACACACCTACTCAACATAAAATCTGTGACATGTATGAAAATGATCACTGAAAAGCTGATTGTTTAAAGCTGGCAATATAAAAAACTGCCCGAGGCTAACTTAGGACCAGAAAGTCAGTCGGTCCCCGATACATACAAATAGTATGACCACAATGTAACTGATAAGTTAAAATATAACTTTTTAACTTATTTGTCAGAACTTGCTTAACATAGTAAATATTCACATTATCATGTCTGTGTGAGAAAATGCAAGACTGATGTTGATATTGACCACAAGATGGAAAATGACGCATACAATACATGAAAGAAACTTTGGTGAGGTATGCAGAAGAATGCGCTATATATAAATAATAAATAAAGGTTTTTATATATGTTTTTTGGTGAAATCATAGGGAATAAAAATTGCAGAACATGGAGCATTAGGAACTGAACATGACCCCTTGTTGGTAAATGAACTTGCACAAAGTAACTGTATTTTACTCAGACCACTTGACGTTAAATACAATTTCCTGTATCTTGTATCCCTCTCTCAGTATTGTGTAATTGCCCTCAGGTTAATGCCTTGTAAATTTGAGTTTGTCCTTTGATTCAGGCAAGTGGATTTGCAAATCCCCGTTACATATCCTTGTGACAGTCATTGGGGGGGGGGGGGGGGGCATCAGACAGATACCCCCCCCGCCATCTTATCCAAAAAAGACAAGAAAAGGTCATTTATGTGTTGTTGTTTCCCCCAGGTATGTTTATTTTTATAAAAAGAATTTTGATCAAAATAATTTTTTTAAATAAAATTTTGATGGGGTATTTGTTATGCCCTAGTGTTATCTATAGGGTTGTTCATCCGAATTTGGTTTCTATCACCTTACTCGAAATCCCTCCCGAGTTCTTAATTGACCTTGGCTAGAGGTCTTCTGTGCTGTGTGTGCTATATAGTTTTTGTGTAGGGACAGCATGACTTTTTCAAATCATCCCAGGTGTCTTAATATATATTTTATTTTGATATCACAGCTCCATTTGATAATTTTAATACAATTTAGATATTTAAAATTTTAATTAATTAATTTTGAATTTCGGCGAGTGAACGGTGTACTACAGGTGAGTGACAATCATTAATTTGGCCCTTGCGATTCCTGAATGTAATCAGTAGTTGAATGTTTGGTGATTGTTATCATCAGTAAGAGACCACACTAATTTACAAGTGTCTCAGAAGTTGAATGTTTGGTGATTGTTATCATCAGCAAGAGACCACACTAATTTACAGGTGTCAGCTGCTTATTATCTGAATACATATTTACAGTCAATACTATCAACCCATCAGTGAATCCAAAATGAAAGAAGGCTTGAATATGTTTGTCTTTGTCAACACACCTATATATGGTAGTGGTGTTATCTTCTTTGGCATAACACTGAATGCCTATGATATGGTATTATGTTTCTCATTTGACTGTTGAATAAATGGATGTTACACTGTGAAGTATGTGATAGTTGTTTCTGTTGGCTGCTTTAGCTAAAGGACTACTGCAAGTTTAAATAATTGAGAAAATAACAACTGTTGTTGCATACTGTAATGGCTTGCAGGGTAATGGTTACTGTATAAGCAAACTATCGACATGACAAGTTTATAGTTACCTGTTGGTTTATACAGTTAATTATTGAGTCAGATTCATGATACATGTAAACTGTAATGCATGAACTCGAAATTGAAAAGAAAACTTAAAGCATGAAGAAGAAAAAATACATTTATTTGGCATATTAAGCTAAATATACATATAAGGGAAAATGCTAATAGTAATTCTAAATAATACATTTTTTGTATATTACATATTTAATAAAGTAAATTTAATTGGACATTTGACAACAAAATTGGATTAACTGTTGATAAATCATTTTCACTGGACTCTACATTTATTGTAACTGGACAAACATGAATTTGCTGAACACTCGGATTTTGCAATCTGGTTACCAGCCAAAACACAAGATTTACATAATTATTCTAGTGAAGAATATATATATAGAAAGATTTTATTAAAAAACCAATTTAGGTACAGGCCTTGACTGTGGAGCCCAGTTAACTGAACCTGGATTCAGTCAGTTTCCAGACAATACAGTATTCTGCTCTATGTAGAAAAAATAAATTTGTAGGCCATAATGATTTTAAAAGTGAAGAACAAAAATGAAATGTCAGGATTTGCAACATTGAGAGACTGGTCTCACTGTACTAGTCAGTTTTTGTCATTCTTTCATGCACCCCAAAATTTGTTTGATCTTAAACATAATTGTATGTCGATGACCCACCCACCCCCGGTCCCCCACCAGTAATTTGGGTATGGTAAGGTTAAAGCTACTTCTGATTTAAGGAAACATTATGGTAATGAAAAAAATCTATCCGTGACTTTAATAAAAAAATTTAATTATGATTTTATCAAGTTGTTTTATTCATGATAAAATTTGGAAAATGTTATTTGTGAGCTAGAGGTGGTTTAGTTGAACAGGGACATGATGTACTGACATTTGTCATAATAATAAATTTCATTCTTTTCTAAAATAAAACCAGAATTATCCAGTTTAAAATTATCTGATACAATAAACGTATCAGAGTTTCTAAGCAAATGAAAATGACTGAAATTGCTTTGCAAATCACCATGTCTTTTGGCTGCATATTCTAACACCCTGATGCCCACCCACTTATACCTTTACTCAGCCCCAACCCCCATATATGTTCAGCTTCATGATATATCACTGTAAGTAAAACTCTGTACATCTGACTACTGCCCGCCTCTCTGGAACCTCAAGCACGGAATGACACCCCTACTGCAGATGACATCCCCTTGAGAAATGGGTGGACAGGGGGGCTATGAATTTCTTTCAAACTAGGACATTTTATTCACTTTTACCTCATGATAATGTATTTTTTGGGGTATTTTTTCAACTGATGGATATAACAGATGCATTTTTTTCTGTAAATCTGAGCAATATATTATTCCCCAGGTCCCCCCCCCACCAATAAAAATAGTCAATGACTCAAGTGAAGTGATAACATTATTTTATCTGCATGATATTCTAAATGAAAATTGAAATGAATCTTGAAAAAGCAGGATTTAGAGAATTCCTCTTTAAAACTTAGAATTTTGATCCAGATCATGTTAGATTTTATTACAATGTTGATGCTGTCGTATATTTCATGTAAATTTATCATAGTTTTTGAAACATATATAGTCTTTCAATAAGGTTGGCAAAGGCAACCTCTCAGTTCCATAGAAAACATTACACTTTGTATTAAAAGTTCTGCGAATAGTCAGTCTGCAATAATGTTGTAATTTCTCTGGTGTGGATAGAAAGGATTTATGCCATTCAACAAATTCTTTGTCACCCGTCACCTCTAGAGCTTTTATCCTATCAATCTTGTCAGTAGGTAGAGTGTTCCCACTCAGAAACCAAAGTTTAAGAACGTTAAACATTCGTCCATCAACACATTTCTGACTCAGATTTGTTCTCACATTTTCTCGACACATCATCAGGTTTGGTGTCATCCTCAGAAGCATGAGAAACTGTTTTTCTGTTGTATCAGAAGTTGTCCAAGACCATAAGACCCTTGTCCACTCTTCCTTTGACCAAACATAATCAAGACCAGTTACTATTGATGATTCTGTCAGAAGAACTTCCATTACACGCACATGACCTTTCCGAAAAGCCAGAAATACAGGAGTGTGTTGAAAGTCATTAGTGATGTTAGGGTCAGCTCCTGATTTCAAAAGTGCCTGTACTATTACAAAGTGACCCTTTCCAGCAGCTATGTGAAGAGCTCCATCGCCACCTTGACGGTGCAGTCTAGCATTGACATTGAAACCACTCTGGATTATCTCTTCCACTTTCTTGATGTTGTTACTGGTGATGGCATCCTCAAATTGCCTCTCTGGAGGCAGATTTGCTGCCAATATAGAGAACAGATCCATCATTACAAATGAGCTCTAGCCAAGCTGAAATTAAGAAAAACAAACACTCTAAAGGTGAAGTCATTGAGAAATAGACATTTTCACTTCATTAAACAATTTTGCCTCTGTACAGCTGCAACCTATGTTCTTAATATGATAGTTTAGCTCTTTCTTCATTTCATGAACTATGTTATACCAATCAATCAGGACATTGTTTGGCTTTCCACTGCAGAGCAAAGAAAGCTGAAGTGACAAAGCCAAGAATTGTATCTGAATTTACCTGTATACAATTAACGCTAAAAGAAAGTCATAGGGATGACAGCAGGCTATCACATATACAAATCACCTGTACCATCACATACTGTACATAGCATAATTATCTGATGATGTTACAACTACTTCTAAATGCATAACTGTACCATCATTTTCATTGTTTTCTTTAAAACAAGCTAGTTTCTTGCAACATGAAGTTTGAATGTTAAAGTGATGCTAATCCAGTGTCTAAAAAAGCAGCCTTGACTGGTAACTTGAAAGCCTGCACCTGGCTTTTTCATCTAAATGGGTGATATCAATAGGTGTTTTCCACAAAATCGCTATAGCAATACAGAACTGGCTTAGAATGGAAATTGTGCTCATTTGAGCCCCCTAACTGCACCAGTGGAAATTCTGAAAATCCTGTTAAAATTGCTCTTCAACAAATGGCAGCAATGAAAAAAGTTTACACACAAATATGTCTTGCAATATTTATTGGTTCTAAATGAAAATGATGTGGATATAAGAACAAACATATCCACACCTTTGTGAAGAAGGCTGAAAACCAAACCTAACAGACCTATGGGTCAAGTCAAAGGTCACTGCTTGTAATTAGTTGCTATCCAGTTAACAAGCTGATAGCCTCCTGACATTGATTATAAGCTTTAAAAAAAACCTTCGATTTTGGTGGTCGCTGTATTTTTTGTGTTTTTTTTTACTGTACAATCAGGCATTTGAGCATAATAAAACACAAACAAGTATGAATACATTTTCATGAATTTTACTTTGCATGTATATTTGAGGAATACCTTGAATAATATCAGTCCAGAAAGTTGGTTCCTTTCCCTCAAAAATAATTTCATAGACTTAACCACATTTAGCATGTATGTATATCTTGACAGACAAGTTCAGTGATCTGTTCATAGCATCAGGTTTAAGGTCACATGCCATGAAAAATAAATTTGTAACATGTATTTTGTGAAAATATTTTTGTTACCAAATTTGTATAAAGTTGAAGGTGATGACATGTCTGTTAGAGCCTATGAAGTACTGATGTGTCAACAGTCTCTTGTTGAATCACAGAAATACTATTCCAGGTTTGAATTCATTATAAATTCCAATTAATGTCTTTGTCCAAGAATTTTAACATAGCATATTTGTATTTCCAGAGGAAATAATCACTTGAATTTTTTAGTAATTTGAAGAAAATAAAATTCACCCCAAGACTGGTCACAAAACATAATTCAACATAAAGTGCTAGATGTTAAAGCATGACTGGTAAAATCCTCACAGTCACAAGATAATATAGTTCTCGGTTTGACCTTGGGTCATAATTCGCATTTTGTAAAAACAACCATTGCCTAATGGAAAATAAGCTTCTAGAATGGTCTAACGAACCTTGTTTATTTAAAATACAATAGCCTACAAATTTCATTTGGGAATCTCCAAAACCCTGACCCAGATCAACATATTTTCTCCTTTGTTTACCTGAATAATAATCCTGATAATAAGCTAGTACACATAGAGAAAAATGAAGCTATTATTAGTTGTTTACACAAATGAAATAAAAGAAATTAAAAAAAGTCAATCAGGTCAAGCAGAAATGAACAAGGTTAAGTCCAGCATACAATGTTACATTACAATAACATGTAATGGAATAGAAACAATTAAACTAACAAACAAACAATTAAATTAAATATACAAAACTATATATATATATATATATATATATATATATATATATATATATATATATATATATATATAGTATTCAGCTTTTACTTTTTCACATGACCCATCAGTATTTAAATTTTAAGATCTAATACAGTGTACCAGTCGTATCCATAATACCAAGCAGAAAATTAAGCACAATATTTTTCAGACATGGCCTGGTATGTACAGGAATTTCCATGTTTACCATTGTCTGCTCTAAATTATACTTCTAACTGAGCATGTTCCTGCAAAATTATTACTTTTCAAAGTAATCTTTACTTTTTGTATAAAATATTTACCCAGTTCATTACATAACTATTGCAACACTGCAAAAATGTGACACAATTGTCAAACTTATCTCCCTTTCCCAAGCCATAACAAATAGTGCAGTCTAATTTTGATCAAAATCATTCAGAATATTCTGGACTCATCCCTACTGCATTAAGCAGCAGCTGTGTAGACAGTCTTTGCTACAGTACACAGTCGCTGTGTGAATAGTCAAAGTTGGTACATAACCTCTGTAGGAGTAAACATTGCCTTAAAATGCATCAGAGAATTCAGTTTTGCTTAAAAAAAGAAGTAGAATGTGAGATTAGTTATTACATGTGTTATTTTTTTGTGCCAAATTACCTGTTTTTGTTGCTATTGCTTTTTGTTCGTCTATTCAGCAATAAGTTTACATCAGCAATCTTTGCTCTGGAAACTTCCATCAGTAAGAATAATGTTGAATAATTTCACACAAATTATAAAGCTAGTCTATTAAATCAGTTTCCAATCCTGTACTGATATTGATGGTCTTACATGGTAGGACCAGCATGGGGACTGTTTGCTCATTACAAGGAAAATTAAAGAGTATTAATGGATAGAGGGCCTGAAAGGGGGTGGGTGCAAAGGGTAGCGTCACTCTGTCCATTGAACTATGCTCTTAATTTTCGTTGTAATGAGCCCCTGTTGTTTACTGACTTTGAAGCACACAGTAAACTGATACTTTGATGATTTCATTATTAATTAAATCATACCGTTGCGATGTGTTGGACTTACCTGTGGCAGCGCAATAGGTGGGGAAACTTCCATACCAGTAATATGTTCATTATTTTCACTCCACCCTTAATCTCACAGGGGTTCGTTACAAAGAAAATTAGGAATATCCGTCAATAAATCAAGGGATGGGGGGTGTATAACCTGTAACAACATAACACCTTTCCCCTGATTTATTGACGGATAATCCTCATTTTCTTGGTAACTAATCCCTGTGCCTAATCCCACATCATGCTTCTTCTGGTTTTATGAGCATAATGGGCAGGTGTACGAGTTTTATATCCGTTCTACTCACCATAGTTATTGACCAGTATGTAACAAATCTAACGGCCATTAAGCAAAATATGTATTCAGAAATCTCTGAATAGATGAGATTTCGATATTTTATAAACTTCTTTGTCGTATGTCTAGCTATATGTACCTGTTTCCGGGATTGTATTTACGTGTTACCAGGGGAGGCTACTCCAACCCGTAGGTTGTTGTGCTATTTACATTTGTTATGTGGACAAAATACCATTTCGAAAACGACCCATTTCTTTGTCTGCACTGTTGTTTCTAATCAAGACAGTCGGGAGGAAGGTACATAATTAATTTGACCCTGCAGCAGAGAATGTGTTTTTATAAAAGAACGACCATATTTATCTCATAATTAACGTACGCAAGTTAACACACACACACACATTGGGGTTTTAATTGCCCAACCTGATTATACTATGTTTGTTCGTCTGTCTGTCCAGTTAAGTTCAGAGTTTTAGGATGGCCATGCTTGTATTTTAATGATATTTTTCAGCGAGTTTGCGGATTTGCGTCAAAATGGACAGATTTGCATATTTGTTCGAGCATATACATTAGATTTTTTTCTTTACGCTTTTTTTGTCACTAGGATAAGTTTTGACTTTTTAACAGGTTACAGTAACTAAATATTTGCACAGATAATAAATATATATATTTTTATTTATTAGTTTCATGATGCATTCTTGTTAGAGAAGAAAAATCAAGTACTAATCCAAGATCGGTTGAAGAAATAGATATGAAAGTCACGTACTGGTAAATTGTGATACTTAGTCATCCACTAGTTTGGTTGGTTGTACATAATGCGAAATATAGTATGTTATAAGGAAAGAAAACAACATCCTGTATGCTTTGTTTGGTAGTTTAATTGATACGAAGTTTAGGAGTTTGTATGCCTGTCTGTCACGAAAAGCTTGTTAGCAAGACTTTGAAAAAAACATTCATCGTAATTAAAAGAAGGCTGGCTTGCATATCTACATTTAATACTAATATTAGTACCCCTACTCCGACCTCGTTGACGGGGTACTAACATGAGCATACGTGTGTCAATGGAGCAAACCGGGTGTGATTCTCACCCGGCGCTCATTTAGCCTAATGTCAACAATTTGAACATATTCCTTGAATATAATGAAATAAATCGAGTAGTCCTCTTATTTAATACCTGAAGTATCGCAAATCAGTGTAGAAATAGTTGTAAAATCTCGTTTACCTTTCTTATCCGATATTTTCCTTTAGGTCGGCTGCCATATTAGTTCAAATAATGATTACTTCCATTTTCAGCCTCGTTTGTTTGTGTGCCATATAAGGACATTGAGGCCATATTTGGAAACGTAAACAAATCGTTGTAAAAATATGGCGCAGTTTTAGTCAAAGCTTCTGCGCATTAAAAGTAAAATTCGACCAAGAACACATTAAATTACTCTTTAAATGTGCCATTTAATTTCATTCTTAACAATGCATGATACAAATCTGTTATCATTATTGCACAAAAAGAACTTGAGATCGAGAAATGAAATTTGATGGGTTTATTTGTATTCGTATTTAGATAAACGAATTTGATTTTTAAGGCCTATACAGCAACATTTCCATTTTGTTTAGAAATTGAAAATTTGCGACTTCAACTTTGTTGAGAAAATCGATTAAGCAAAAACCACTGCCTGGGACAAATTAAAATTAGTAGGTTTATTTGTATTCTTATGTAGATGACAAGGTTAATCCAACTTGGGTTGTAACACCTAATGATAGAGCTGGAATCGCTGGTTATTGTTACGGGCTTCACGCAGTTTTTCAGCACATGATAAGCTATACAAGGCGGCCAGCATAACTGGCAGAGGACGAATCCGGAGAGCCCCCAGGAGGAATCACTTACACATGGGGTGCTACGTTCAAGTTTTCTCACATACCTGCATAGGCCAACCCCGTTACTTGAACCCACTCGGACGGACACAGGTGAGTTGGCAGTGATCTGTAAGGGCGAGTACTTTAGACCACTGGCCCACCCGGGGCTTTGGTGGAACTTGCATTCAACGTGGGACAAAGCAAGTTAACGTTCGTGGACAGACGCAAACATGGGTCTAAAATGTGAGTATGGTGATATCTCAGCAGCGTTAACGAAACTGTTCGGGGCATCATAGAGTAAATATTCTGGCGAAAAGCATATCCAAGGATACAAATACTGCGCACCCAGGACCCGGTTGAAGATATAACTGCGAGATAACCAAATATTGTCCGGAAAGGAACCTATAAACAGCGTTGATACTGCATGTTACTGCCATGATCTCACGTACCAATCATCAAGTGAAATCCGTGCGGTCAAATGTCCAAGTAGATAGCAATGAATCATACATTTGGAGAAAGAATCGCCAAGTTGGCGCTCTACAGTTTCGTACTTTGCATAGGCTTAGAATTTTAAAGAGAAAGAATTTTCCCGGATTTCCTCACTGGTTATACTGGATATTTATTTTAAAAAGACCTCATGAAGCTTAGGTATTATTCAAAGAACCTTTAATTCCCTTTATTTTGGTGTATGATTGATGGGTGTAATATGGGTTATAGAGAATACAGCTTGGCCTTACTCGGTATGTGCACCTTCCAAAAAAACTGCTAGCTCCACTTGGTCATTTTCACTTCCTGGACTTCGGAGGTAAATTGTAAAGAAAAGCCGATAACTGTTGTTTTTTGTTTTTACATTTTATATAATTGGTAATTCATCCATTGCACTTTCAGAAGCTAGTATTGTCTAGTTGGGCAAAATTCATTTTCCCAATTTTAATAGGTGCTAAAGATAGTGTACTTTAGGACTAATTCAGGATGATTTTTTTTAGCCCAAGGGAGCAGTCATTTTTGTTAGCAGTGTTCTTAGATCATGTACAGTTTCCATAATTACACCATCCATAGAAATGTCAGCCACATTACATCAAAACAGCATATAGGTATGTCAACATTCTCTCCACTGTGCTTGTTTCAAATGGAAACGACTTCACCGTACATGCGTCACTCTCTCAAAAGTACATAATAACTGGTGAGCGCCCCACAGTTGGATCATCAAAGAAGTTGTAAAGTCTAAGATTGGTCTTGGTGGTCATGTCCACCCACTGGAGGCAGATTAGATTGATATAAGAGACATGGATAAAAAACTCGTCACGATATATTACAGTTCGCGCGGTAATTGGAAAGCGAAGCTGTCGTTGAAAAGTTACCCACGAGGTTACTCAAGAGTGGGTTGCACAAACAAGCATTATGTTTCATTTACCTACTCGCAGGGAAAATACATCGCTTAGTATTCAGTGCAGATAAGCTTACTTTTGTGCAACGATGCACATCCATACAATGTTTCTTTCACCTAGTAAGGTCTACCCCAATGTGAATTCGCGCCTGTCGCTTAAGGACTCCACACACGTTATGCCGGATATGCTTTTGCTATGTGTGGGACTCTTTTTGCCATCTTGATGTTTTTGGATTCTCCAGTTCCATTGGAGAGACCGCCACCGGGAAGACCAGTTCCTACGACAGTCGAGTAAATTTTGGGGGCGGATTCCCACAGGCATTTTGACTCATTCCCACAGGCATTTTGACTCTATGGTCTTGAGTGAAGTAACAGAAAAAAGCAAAACCAACAAATTTTGCTAAAATCAACAAATAATTTAATTCTCTAAGTTACACTGTGTTAATTTAAGATAAACGTATATTATTGTGAATTAAATCTCAAAAAATCTTAAAAGTTTTATCACAAGTTCAATAGTGTTCCTTATGAATTCCATGTCTCGAGTATGCTGATAAACCAGTAATCTTGAAAATACTGATATATAAATAGTCTTGATGATGTAATCCAGAATGTCTTCGAAGGAAGCCACAATAATCCGAAAATAGTGTTTTAGTCCAAATAGTCAATGAGCACCATATAATTCCCATGAATAACTGAAATAAAGAACTCCTCTCAAATTGTAACTGAACCCAACTAAAAGCCATTGCCCAAATAATTATATCAATATAGGAATGAATAATTATGATTATCAGAACCTTGTATTAAAACCTAATACACAATAAGATGACCAGGCTGTGGATTTCTAGAGCTTACTATGGCTTACTATGGTCAAACAACCATATAAACAGGCTCACAAATATTATCTTCAAGTACAATCTTTGACAAAATCTGTCTAAATTGGTTCTTTACAAATTACCAAAAGCTAAACCTACAACATACAATCATGGATAATAGTTAATTACACAATACAGGTACATTTAACAATAGTTTTACCCACGCACTCGTCGTTGAATGTCCCCACAACAGTTTTTTTGGTGTTACTAAATAGCCGATGGTTCTATTGGTACTCGCTCGAGTTACACTTGTTTACCAGCGAGGCCTCACTCATGTACGCGTAGAGGTCATCGCTGGTGATGTGCATCAGCAATGACTCCATGTCTTTGTACATCATCTTGACGTTTTCACGGTTCAGCGGCTTGATCATCAAGTCGTGGTAAAACTCATATATAAGTAGCTGTTATATGTATGCACTGTCGAACCAGCGTACATTGACTTTGTCAGTTTCAATTTCGACTTTTTACCGTTGACGGGAATGAGTTAACATTAAAAAATCTTCTGGGACTCAAAAGTGGGTCTGCAGTCAGCCTGTTGAGTAGTTTTACACTGAGCATGATCCACACGAATTCTGTATCTCAGGTTCTTCGTGGTTTTACCAAACACTCATTGATCATGAGTGAAGAGTATTTCTCAAACTTTATCTTGGACGCCGTGCGAAGATCTTTATTCATTTGGATGTATTTTAGGCATTCACGCTTGCTGAGAAACGCAAGCACCCAATGGATCCGTGACTCGTAGAGCTGCATCCGGAATCGTCGACGATTTCACACAAATACGGGCCAGTCCCTCGAGGGGCACCGGAAGCGCTTCAGGGGCAAGCAGATAATTCATTATTGGTGTTGGACAGCTCGTCTCGATACCTCGATCAACTTCAGTTTGTTTTTTAATACATGTCGCCATTGTTTTATCTACTCATGTGCGTACAGTGGTATTTAGGTGATGAGGCAGTGCCAGTAGGTTGATCCATTTTTTGTTATGTTAATTCGAAATTGTAAATCAGGATTTAGCAAATAAACAAGATTATTCTTTCAGATATTAATACAAAATTCTCTTGCAAACCTGGAAAGAATTTCCATCAAGCCGATATCAGCTCTCATGAGCCCAAACTATCCATCACCGAGTATTGTACCAACTCGAACACGACCAAAGTTGTATCAAACAATATCAAACCTCTTGGTGTACTTGTATAAAGCAACTGCGGTTTTGGCTTCTGTAGATGTTGAAACGGCTTTGGAGAATTTCATTGACTGTGCTGCTTCGTTTCTGTGGCGTTGTAATCAGTTCGTGTACATCATGAAAGTTTGGTACAGATGCCATTAATATATTTTTGTCTAAAGCATCTAATTTATTTTCCCATTGCGTATTAACTGTCATCTATACTGGCCAAGTCTATGTTATCATGGAAGGGTTTGCTTAATAATTTGCAGCTTGAACTTTTCTCGCATAATATCATACACTGACTTTGCCAGCGTCTTGTTATATACTTCCCCAAGTTTCTGCTGTTCTTGATCCAAAATCATCCATAGACTGAGTAATTTATCAAGAAACTCCGGATACGTATTTGAAAATTCATACATCATTTGGATCTGTTTGACGAATCAGGATGACGCAAGCCAGGATACTCCATTGCTTAAGACAAGAAACCTGTTTTTTACTCTTAGAGAGTTATGTACACACAGAAATGCAACATTTCTTGACTTAAGCGGTCTTATACAAGAGACAGTATACTGCAACTTTCTACTGTAGATTAATAAATAGGCCTGCCAACTCAGAGCAGCTGTGGTGATAGGTGGTACATTGAACATTTGCCACCATATACAGATCAACATTTGCAGCTAGGGTTCCTCGTGGATACCTTACTTTAGTGCTCACATATATTAAGTAACAGATGCATGCGTGTAAAGAAATCTAAAGTAGGGGAAATGTCATGGGGTATATAGAAGCAGTTTATGGATCGGGAAGTGAAAAAAGTCAGCCAGTCTCAGACTGCAGCTATAACACTCATGATTGTCTACATATATCATGTAAATGTATGTCTCAGTTTTATATCAAAGTCTCTCAAAGGCTCAGTTATCACAAGGAATACATGTTCTTTATTTAATTTTACTCTATTTTCAGTTTGGAAGGAAGATAGCAGAGGCTGCTGATGCACGTGATTACCTGAAAAGGAAACAGGTAGATGCAAATGTGAAAATGAAATGTACACAATAGAAAGATTAAGTGATAGAAACTTTACAAGCTGCACATGCTTTCTCTGTCTCTGTCACACTTCTTTTGGGTAGTCTAGAGCAATTCACAAAGAAACAATAGCTAACTCAAGATCTAGTGGAATTTCATTTGTGATGTAAGATATTTTAAAAAGTAGATGGGTATAGAAAGTCGAAAAATTGATGCTATCTGGAGAAAGTTAAATCAAGATAATAGTTTTGTGACACAAATTATTTGTATGAGAAACTGCTGAAGGTCCTCATAATTTGCGCCTTAGAGAAAGAAGAAAGTGGATGGAGGCTGGTGCTCCATTTCTCTCTCTCTCTCTCTCTCTGTGACATAAATTTTCAGATAGTTCATATTATCTATATGATATTGGTATGTGCTTTTATTGATGCCACTGTTTTCTGTACAAATATGTCTAGTTCTCTTTCTTTAGTTTTTCAGCATTGACTTTTAATGTACTTCCATGTCAATAATTGAGGGAGGACACCATAAATGATACTTCACTTCATACACCTGGCAGTTGAGAGAGGGAGAGGGGGTTATTGGCCTTTTCTATCAAGTTGAGAAAGACACCTCAGTCGTAATTTGATGCCATTGAGAACTATATTAGATTTTTTGCATGTCACAATTTTTTAGCGGAAGGAGACAAAGGCACACATTTTTCTGTCACAACATATGCTGTGTTATCTGCTTGAGGTGTATCACCAGAACCCCATTACATTTTTTTGTATTTCTACAACTATTTTTGATGCTATCTCTTGACTTGATGGGAATGGCCCAACGATGTTCAGATTTAGAGACATACAGGGTGGATAAACTAGATGAACGGTATCATGTTGTTTGCATTCAAAACACCGGCGGGGGAGGGGAGATGATTTAGCCAGTGAAGAGCACAGATAGAACTTTAATTTCTTGCAGTATAAGTTTCAATTACATGACTTACTTACCCATAAGTGTATAATCGACTTTGTCAATTTGCTTTATATCTTTTACTTCAGCTGGAAGAAGAAACTGCTAGAGAGAAGAAAAAGAAGAAGCTGAAATGGGGGTAAAAAATAGCATATATTTTGGACCTTTAATTGCGAAGTCAATTGCTGATATTAAAAAAGATGGTATGTTTATCTATATAATGTATACTTTCTTTTCTTTCAGATTTGATCATAAGCAGAGATGGGAGACGAAAAGCAACATGTGAACTTTTGCTGTCATTTATGCAGATATTCATACTGTACATAAAGGGGACATAAAAATATGGCTGATAAGCCAGTGTATATTTTCTTGTGTTTTACCCCGATTTGTCTGTTGCTACATGTGTTTTTTTTCTCTCCACCATACAACTGCTCCGATGGCCTAGTGGTTAGAGCATCCGCCTTGGATGTGAGAGGTCAGGGGTTCAAACCTAGGCAGAATAAAAACAAAGACTTATAAAAATGGGACTTGCAGCTGCCTTTCTTGGCACTCAGCAATAAGAGGTTAGTGTTTGGACTGGTTGGCCAGGTATCAAGATAATGTGACGGGGTGGGACATGATGCCACATGTCTGCGGCATGATGTCCCAGTGCTAGACATCACTGTAAATTTCCACACTGTAGACATCATAGCAATATGACTAAAAAATTGCTAAAGCTATGTTAAAAATCCAAAACACATCACCTTGCTTTACATTTACCCTATTGGTTACATGTGTGTGCCATTCTCAATGCAAATTGTGGATTCCCACAGAAACTCTAGAACTGGCAGTAGAAACCACCAAATACAATGCAAATAGTGTTGCTAGTGCTTCTGCATCATTATAGAAGTTTTCAAAAGTGTCATAAATAAAGTTTGTCTGCAGAGTACAGAAATGGGTTAGAATTTTCCGAATGTGCTTTTGAGCTTTGAAAGTTGTGTCGTAAATAACTGAACTAGTTCTGTTTTACAAATAGGCTTCGGCTGGAAGGAGGCTGAGTAGCCTGTCCAATTGGCTTTAAAATCATGAAAGTTGTTTGTAATTATCTGAACTAGTCCTGTTTCACAAGGGGGATAAAGCGGGTTAGAGGTTGAGGGGCCAGTTTAGTTGACTAACAATATGAAAGTTGTCATAGATAACTGAACTAGGTTTGTTTTAGAGTGAAGCTGAGTGGGCTGTACAATTGGCTGTAATGGCATACAATTTATGCTTTTTTAAACCCTTTCGAGTTTCATCATCCTATTATGATTAATGATAGGAAGATTTAACATCACTGTGATAGCTTTTGTACGATTGATATACAAATCTTAGTTTGGAATTACCCAGCATTGATTCACAAGATCATAATTAACCAATCAGACTGTATTATATGTTATGTTAGCCTTGTGTTAGCCAGTGTTTGGTGTTTCTACAACTGCTTGCTATGAAGTGTCCATGTTAGCCACTATTAGCTTGCATTAGCCACCTAAAAGCCTTCTTTTTAACTTTCATTAACCTGTATCGTCAGTGTACACTTTGCACCATCACCACTAAGTAAGTGCCTCTGCCGTTTGGCGATTTACTTCCAATTTTTTATTTTATACCTACCTGGACCAGCTTGGCAGACACGTATGCATGTTAAGAGTATAATAAAAAATAGTTTGAAACAGCTGGATTCTTGACTTTGTTGTGAAGACTTGTTTAGATCCATCATAGACATGTCTTGATTTTAATTTGAACTGAGTAAAATTCTGGGCTTTTTCTCTCTTGCAAAACGTAAAATCAACCATTTTCTTTGGAACACTTCCATTGTCATATCAGCAGTTTTGGAGATGTGTAATGTTGCACATTATCAAACTCTTTGATCTTGTTGGTTAATAAATCTTGCATGTAGTCCGTAATCTAATTATGTCTCAATGGAAGTGATCAGTTTTGAAAAGCACAGAAACTTATGAATTTTGTGATCAGTGGTAAAAGCGATGACCCGTTTCCTTTCCATGTAATCACATACATTGTCTTAAAATACAATCTTTTATATATCGGTAAATGGGATATACACAAGAAAATAAAAGAGGCTGTGTGTAAAGAGTGATGATTGTGGTGTAGAAAAAGTAGAGTGTTCAGATTTATCTTAAAAATGGATGATGAAACAAAATTAAATAGAAGAAAGCTGACACATTAAAAGTACATGTGCATGTTATACTAAATGATTAAGTTAATAGAAGAACTATTATGGGTCCTCATTGCTACCGATGTGAAATAAATTGAAGTAACAACTGTGAGATGAAATCACCAAGAGAAAGGTGCTACTGATGAAATACAAACATGCTTGTCTTGTCGCCAATAGAATTGCCATGGCAACAGCTGCTGTCTGGGTGTGGTGACAATCGCAACTGCAGGAACATTTGATAGGTATAGTTGGAATTGTTGTCGGTTCTAAAGTAACTGATGTTATACATGGTGCTGGTAAAATAATTTCACAAATCTATTGCGAATATTTGTCTATTCAGGATTTCTCGAGATGACACAAAGCAGTTTCAGTTTCAGATTAAGTAATGAACTATTTTTGATGGCTATAGAGGATAAAATAATTAGGGAGGCCAAGTTGGTGAAAATGGAAATCGCTGGTGAGTTCAAACACCAATATGGAACCGGGATGAGACAAAATAGTATTGAATTTACAAATTTGGAAAATCGAGTATGTATTTGCACAGTTGCCAGTGCACATATGATTCCAGGATCTGGAACCATAATCATCACTCATATTATTTCACAGTAGAGTGATTGGCAATAGTAGTATTTTAATAGTGGTTTTGCTGGTCACTGATCTAGGACATAAACGTTTACCCCACATGACAATTCTCGTCTATGGGCCACCTTTTTGATAACTTTCACGGGTTACAATTCACGCATTTGTATGCAGGCATGCGTGATGTGAAGACAAAGTCATGTGGTAAAAGTCTGTGTCTCGACCAGTAACTAAAAATATAAAACTGCTATTATAACACTACTACTGCAAAAACTCTACGTACCAACAATGCGATAAAGATAGGTATCAGTGGCTCAGTGAAATCTCGTATATAGATTTACCTGAATGGGGTTAAAAACACAAAAAATCATTAATGTACAAAATACTAATATGTTTTTGGTTTTTACCCAATTTAATAGAATTTTTGTATAATACGTCCACAAAAGACCACTGCTGACCATAAATATATAGTGTGAACAAATATTCAAGCTAATAGATATTTGATGAAATATTGATGTCATAAGCAGATCTTTACAATAATTTAATAGATCTGTTAATATGTATGCAGTTCCAGAAGGGGTGGAGAGTGGCATGGAGAGAGTGCACATCAATCCTCATGAAGTAATGGAGAAAGTAATACACGTTTGCATGATGTTCGTATTTGCTTCAAACAATCCCAAGAAGTAACAAGATGGAAGGTACCATTTAGTTTGAATAATAGATTCATCAAGGATTTCTTGTATCCAAATTAATAAGGACAAAAATGAAATAGATTTTTTTCTACATACCAGAAACATTTTCAGAAATCAAGACACTATTTTACATTGCAGACATCTCAATAGATAAAAGACATGTACATGCAAAAAAGGATTGTCAATTAAAAGTTAAGTATGTTGTTTTATTTATTTATTTTCAAAGTATTATCTCACAACACTTGAAGTCTTCATGATTGAACCAGTAAATTGTAATAGTGGGATTTACTGAACATTAATCCTGGAATGGAAAAACAAACAAAAATACCCACCCACCCCCTAAAAAAACTCAGACATTACTTAGACATTTAGCATGAATGTGAAAGCAAATGAGAAATCTTCCAAACCAATCATTGACCGAGGAACTGATTGAAAGATGAGTTTAAGATGAAGGCAAAAAAGCAAAATCTATGTGTTCACCAATGACGAGAGAAATACAGTCATGACTCAACAACGGAATGCCACATCTGAGAACAAATAGAATATATTTGTGACCATAACCAGTTGTTCGGACTATACATAATTTTCTGCTCAAGATGATTGCATTTCAGAGTTCAAAGAATCAAACTTGATACCTTTGTTTGTTAACTTGTCCGCGAATGACATTCATCTAATCTAATGTCCGTAAAAATTATCCTGTTCAGGAGATAGAAACAATACCAGATAATGATGTGAAATATATACTTTATTTAATGAGGATTTTCTAGTTGATAGTGTGTGTATCTGTTTTGTTTGTTTCACATTTGGCAAGACTCTGTAGATTACATATGTGCTATATGTAGGAGTTGAAAATTAAAATTTATAAAATTAATTTTAATAACGAACCTGTTTATAAGTTTGGAGTGATTTCCCATTTAACGGTTTAGTCAGATGGATTCAGTTGCGTCATTGGGTATTGTGATAAATATCATGTAGGAAGTATTGTGACTCATGGGTTTAAATACAGTCATGTGTAGTTAAAAAGAGAGTTGATCAGTTGAATCATTCATATTTTCTATATTCTTGTTTTAATATCAGTCTGCAGATGTGATTAATGTTGTTGTTACAGCACTTGCCTTCTACTCACTGAATAGACGATACAAGTCTAGTATTTGTTCATTATTGGGTTTATCGTGCACTGAGGTTGATAAGTGGAGATTGATACCTTCCTCCTGCTTTGTTACATACACCCTACAAATACAATACAAATACATTTACTACAACAATAAATAATATCGTCATCAGTGCATTATTGTTCTGCATGTTTACATTGATTCTGTTTACAGTACATTCAATATGAATAACCTATAATACCATATATTTATTAATTATCCATCTAGAGAGATAGTAGATCAACTAAACCTAAACAACAATCGGTGTTTAGAGAAAAAGTAGCAAACAGACAGACAGACAAGCGTATGGACAGAACTATATGCTAATAAAATAGTATGCAGGTTGATAACCTATTAAAATGTACTAAAATACATCAACATACATTCTAGAGAAATATACAGAGTACATATAAAATAGACTGTTACATTAACCATGTTATAAATCTTTACCTTTATCATATGGGACAAAGGCCAATTCCTATTTTCCTTCAAGCAAAAGAACCAGGCACTTTTCTTAATGCAATGCCATTACCAGCACCCTTCAGAAGCTCCAATGGACTGATCACCACTAATATGCTGTTCATACTATGTTGCTTATACAGACATGTAGTAAACTAACCAATCAGAAAGTTACTTACCACTTGTCATACTATAGAACATCCCAGCATGAACAGTAATTAGGGTAGCTTCATTGCTCAGTGAACATAACTCTTAACAGGTAATCCTGGTTCAAGGTTACCTAAATGGCTAAATATGTGTAAAACGAGAATAACACAATAATTGCAACTGATGACTTTATTTCACTCATTAATAAACATTAACTACATAAAATAATAAAATACCTAATTCTGCCTAATTAAAACATGAATATATAAAATTATAAAATATATGCTCCTGCTACATTGTGTTTAGATACAATTTGAGAGGAAACCATTTGTTTAGATAATTCATTGAAATTACAAAGTGCTCTTTGAGGGGACTAAAAATATTATTCTGGGACTGCTGTGAATTTACTAAAAGAAGTTCTGGACACTGTCACTGTGATTCGTCAAGACTGTTGGCATAGCAGCACATTCGATGTCCTGTGATTCATTCATAATACTCTATTCTTTTGGAATCGTGTAGAACTTTTTTAGGATTATTTTTTATTTAATCATCGTGCTGTAAGTTCCTCTTCAAGTTTCATTTTTAACTTTGAGAATTGAATTATATGTTAAGTTTTATATAGCTTGTTGGCTTTGCTTCTTTATGTTACTTAGTTTAAGACCATAGATTTATACCAAACATTGGGGGTTCGTTCATTATATAAATTATAGAATTATTCCAGAGAAATTAAAATTGTTTTTGAAATTTAAATTCTTTTTCTCGGAATTATCCTCTTGTTTTAATTTCACAGCGAAACCAACAAGCTTTGTGTCATCTAAAGTGGAAAGTTTTGTTTCTAATCTGACCCAGGAATGATTAGTGTTTTGAAAAGGACGAGTTGCTGGAGCTAGTTAGCCAGGAAATTAAATATATTTTGAGATGGTATTTGGTGGAAAATATTTTTTTGATACAAGTGCTATGGCTTTAATTTGTAAACCTCTTTCTGGCACTGAAATGAAAGTATTTAATTTGATAGTAGAAAGCTAGATGGAAATATAATTTAGCAAATTTCAGCTTCCAAACCATATGATGAAAATCCAAAATCAGAAGGAAGAAGAGGCAGATGCAAATCGAAATTAAGAAGAAAGATAAAATGAGATGAAATGGAAATGTAAATACAAAAAGAGGAATGAAAATGCAAAGATAAAGAGAAGGAAAGGAATTGCAGTTGAAATTGCAACAGAAAGCGGATTCTTCACGAAAGTTATGGTTTTGATGTTACCAAAAATATTAGTTTAGCCTTTGAAAGAAGTTTGATCAATATTTTTTCTTGAGAAAATTGCTGGGAATTTGAAATGGCCAAGAGAGCACTGGACTTTATTATTACAGAGAATACTTACTCAGAAACCTCGTGAAATTTATATTTCATTGTCAGTAGAAGCAGATGCTGATTATGGTTTGGTCAAGGATTGTACCTAAACATAAGCAACAGAATAAAGTCGGACATATTCCAAATGCTCCTTACTTCTAAGACGCCAGTGTCACAGTCATGCATTTGAAAACAACACATTTCTTGGGTCAAACAAACTCCGATCTATTTTCTTATGGAGAATTATGAACCATCCATGTTGAAGGGTTCTACATCACTGATTAGTGATTCTGCCAGTCCTATCCCTGTGAAAATATTGAGGGACATGTTAGCTTATCAGTCTTTTATTATCAGGTACCCTACCTGAGAAGTTTTCTTCTAGTGAAAATGTTTTTATTCAGGGAATAGAGTGTGGCTTTGGTAAAAAATTTCTCTCCATTGTGTAAATTTTTTATCAGATTTTGTTTCAGGACTCGTGGCTGTTGGAGCAGTGATTCTTTGTCCATTGAGGGTGCTAATGTATTGCTAGGCAATGAACTACCTGGAGCTAAGGTTGGGATAAATCTACTTGTAATGACAAGCCTTGTATGGATACAAAATTGACCCTATTGAAGATGAAATCCATCAATTACACCCAGCTTGTGCAGCTAATAGAGCTATAGCAGAAAGATCTTTTAAGCACGATGTGGATCAGGAAATTATTCCTTTAGCTGACACATGTATTGGTGATGCTTTTTGGTTATCTCACTTTTGAATCTGGTATTGATCAATCAAAAAGTATTGATCACAATGATTTGCTTTTTACTAGTCATTTTCTCAATTATAATCTGGATTTAATAGACAATTACTGGTTGTCGAACAGGAACTTAACTTCCTGTTTGTTGCAGAGGGCTATTGGCAAAACTGAATCCACACAAGTAGCAGCTTGGTATTTTGTGAAAAATTGGATCTTTACGAGAAACTGGAGACCACTTGAAGTACCCTCAGGTGGTGAGAGGCCAATGATCAAGTCGTATAGACAGAACATTCTTAGCTTAGCCCATGAAACTCCTTTGGCTGGCCATTTAGGAGTCACTATTCCGTGTGAAGATGTGACTGCTGCGACCTTTCAATAAGCCAATGGAGCTGCAGCTTTCAGAAATTTAAAAGTGAATCAGATTGTTCGGCACACATTGATCTCTAGCCAGCCATTCTTCTCAGTTTCCTAAATTGGATGTATAAAACGTCGTCTGATTGGCTGATAAAGTTTGCGATTATGGTAATATTCTAGGTCACCAGAACATGACCCCTGAGTGGTTGTTGTCAGATCTTCTTGTAGGACAGCGGTAATACTGTAAATCATGATACTTGTTTAATAGCAGCAAAATCCAATCAGAGGATATGTAAGGCTCCTCTGCAACCTATTCCTGCATTTGACGAACCATTTTAGCAGAATAATGGTCGTCTGTATTGGTATCTTACCAAAGACCAAGTCAGGCAAACAATACTTGTAGACCATACTACGTGCGTCGACAAGATTTCCAGAGACAGTTCTTTTTCAGGTCAAAACCATAATAAACGCTTTGATAGATTTTTTTAAAACAATTTTTAGCCTTCCCAAATCCGTCAGATCTGATCAAGGTTCCAAGTTAATGTCGGCAGTTTCAAACACTGTATGAACTTGGTATCCAACAATTTAAATCCTCTGCATTTCATCCTAAACGTCATAGGGCATTGGAAAGATTTCATCAGACCGTAATGAAAATGATTCTGTCATATTATATTGATACCGTAAAATATATATAATGTTGTTTTTCTGTCAGAATCAATGGGTTTTAGTCCTTTTTGAACTTACTTTTGGACATACTGCCCTTGGTACATTGATGTTGATACAAGATAAACTTCTTTCAGCCGAAGATTAAAGTAATTGGATTTATATGATCTTATAAATGATCTATCAAAGGCACGTGAAGGAGGAAGAAATAATCCTCACTTTTCTAAATCAAAAATGAAATTAAGGTAAGACAGAAATGCAAAAGAAAGGAGTTTTCAGCTTGGTGACAGAGGTCTGGCTCTTTTGCCCATACCACAAGTTCCGCTACAAGACAAATAGTATGGTCCTAAGAAAACTAAAAATTAATATCGTAAATTATATCATAAACACTCACGTTATGCGCAAACATAAACAACTCTGCCATGTAAATATGTTAAGGGAGTATGTTGTTAGAGATAGCCCCGTTAATCACTAAATCAGTTAAGGTGTACCTGTCCCGTACAGCGAGATTTTAAACGATGGTATGCAGTCGGATTGTAGTGAGCTTGGTTTAACTAGTCTTCAGAATTCGGAAATCTACAGCTACGAGACAAAAGTGAATTGTAAACTCCTGTTATGTGATTATGAGTTGCACTTGTTTCCGAATGTTCCAACCCGAACTAATAAAATATACCATGTGGAGATTGTAGATTCTACACCTATACAAGAACATCCTTACAAGAAGAATCCTCTCGAGCAGGAATATTTGTAAAAATAAAATCAGTATGTTTTTTGAATGATTTTATTCAGCCAAGTAAAAGTAATTTACGTTTGCTATATATTCCACTGCAGAAACCATGTAATACGTTCCGCGTGTGCACTGTCTACAGTATCACAAGAAGAAACAAACATTCATTTCTAATACCAAGAATAGATAATTGCATTGACAAAATTGGAAATGCAAACTATGACAACAAATTTGACCTTATGAAATGTTTTGGCCGATTCCATTCATGGAAAGAGCAAAAGTAATTTCAGCATTTGCAACTCCAGATCGACTTTATCAATATTAAGTGATGCCATTTGGTATTTAAAAAAAATCTGCCCCAGTATTCCAACGTTTAATAAAGATAACGTCTAGTATAAATGACGGTTGCATACATAGATGATGTCACTGTATGCAACGTCACATGGAAAGAGCACCCGAAAACCATTTGGAGATTATTTTGACCGTCTGAGTGAAGATAATTTGTCAATCGATTCGAGTAAAAGTAAATTGTTAGGACACAGTGTGGGACATGGTCAAGTTAAACCAGTATACATTTAAGAAGTTTAAGGCTTTCTGTGAATTCTCAGTGCCTATTGGTATTAATCAATTAATGTAATTTTGGGGTATGACTATGTATTATCGGAATTTTTACTGACAGTTGTCAATAATTGCTGAATCCCTGACCAATTTGTTGACTAAGAAAACCAAGTTTTATTGGTCTGACAAATGTCAGGAGGATTTTGATAAAAGCCATACTTAGGAGTGCACCAGTTCTCGCAGTTCCAGTTTTTCAACCGATCATTTAAAATGTATGTTGATGTAATTGATGTAAGGGTTTATTGCGTATCAATTCGAGAATACAAAATGGTGTGGATCATCCAGTATGATATTTCCAAAAGAAATCAAACAAGCACCAGAGAAATTATTTCACAATCAAGGAGCGTTGTGCTTTATATTGGCTTTGCAACACTTTGAGGTGTTCATTTTCATTTTGATACTTATCATTAGATTCAGTGATCACAACCCCTTACTTTCATCAGTGATCACAACCCCTTACGTTGACCTCGAGCTTCTGGACATGTTTATAAGCAGTCCGCGGTATAAACGTACTTCAAATCATGTATAGGACCCTGAGATACGGAATATAGATGCATTGTTGTAATTTTCTCAGACAAGACTTTGTTGTTGCAGGAACTGAGTGGTCGAATGATAGTTATTAACGCATCTGTACAAAGTTTATAAAATGCCTATTTGAACCTGTTACATTTGTTAAATATAATATCCTATCATGAAGTTAATGTTGGACTCAGCCAAAAGCAGCATGAGAAAATATAAAGCGCAATAAAAATCGATCGCTGTGTCACATTGAAGTTTTCTCCGGCAAAGTTTACTGGACTTATTCCCATGTGATTGATCCATGCAAAACCTAATCAGCTTAACGCAGCCAAAAGTGAACACCTCAATGACATTCAATTTATCCAAGTCAGATGTGGTACAAATGCATAGGACCGGTGAACTCGACATTTCCAAGCGGAGGTGGTCTTTGGTTGTCTCATCGCCGTTGGCGGCTGAAGTGCATCAATTGACCAGTTATGATTTAGTCACGATGACAAAGTAAATCAAACATTTTCGAGGCGTCTTCATCGGGAGGAAGTCGGAACCAAAAGTCTCTGGCGAAGATTCCAAGAACAAGGTAAACTGGCTTCATAAGCCTAAGATCAACAACAGAACTTGGAACGCATCGAGTATCATATGCGGTGACGCTTTGGCATCGTTTTTATTTTGACTCGAACGGGCTAGTACTGCCAGTTAAAGTTGTTGATTATTTATCCCGAGGGGCGGACGAAAACCACCGCATTATTCGACTCTACCGTTGCAAACGCGGAATAACGGCCAAATTGGCGATGATCTTGTTGTTGAAGCTATTCGTGCACTTCCATATATCAAAGCTTTCCAGACGCCAAAATCACGTGCGCTTATTGATTTTACATTCAAGTACGCTAATTATTATACAAAAGCCTAATGATATTTACATACGCTCAACAGTCAGACGACGCGATGCTGATGTGGATCTGAGGTTTGCCACCAAAGCGGATTTGAGCGAGTTCACCAGCTGGTTTTTGTTGACTTTGACCGAGTCTGACTTGTTATTTTTAAAGATCGAACTGGAAAACGTAGAATGCCTAACGTCGGCATTCAAGCTGTTATTGTCAGTTTGAAGGCGTTGTCACAAAGAACCTGGCTGAAGTCACCGAAAACGGGACAATCAGAGATCACTGGCGTGTCGGTACATAATCTAAGAATACGTTTATACCGCAAATAGTGGGATGAAACAAGATGTGGGTGAAGAGATAACGGACGTGCCCCACCATGTGTAATAACCTCATGGAGCCAAATTCAAGAAATATTAAGGAATGAAGAAGGGGAACAAAACCGACGTCGTTGCCATAGCACATTTTCGACTTGTTTTCCATCCTCGCCAAAGTGGTTTTGATAACATCTAAAATGGTGCGCGAGTCCGGATTATACTTGTTCAACATAACCTTAGGCCAAATGGAAATTTGGATTAATGATAAACGGCAACTTAGACTTGAGTTTGTAGCACTATATCGAGTATTAAGAAGCAATCATAGGCGAATATTACACATACAATAAAATGTCAAAATCATAAGTGTCCCAAGATGAAATTCAGTTTGAAGGACTAAGTTTTATTCTAAAGGGTACTTAAACGTCTTGGTATTTAATATTAGATTTATCGTTACATATGACTAATGGATTCTGATCGCAGTGCTGAGAATTCTAAAGCCGGTAAGAAGGTATTGGACTGGCAGATTAGTGTCGCTAAAATTAATAGAAACGTCCTTCCATTTATCGGCGAATATGAAGGTGTTGCCTACCTTGTTGTGTACTATTTCGCTGCTTGTGTGATATTTTTATCTTCTTTCTTGTTTTTCTTTTATGTTCAGCTCCATTTCGCAAGATGGGCAAGCATCATAACCGCTGTCTTCTAATGCATTGTTTTCTGCTACTGATACTGTTAGCTATGCATTGTACTTCCTTTTTCTCCGGAGAAGAAATGTGTTTTTGAAAAATCATTTATTTTAACGGAATAATGTTTTTATTTTGTTTTTTCACTGGTATACATCATTCGTCAGCTGACATTACTCCAAGAAAAGCGAGTAAGGAAAGAAAGATGAAATGTATGGATCACTCTATGAGGTTATTGCGCGTAGTGTGGCACATCCGGTATATGTTAACCCAAATATCGTTTTATCCCACCATTTGCGGTATCAACGTATTCTTTAATAACGTATCAGACACGCCATCATACACTTTCCTTTCCACGAATACCTTCTTTTTAACTTTCATTCTCGTGGTCTTTCAAATCTTTTTGGCTTTGCATATATTATGCTTTTTGTGAGATAAGAATAACTCAATGCTGGTAAAACATACCTGCATTATCAACTGCATTCAAGTATTCTACTTTGTAAACTACCGGATCACCTATAAATGCTTTTTCATTTCGAATATTTCCTCAGTATAATTGTCAAAAAACCAAATAGAGTGATCCATATTGTTCATCTTTCTTTCGTTAGTTTGGAGTAATGACTACTGACGAATGATGTATACTACTACATATCTCAATTAGCTTTTGGTTAAACGTCAAAATCAATCTCTGGTTCTGAAGGAATTACTTCAAATTCTAGTCTTCAGAGTTCTCTTAAAACATCTGCGCTCCAGACGCTATTTTATCTGTGTAAGTTGAGACGTTTTCGGTGTTTTCTTGTATTAGATTGTCTCTGACTTCAATGTTTTCCTTTACCGGATAGTCTTTGACTTCAATGTTTTCCTTTATCGGATAGTCTTTGACTTCACTGTTTTCCTATACCTAATTGTCTTTAAACTCAATGTTGCAGATAAAATTCGAAAGTTAATGAGATTTTCGAGTTCCACAGTAAATCTATCAGAATACATATCTGTAGTATCGGTAGTATAATTTAGCACAGTTCATCTGCTATTATCATTGCACACAATCTGTCAACCTCCTTTTCTAAAAGATTGCAGGATAGCTGTTTGATGTTTCAAGTCGACAAATCTCTTTTATTCTCGTATTAACTTGATTTGGTCTCGGATTCGGCCAATATGGGTGTGTGAGAAAGCTTGCCAGTAGTCGGTGGTTCTTTCTGGAGTTGTCCCGGGTTCTTCCTCCACCATTAATACTGGCCACCATGTATAGACTATCGTGTGCTGAAAAATGGCGTTAAACTCCACAACAACAACAACAACAATTAACTTCATTTTGTAACAAAAGTAGAGGTTTTCAACCATGAGTTTATTTTATCAATCTTACAAATACATTTTATCTCTTGATACTGAGATTGTCCATCGAATTAATTGCAAAATATCAAGTATGCCGTAGTAGGAAAATAGTATAAAAGTGTGCCAGGACAATGTAGACTATAAATTCGACACCCCAACCCAAGTTTTCGAAAAACCTCGTTTTGTATACGCACCTCCATCGACTTCATTTGAAGATATCGAATGCACCAAAATCTACGCATGTTGTCGACTGATTTCTTCGATGGTCTTTGTTTTAACAGTGAAGTCAAACTCAGCAACGTCGAACTGCTGAGGACATAAAGTGATAGGTCTCGTGCCATTGATTATGACTATGAAGTTACAATTATTAAAGTATTGAAGCAGTTTTTGTTATATCGTATAAACAATAAACTTTCTCCTGAGGGAAATAAAACAAATCTAGAAAGCCAGACTCGTCCATAAGCTGAAAATGGTTTCATTCTGTCTTTTTTTTAATATTATAAAGAAATGTCAAGTTTGCACAATATTTTCAAAATGTATTTATTATTGTTTTTGCTTTGCAAAATATTACATGCTCCATTTGTTTATTTTTAAAAAAATATTTCACTTTAAGTTACCTCGAAATCCTCATCAGCTTCGGAATTTTAAGATCACGTTTAGTCAAGCGTTTTAATAAAATATTCCTTATCATTTTTGTCTCCCAATGCCTCCGTTTCAGTTTGGAATATTAGTATTACTTTTAGACGTGGTCTCGAAACCGCTACGTTGGTCTTTAAAAGGGTCAATAAGACATGTGTTGCTCGATATCTATAAGTACGGGTCATCAGGTGAAGGTATTGGTTAGTATAAGTGAGTGTTGGTCAGTGTTAGTACGGGTCGGTGTTGGTCGTTATGTGTGGGTGTGGGTAGGTACGACTATGTGTTGGATTGCCATTAAGTGCTTTCTAATTCCGTTTAGTGACATACACTGTTTAATTCCCCTTGTATACAGGGACTCAGAATATTAAATTCCTCATGCACCCAGAGTAATCCCCAGTGGTAATTCGATTGACGTTTTTAACATTGTTTTTCACTTATGCCTAGAGTTGAAAACTTCCTAGATGGCGACTCCATTTAATTGTTTTATCCAAGGTGAAATCTCTATACCCAGAACGACTACACTAACTACTTTAAAGATTCAGCCCTGTCAAGGAATCCGTACTTTATCTGGAGTTTTCTACACAAATCTTTAAATTCCTAGGCAATTACAAAACATTCGAAAAACTTCCTAAAGCTTAATACACCAAAGTGAAATATTTGTCAAACTAAACTATTCGACAACTTTATATTAAGTATTAGCCTATGTTGTCTACCGTAGCCATCCTTGACCAATACACGTACCTCTAAATAATTGTACCCACGTATCATCTAATCAAACATAGATTGAAAGAATGGTATTATCAGCATCGGTATAATTACATTTCAGATACCATTAAATATAAATATTATAAAATGTTGAAAGGGTCTCCATGCTGAATCCTATTTTCAAATGTTAAGAAGTAATAGCTTGTGGTAAACATTTTCTAAAGTAGGTATAGGTTCTTGGTTCAAAAGTTTTAAATGCGACCACAGCGGAGCAAAGTAAAGGCGTTACCGCTTCTTTAACTAGAATTAATCAATGAATTACTTGATTGCTATGGATTAAATACTTAAATCCATTTTCAGTTTGTTTTAATATGTGCGGGAAAAGAATTGATGTCTGGATAAATTAATTCCGTGCTTGTTTCATCGATCATGGCACACACAAGTAGAAGGCCTATTTGTTCGAACCTGATAAAATGGATCAATTGGTCCAACAGAGATTACTTGGATTCCATGTAGGTTTGGTTAGGGATAATGTTAAGCCGCTTGTTAATCGGAAATATTCAAACTCCAACCTTTATTACGTAAATAGCTGTTTGTAATCCCTTCAAGGTTGAGAATTTCAGATACACTGATTTTTCAGTTTGTATTTGTGCAGAATGTAAAGTTTTACAAGCCGCTAATGTATCCAATGACATTGGTTAGCCTCCGTTGTTAGATCAGGACTTACGCCTTTAAAGTTAGCTGACAGAATGCTTTGACAAATTGTGAAATTAAGAAAAAAAATTCATTAAAAAAAAGTATAAATAATGTGTTAATCTCCCTTGCATACCGTTTTCTCCCCCAGACTCGGCAAATACGTGCATATTCCAAACGTTCCTTCATGCTACTTAAAATTGAGATTCATCTGTATTCTTTTAAAACTGCCTGTTATTTTGTCCACACTTTGAACAATCAGTTAATAATTCCCAACAAGAGAAGCTTGGTGTATTTTCGTGGCTTTCGTGTTAACACGTTTGAAGAAATCCGTTGAACTATGTCACTTCATCTCTGATTCTGTTTATCTGTTTATTTGTCTGTGTCTGTCTGTCTGTCTATCTGCCTCTCTGTCTCTATCTTTCTATATATATATATATATATATATATATATATATATATATATATATATATATATATATATATATATATATAAAGATATGTGTGTGTATGTGTGTAAATATATAATACAGTTGTTTTATATTGAAATTATTATGAAATATTTTGAAGACTATTACACTGAGGAGAAGCTGAATGGTCTTATTAACTATGCACGAGGCTTACAGTCAGCACATAATTGCTGAATGGTCTTATTAACTATGTACGAGGCTTACAGTCAGCACATAATTGCTGAATGGTCTTATTAACTATGCCCGAGGCTTACAGCCAGCAGATAATTGCCGAATGGTCTTATTAACTATGTACAAGGCTTACAGTCAGCACATAATTGTTGAATGGTCTTATTAACTATGCCCGAGGCTTACAGTCAGCATATAATTGTTGAATGGTCTTATTAACTATGTACGAGGCTTACAGTCAGCACATAATTGTTGAATGGTCTTATTAACTATGTACGAGGCTTACAGTCAGCACATAATTGCTACCTCCGAAAGTTCAGCAGATTTTTACACGCCTCTGACTAATTTCCCTTTTATCATTAATATAAATATATTGACTGTATTTAGGATGCCATTGTTTCGTTTACAACGTGGAAAAGGAACACAGAATTAGCAAATGTTCATCTGCTGTAACTCTCTAAACGTCAAACACTGATACCAACATCATCTTGATCTGCTCACAGGGCTTTTGGCTGCTGAATGTGTAATACGAAAAGTTTTCAAAAAGTTTACAGTACCAATGAATAGTTGAAGAGTTAATTATTTTAATTGTGCAATTCTGTAGTTAACTTTGCTATGTATATTTAATTTGTATTCTTGTTAGTTTTTATTTCTCTTTGATTACATTGTATGAATAATTGTATTTTAGAACTGACCTTGTCCAAAATCATGACAAGGGACATTGATACTATTTTTATTTTTCAAACAAATAACACATTGTTAATGTTTCCTTTTGAGAGTGGGCTAAATATTTTGATCATTATCAATAGAGGTAAACATATTTATTTAGATCTGGGTCTATAACATTGATATACCCCCATGATAAACCTGGTCTACCTCAAGTTTACCACATTCTTTTTTATTATTTGGGGAACACATTTTATTTTGCTAACAACTTAGAATGTTATAGAATGGAAAATCCCATTAAATGTCAGAGTATTTCCAGAAAATGGCAATTGCACCCTATGTCAAATAGAAGGATTTATAATCTTGTTTACCCGATAAATTACTCATTCTTGCATTTAACACCTTTAGCATAATAATACTTATTGCTGTGTTCAGTATTTGATTTCGTAAAATTATTTATTCAAATTATTTTTCTCCGGAGTTACAACGTACTCGATATTAATTTTGGATAGAAACAATTTTCTGGAATTACGGTGAATTCAGACACGGACGTTTCGGATTATATTATTTTCATTCCTTGGAAGATTGTTAACACATCATCACACTTCAGGTCGTTGGCACATTTGTACATTCAAGACCACAAGCACATCAGCGTCTTCAGTGCTAGATGTTCTTTAGAACAACACTGGGATTTAATTAGATCTTTATTCGTTAGGATTCGTGATATAGCTTTATGGTCTATTTGGGATTTAACTCGTAACACTGTAAATTATTTTAAAATTTTCACTTTGTATTCTAGGGACATAAATTATTGGTTTAATTTTACAAAACTTGTTGGTTTTCACTCTTTTCTATTACTAAGTTTCATACCATAGATTGGTAAAACATTGAGAACATGATCACACCAATGCATCATGTCACACTATGGCTAAATAAACATTACACGATTCTAAATATTTTTTATTCACTATTGGATTAAATAATCAATCGAAGGCAACATGTCACTATAATAAGTGACAGACAAAACGTAAGCTCGAAATTAATTTCACTAAATTTGTTATTTCACACTTTAGCACTTGACATTGTAGGGCCAGTCACAGAAGTTTCTGTCTCTGTTAAACAGTGTTCCAGTTGGACAGGTGATCCAGCTGCCTTGCCCTTGAAAACAGCTGTAGAAATGTGCACAGTTCGTCGGATCTGGATGCAAACCGTCGCTCTTGCCTCTACAGAAACCTTTAAATATATAAAACAAAATGTATTAATATAATCTTGTGTGTGTGTGATATCTACTCCATACGTCACACATGTTCGTCTTCAGTCGCGTGACATTACGCATGTATTATTACAATGTTCCACCAACCAAGGCTGTTTGTACCGCCAATATCCTTATTTCATTTCAGGAACAAGCAAAGAAATGTTGACAATCATGTTCAAGTTAGCTTCAGTCCACGGTTTGTGAATTTGGCATCCCTAGATAGCAGTCTCTATCACTGGAAGGTTTCACACATTATTAAACTGTAAAATGATTATAGTAATTTTTCTCTAATTAAGTAAATGCCCACTAATTTCGCATGACCTTAACTCTGCTTCTTATGAATAACCCTGTCTCCCAAGGATCCAAGATTTGTCTATTGCATGGGATTTGTGGTTTTCTCGGTAGTTGAGTAGAATCATACATGAATCCCAATATCTCTTCAGTCAAGACATAATACGAAAACAAACTAATTTACTGAACAGCAAAAAACCCAGAAAGGTATGAATTGAAAACATTACAAATGTAATATTCTGCACTTGGTCTCAACATTTTTATTATTTTCCCTATCGTTAGCATCGAGATTATATGAATACTAAATGTGTGGTGAAGCCAGTTACGTGTAAATGACTATTATGCAATAGAAGCATAGTACGGCTTATCTAACACGTGTATCCTAACATGACTATATAGCACGTGCATCAACACACGACTAGCTCGAAGCTTGCAGATAAAAAAGGACATCTGAATGTTAAAGAGCGATATGCTGTTCAAGCCGATTGTATTATTGAAACCGAACACGATCGTATGTATTTTCTGGCTACGATGCCAGAGCAGCACATTATAAGGCTGGTATTACATATGGTCATATTATTGACAAGTTTCAAGAACATCGTTGTTGTTTATTTTGCCAGTGCGAATGCCAAATGGGTAAATAAAACTAATTTCAACAAATATTGTTAAATATTCACATTTTCTATAATATTGAGTTTTACCATTCTCTTTATGTTTTCGTTCAGTATACTTGTCTCGGTCTGATGAATTGGTAAACTAGGATGTCTTGCTGACCTCTTGCCAGCCGTGCTGATTTCCAACGTCGACATTTTGCAAGGCATACAATCCCTATCATATCACCAGCTACTCACTGCCAATGTCGAACAGTCTTCGAGATGATGCTACAGACACAGTATTCCCAAAATTTTACTAAAACAGTAACAGCCAAATTAGGATGCCCTACCTATATAACGATAATAAGCTTTCTTTATTTACATACACGAGGAGTCAGTATTATAGATCTATCTGTATCTTCGCAATGATGATTTGCAGCGAGGGTGGAGTAGGCCTGCAGCCCCTGACCCCCTCAACTTAAAAATGAACAATTAGCGCAAAACATCCGGGACGTTTTTTAAAGTAGGTTTATTTATAGTTAGATGGTTAAATTTATGCCCAGGAGAAGTTGAAAATGCAAAGGGCAATTTGGCTTCTTATAAGCGATGATTTTCCGAGTTGTGAAGTATGAACATTCTTACCTTCGGACTGCACAGCAGGTAACTCCTTCACCTCAGGTAAGCCCAAGTATTAAGGAAAAACCAAAATTAATTAAAGTTCTTCCTATTACGGTGGTAATTGCAGTATATCGAAAGACGGCACTGCTGCTCTCGAACAAATTTACTTTTCTTTCTGTACATTTCCAGAGGGTGCTTAGGTTTTTTTTCAACTCCCACAACCACAATACTAAGCTGCTTGGTGTGTATCGGGTGCGCACAGCAATATATCTAGTTTAATTGCGCTATGTCCACTATTTATGATGTTTGCCTTGTAACTGGTTACTTTTGTTGGGAAAATAGCAATGCGTCCTAAGGGCATGACATGTCAGCTTTACCTGCCTGGTATGAGAATCTAACCCAGTACTCAGCGTAGACGTCCAGCTCGCATGCCACTGACCTTTCTAAACTATCTTAATGTCCACCAGCATTTAGTAAGGATTTTTACACTAATTAAATGTGCTTCATTAATTAATGCGTAGTTTCACGAAAAAACTCAAAATTTGCTTCCAGAATCAGCTTTCTGGCAAATAACTTCACAAAAATGTCTGTCTCCCCCATCCCCAATAGATGTCTCGAAGGGTTCACAATAAGCGGTGAGTTATCTTCCTTGAATTGCTCCCCTTTCTGTATGTATTCTAAGTCTCGTGAAATGACATGGTATGACGCCTGATATCTATTGATTGGTCAACTGATTGTCTTGACAAATATTTGCCACACCGAATCTCTATAGACATATGAATACTCATCATGTCGATATCAATGGTCCCTATCTTTTCTTCGTAGAAATAGGATTTAAAAGATGGCTGATGACACTTCTGGCCAAGTGGCGAAATTTAAAATAGTGAAGATTTTTGGTGTATCCTCTCTCCCAAGCAGAATAATAAAATAAAAATGAATAATGATTTCAAATTCAAACTTTTCCATTAGCTACCCAGTTATTGCTGGAGCCTTTTCTTTACTACTGCACAAAATAATACAAAATATGTCACAGCTGGACCCCATTTATCGCTACATAATTTTCAGTGAGGTGATCCAGCAATTTCCGTTATCTTAATATTGTTGTTGTTGTTGTTGTAGGGTTTAATGCCATTTTTCAGCACAAGATAGGCTATACATGGCGGCCAGTATAACTAGTGGGAGAGGAACCATGGAAACCCCGGGAAGAACTACCGACCTAGGAGACGCAATTGGCAAGCTTTCTCTCTCACGTACCCATGTTAGCCGATCCTGAAACTCGAACCCAGGCAGACAGAGGTGAGATGGTAGTGATCCGGAACGGCGAGCGCTTTCAACGACTCGGCCACTCGCCCCCCCCCCCCCCCCCCCCTTGAAAACCTACGATACAAACGTGGTATTTAAATAATAATACCTTAAATGGTGAGGATAGACTGTTATAATTTTGTACTTCAAAATCACGATACAAAAAATTTGAAATTATTAGAACAAATGATGAAGCAAAGCTACAACATGCAACATGATCAACTCCACAGTTTTGAGAGGAAAGATAAAGATATAAAAGGCAATGATCTCTCTACAGAGAGAAATGTACACTCTTTTGCACTTTCGCATGTGATTAAAATGTAGTCGAAGTCAGTTTTGGAACAGAAGAAGCTTAAAGAGAATAAAGATATTGACTTATCTGTTTCCAACCAAAAGGCGATTGAATCCAGGGATGAAAACAGACATGAACAGTATGTATCTAAAGAGCAGTATGTATCACAAGAGCAGTATGTGTCCAAAGAGCAGTATGTGTCTAAAGAGCTGCATGTATCTAAAGAACAGTATGTGTCTAAAGAGCAGCATGTATCTAAAGATCAGTATGTGTCTAAAGAGCAGTAGGTGTCTAAAGAGCAGCATGTATCTAAAGATCAGTATGTGTCTAAAGAGCAGTAGGTGTCTAAAGAGCTGCATGTATCTAAAGAGCAATATATGTCAAAAGAGTAATAGGTATCACAAGAGCATATAAAGAACTGCATGTGTCTAAAGAGCAGCATGTATTTAATGCGCAGTATTATCTAAAGAGAAGTATGTGTCTAAAGAGCAGCATGTATTTAAAGAGCAGTATGTATCTAAATAGTAGCATGTATCTAAATAGCAGTATGTGTCTAAAGAGTTGCATGTATCTTAAGAGCAGCATGTATCTAAAGAGCAGTATGTGTCTAAAGAGCAGTAGATGTCTAAAGAGCTGTATGTATCTAAAGAGCAGCATGTATCTAAAGAGCAGTATGTCTAAAGAGCATGTATCTAAAGAGCAGTATGTGTCTAAAGAGCTGCATGTGTCTAAAGAGCAGCTAGTATCTAAAGAGCAATATGTCTAAAGAGCATGTATCTAAAGAGCAGTATGTGTCTAAAGAGCTGCATGTGTCTAAAGAGCAGTATGTCTAAAGAGCATGTATCTAAAGAGCAGTATGTGTCTAAAGAGCTGCATGTGTCTAAAGAGCAGCTAGTATCTAAAGAGCAATATGTGTCTAAATAGTAGCATGTATCAAAAGAGCATCTAAAGAGCTGCATGTGTCTAAAGAGCAGTATGTATCCAAAGAGCAGCATGTATCTAAAGAACTGCATGTGTCTAAAGAGTAGCAAGTATCTAATGAGCAGCATGTATCTAAAGAGCTCAATGTGTCTAAAGAGCAGCATGTATCTAATGGGCGGTATGTGTCTAAAGAGAAGCATGTGTCTATAGAGCAGGATGTGTCTAAGGAGCAGTATGTGTCTAAAGAGCAGTATGTATCTAAACAGCGGTATGTGTCTAAAAAGCAGCATGTATCTAAGAGCAGTATGGTCAGGAATTCAACTTGAAGAGGAATTAAGGTACCTATTAAATGTTGACAAACGCACCAATTCATAGTTAAATTTTGGCCACATCTTCAGTATATCATCACCATAACTAGGTACATGGATTAATCAATAGAACTGAACATTTGTGGAAAACAGTCAGAGTCCATAGGAATAACAACACGTGTCCTAAATATGAAATTATTCATCTTTGAAATGACTAAAATGATTTGTGCAAGTTGTTGAAAATAAAAGTACCAGTTATAGAAGGATGTTCTAAAAGCTTGTTTATCAAGCCAAAAGACAAGTGTTCGAGCGTAACGTGCTCTCGTTATATCTTTCTACCGTTATAAATTGCTGTTGAAGAGAAGTAACTGAAGTAGCTATACTGAAGTCCTGAATATCAAGTTGCGTACAAAAGTATCAGTTATTTTCTTGGAACAAATTAAACGTGAAAAAGAGAATTCCCGAATTAAAAGAATGTTTAACCAATGTTCTACATACGAATTGCGCACTGTTACAGGAGAGAGTTTCATGCGAAAGAGTAAACGATAGCGATTTGGATGACCGATGGCAAGAAAGCATGGACATGCAAACATATCAAACGTAAAACGAGGGATACAAATATATCTTGACAATTAATGATTTTTCTTTCTTAATACACATCGGATGAGAGAGTAAAAACTAAAATTGGTGATGACGTGCACAATGCTTTCACAATCACCTTCAAACAAAGGAAGTCAGAATATGTGTAAAAATACAACAGGCGTAGAAGACTAGAATGTGGAAATATTTCTCACAAAAGTAAGCTAGAAAATGGTTGGTGTTTTACCAAGTGCTATTTTAGGGATACAATATAACTCACCATACATCAATAAACATGACTTCAGTGGAAGTGACAGAGAAAAAATATATCAATAGTATGGATCATTGGGCAACTGATACACATGGAACTCCTAAGCTCAAAACTGGTGAATCATTGAGAATTTCAGAATATAATGCAATATTTGTAAACAGCCACCTTAACCCACTGATGAAGTACTCAAAAATCAAACAATCTGGAAGGTTTGAAGGGAGGGGACATCAAATTGTTTTTACGAGCGACTGGTATCTGTGTATGACATACGGGATACTTGAGGAAAAGTTTGAAGCCAAGACGAATGAAGGACTCACGATACTAATTCTACTCCCATAATAACCCGTTTATAAACAATTCAATGACTTTAGATTTCTAAATGTTCATGCAAATCTATTTTTCTCTAGTATAGAATCATGCTGATGGAAGCTTCCTTGAGGAGAACGCCAAATGTCCGGCGGCACTTTATTTATCTGCATATGTGTGAAACAAGTGTTTTTTATTCCGCACCTAAACTTCGGGTGCTAATTTCATTAATGAGTGTTGCAAAGTTCAGTCTGTAAAAGGGTCCAAATTCCACCAATAAAACATTGATAACTTACTGTCTTTGTATTTCTCTTACAAATTCGAACAACTTCTAAAAAATTCCTTTTAATAAAACCTTACTTTTCGTTATCAACCAAGCCACTACCATGTATACTCTATCTTATTTTCATCTATTTCTAGATGTTTCTCCATTTCTTTCATATAATTAGTACCGTGAGTCCTGAAATGAAAACAAAGTATTTTAGTGTGAAATGGATTTGATATCATGATTTTTTCCATCCCATTTGTTGATGTTGAATACGATACCTAAGATTTGAAAAAGTACCCACAACATAACTTTACTCTTGTCCCGCAATTAATTTTAACTTCCCAGTGATCCAGAATATTTCAAGAACATTTAACAAGATATAAATTTACAACAGAACTTATTTTGTCACTTACAAGCCACTGAACACTTTTGAAAATTATACAGTGACGAATTAATAAACAGATCTCAGTGTGAAAAAATGACATTTCGACAGCTTACTGGCAGTGTTGATGACAACATATGGTTCCATTGCGTCATTCTATCTCTTGACGGGCAAAAAAGTTCTGGAGGACAATAATGCATCCATAGAAGTTCGCTGACTGAAAGAAGCAGTACAGGTACTGTTCTAGAGTTTTCCAAACCAGTTGACAAAATTGCTAGTTACTATAGAATGCAAAACACTTCGGCGATAATCAGGCGTACAGATTTAATAGCTACGCATAGATTTAAAATAATTTTAGTTTGATCAGCAATAATTTTAACAGGACATGACTGGACATGCATCAGGGGAAAACTGAAAAATTCATGAATATTGAACCAAAAGAGCTTAAACATTTTTCGGGGTAGGGGGCAAAATTTGATGGCGGTGGTGACTTGGTTCATGGGGGGCAAAACTTGACAGTCTTGTTAATTTTCGTATATAGGCTACAGCAATTTTACAGCACGTGCCGAACGTGCATAATGAGTAATGTAATGTAAATACTCCTTTGATACTGACACTAGTAGGCGTTTACACTTAACAAAAATTGAAATAAGTCAGTCTGACATTCCACGTAAACATCTATATGTCTTAAAAATACATCGACAAAATAGAGCTGCAGAGCACCAGTAAATGTTTTCTTTCGAGACTAACTTTGCATAAATATACACAAATTAACAAAAAAAACACGCAGATGTAAACAAACCTCACTTCTATCAACTTAATACTGGTTATAAATGAAGAGTGGCGGTAAGAATGTCACACAGTCCTGAACGGTCTAAATAACTATACTAGTTTTATTTCGTGAAAGATAACTACGGAAAAACAAAACCGAATCAAAATGCAAAAGAGAATACGAATAAATATGAATAGATCCATCCACATTCTTTATTAATATGGATTTACTGACTAAAATCGGACTTCGATTGAGTTTAACGAAAAATCTGTGGAATCTCAGTTGTTTTGCTTTAATTTTTATAGGATGTAACTTTTATTGACCAACCAAATCGCCGGGATAAATTGCTCCAACATCGACCTCCGATGGGAAAGGGGGAGGGATTGGGGATGAGGCGGTACTACTCGTCCATGGCTCAAAACTATACACTCATTCCGCATGCACGTCACTTGTAACTATTCTGAGTTGATAGAACAGTTTCTCTGCCTTAGGAAAAGTCATCATGAAAGCCAACAACTCCGGTTTATTTGTTTCTCACTTTATTTTTTTTACAAATTGTTTCTCACTTTATATATATATATATATATATATATATATATATATATATATATATATATATATATATATATATATATATAAAGCATTCAATGTTTTAGATTTACGTACAAGGTATACAGCAGATCCGTAATTGGGTACAACTACAATTCACTTTAATCGAGTCGACTACTCCAAATACCGCGATGTCTGTGTTGTAACATCATTAAATAATACACTTCACTTTAGAACATACTGCATGACAGTGGAATGTACAACTGAATTCCAAAATCTGAGGACATGAAAGGAAAAGACCATAAAAAGTATTATCAAGGTACTTTTAACTCAAAGATGTATGGATGAGATTATAAATCAGTGTGCAATATATACAACTAAGCTACGTTCAAAAAGCTGTGGGGTTTTTTTTTTTTTTGTTTCTTGTTGAACCATTCATCAATTAATTCCACGCTGCGCATGCCCTACTTTATGTTGTGAGTGACAACGCTACTACGCTTTTACTACTGCATCATTTCACATGACGTAGTTAAGCGTTTTCATGCATGCTTATGGCTGAATTATAAATAATTACATGCGCAAATCAGTACCTGTGTTGTCCTGAGCGGTCGTAGTTGTTCTCTTAGTTGTCATTCCCTTTGCGGGATCAGAGGTTATTCTGGTTGTAAACGGAGTGGTCTTGGAAAGACGAGTATGGGTAGTTTCAAGTGTAGTTGTCTCTCCTGTAGATCCAGAATCATTCGCCAGATATTCATTCAGTAGTCTAATAAGAGGGTAGGGCGGTCCAGTACAGAAACTTCCGTCAAAGTCATCCAAGTCTAGGTTCCAAATCATGGCACCACCGTAACCGTTCTCTTTAATCCACTTAAGCTGTGATGACATGAGAAAACACACCAGATATGATAGGCACATATATGGCGTGAAACGTTTTCCTTATGAAAAAAAAGCTTAGTTCGTATTATTCTTATTTCAAGCCTAATATTAAACTATTTCAAAAAATGGCACGGACAGTACAACACAAGTTCATTAAATGATTTCAGTTAACTGTTTTAATATCCACAAGTCCAAAGTTTCACGTCTTAGCTCGTTCTCAAACTTGAAAATTTATGAACTCAAGGCCAGGGCTGGATGGTATGGAAAGCCGCAGGTACCCGGCGGTGATCACAATTTTTCCCTATATTATTATATAGGCAACAATTAGCGGCTCCGACAACAATTAGCGGCTCCTAAAATGACGGTGATTACAATCTTTCCCTATATTTTTATATGAACTACAATTAGCGGCTCCTACAACAATTAGGGGCTCCTTCTACAATTAGCGGCTCCTAAAACACTTTTAATCTACGGCTCCGTTAATAAAAGTCACAATTTACGGCTCCAGAAACACGTGAAGCTCAGTCTACAAACTACAATCACCGGCTCCTCCGACAGTAACGCCGCTGTAATTTTGATCTCCGTCTTTAGTACCGAACGGAACCAGATTTCAACTCAAAAACGAGATCTACTTAGCTATTATTTCCAGCTCCTACGATAGTAACGCCGCTGATAATCTTGAGCTCCAATTTAACTAACGAACCGAACGAGATTTAAACTCATAAACGAGATTTTAATCACGTGCTGTCATATTCGGAATACTATCATCTTATCCGCATCAGTGTCCTTTACCATTATCGAGCGAAGTGTAGTTTTCAGAATTTGTAACAAGGTATTTTCCATTAGTAAAGAATATTAACTTGTTTTTTTTATACTGCAGATATTTTGCTTAGACTAAAAAGTTCTCATATATCTTTACAACACTGGACAGATCTCTAAATTAAGTATCTCATGGGTGGGTGGGGGTGGAAGAACGTTATTGCGGTATTTTTTAAACTGAGGACACTTTGGCAGGATAATGAGCAAAAGTATCATGAAAGCTTGCTAAGAAAAGATCTATAACTATCATTGGACATTTATCAAAATATAAAATACAGTATTTCTGTTAAAATTTATTGTTTGAAAGCAGGTGTTAAGAACTATCATAGTCATAAGCAGATCATCAGATAACCTACCTGGGAATGTGATTGTGTCATTTGAACAAACTTTACATGAATTCGCTCACTTAAGTGGTGTGTGATGACTCCCACAAATTTGTTTAATGGCTCACATATGAACATGCACCTTGCACAGTATAAATTTTTTTAGCCATTTCAGCCTTAAACTTAATGTTTAAGTGCTCGGAACAACTTAACTGGTAGAGGTATTACAGTGCAAGTAACTATCAGCATGTGGTTGAAAGTGGCAACAGAGTTACAAAGGAAACAAAAAGTTTCAATAAATATAATTTCATGTGAAGTGGATGGTTAAAATGTTGGCTTTAATTTATTTACTAAGATTGCAGTTATTGTAAAGAATATCTGAAATTGGCATAGGTTAGAAATTAAACCAGTGTATTTTTAGTTAGAAGATGCACTTTGTGCATGAGAGGGCAGATCTGATGTAATATGTTAGGAAAGACCTAAAGATTTTTTTCAATCATATGGAATTAACAGCAAAAATGAGGGCATGCAGGAAGTCCATCTCCAGTAGCAAAACATATACACATTAAGCAGCGAAATGTGTAGCATCAACCAATATTTGTGAAAAATGTAAATCCTTTTAGGAAATAAAGTTGTATATTATTTTCTTTCTTATATCTATGGAATAAAATGCATACATTTTATCAAATCTTTGGAAGAGATTACATTATTGGGACTTGTAAAAAGTAAGGTGAGACAAGTGAATTTTATGAAACTATTTGTCTTGGACGAGTATGTGAAAACAATATTTGATCAGCCCTGATACCCCATTTATTTTCGTAGTTAACAGTGTTTTTGCAAATTTGGTAACAAAATGTAAGAGTGGACTTTTCAGTTCTTAAATTTAGTTCTTCATAAATTTCAATATCATTGCAGTTAAAGTATTACTCCATCTTCCAACTGAAGCTAGGTAATTTCCAGTTCATTTGGTTTCTTTCTTGAGAAAATTACATGGTGTTTGGTCTTCGGGATATTTGAACGCCACACTTAAGCAAAAATCTCCTTTAGTTCACTGTTGACAATTAGTAATAATCTTAATAAGACTTAAAATGGCATACAGTGTAGTTTAACAGTGACTGATGAGACCGGTGTTTCGATACTTCTGTGGCTTCCCATTGGATGCGCGAGGTTATGTGAATAATATTCACTTTGGGTAATTCGATGCAAAATCAATAGTGTATGCTGTCACGTGGGGTCTATTGCGAAGTACTGTCACAACAAATGTTATATACAAGGAGAAAATTAAGCACTGTTTCATTCCGAAGTTTGGAGTTATTCACATTATTGCATTCCAGTTTTAAGTCTATAGACGTATTTTGTGTTGTGCAAGTTTAGATATTTTTAGACAGGAAAAACATTTGTTTGGACTGTTCAGTGTAAATAGAAAGCGCTCATTATTTGGACTTAAATATTAGTCTGGAACTGTTATTGAAGGAATTCAGGACAACGCCATCTTGACAACTACAAAGTTCTTGGAGGACCAGTACATTTCCGGTTTTGAAATTTATGAGGAACATTTCTATCATTTAGGACTTTCACAGACCAGTATAAGGACTAGCTTGGATTCACTTCATAATACTTTATGTTCCTTTCATATTTTTTATTTATAACTTTGATAATTAAACTGTTCAGTTTTATAAAATTTGTTGTTTTTGCTTCTTTTCTGTTACTTAAGTTTGCAATCATTGAGACGTAACAGAAACTTGGGGCCTAACTGGGGATATGAATTTCACAGAAATTGAAATTGTTTTGAAATTTAAGTTATCTTAGTCCCAAATATTTCTGACTTTACATAGTGAAACCAACAAGCTTTTACGATATAAACTAAAGTGGAGAATTGTACTTTAAATCCTTGCCAGGAACAATCAGTCTTTGAAAGAGGACGAATTGCTCCAACGTTCCAGACAATATCTTTCCTGTGCAAAGCCATATTTGTTAAAACATGAAATAAAAAATATTTTGGTTTAAATTTGGTAGAGAAGAATATTTTGGACAAAAGTGCTTTGACTCTAGCTCAAACCTGCAAGTTATGAAATTGAAATTAAAATTCAAGAACAAAATAAAGTTAAGAAAGCTTGAAAAAGAGGAAAGAGATAAACAAATGCAAATTCAAAAAGAAGAGAAAGAAATGGAGAAGAAATGACAAATGTAAAAGGAAGAAAAAGAAATAAAAATACAAATGCAGGAAAAAGAAAGGGAGATGCAAATGCAGGAAAAAGAGAGAGACAGATACAAAAATATGAGTTACAAATGAAACTGCAATTACAGAAAGATGTGATGTGATTTGGATTTTTAACATAGTTTTAACAATTTTCAGTCATATCGCTACGATATCTGCTATGTGGCAGTTTATAGTGATGTCTAGCACTGGGGCGTCATGCCGCAGACATGTAGCATGATGTCCCACTCAGTCACATTATCCTGACACCAGGCCGACCAGTCCTAACACTAACCTCTTAATGCTGAGTGTCAAGCGAGGCAGCTATTAGTACCATTTTTGTAAGTCTTAGGTATGACTCGGCCGGGGATCGAACCCACGACCTCCCGCATCCCAGGCGGACGCTCTAACCACTAGACCACCAGAGCAGTATTACAGAAAGAAGAGCAGTACCTAAACCTGTAGTGATACTCACATTACAAGGGACAACAATCTCACATTTCTCCTGCAACCGATAAGGATTTGAAACCAATCCTTTGAGCCACATGTTCAGTGTCATAGTTTAACACCAAAATTACCATCAGAGATTCAACATTTTGACTACAAATTTAACTTGAACCCCACCAGTGGTCCTGGAAAACTTGAAACAATGTCACATCAAGTCATACCTGTATGAAATCAATAGGAAGGTGATTCATTTTCTCAGAAATGGAGAGTATTATAATCATTATGTCTTAATCCGTGACAGACTAGACAAGACTACAGCACAGATAGAACCTGACCCGGTACTCACTATCTGCATTTGCATTACTAGTTATATGATTCCACAAATCTCACAATACAACAGAAATCCAATAGTCGGATGACATCAACAAGCTTCTATCTAATGTAAAAAAATTAAAATATATTAAATGAAAGTCAGAAAGCTTCTGTAAGAACCAGAAAGAATATGTTTATGTTGAGAAAACAACCAGAAACCTGTCGCTGTCACTGCAATCTGGACAGTTCATCAAGCAAAGAGCACATGTCAACAAGGTAGTCACATGATACAACAAAACATAGTTATTTTTTTAATAAATATATACAGAATTCTGTGTTCTTTCATTGTAGTTTCTTTATTACGAACAGTTTACAACTTTATTTTTCATTTCATATTTTTTTTTGTTTCTACATCTGAAATGGGTTATTACTGACATCATGTGACAACTGGACCTATGATGTCATGAATATGTTGGTTGTGATATTTGTGTACCCATGCGACTAGCAATGCAAATGGTGAGTATCAGGTCAAATTTCATGAACGCCATAGTTTCATCTTATCTTTCAGCAGAGTAAAGACATAATTATTCTAATACTTGCATTTTCTGAGAAAATAAATAATTTTCATATCGGTTTCATGTAGGTATGCCTCGGGGTAACAGCATTAAGTTTGCTAGGCCATCTGGTATGCGGCTACGCTTTGCCGACAACATGTTGGTGTCTTGTGATGCTAGACTGGTTTTCAAACCTTTCATGTCAGACAAAATATCAATATCAAGCTGACTGTGAAACAACCAGTCTTCTAATCTAATCCAGTGAGTGTTAAGATTGACTCAACAACTATAATTATGGTAACCACCCTAATGATCCATACTGCAACCTCCAAATATTCTGGGCAGAACTCAATAAATATAATTCACAATCAGTTACAACTCAATTACGTAATTGTTTCTGTCATCAAGTAGTTGCAAACTTTCCTGACTTGCATCAACATTTGCAAACTTCAAGGAATTTTCATGTTCAGAAAAGAAATTATCATTTCTTCCAACTTTTTCCAAATTTCCTAGTAGCATGGGAGCCCTGTATACTTCTTCAATCGTATATGTATCGGTAATGAAGTCAATATTAACATTCTGGCATATTTAAGAGCTTGATGCAATGACAACATCTACTGGGAAGTCTTATTATATATAATCTTGTGACAAAAAGTGTTAATTTGTTTTGATGAAAGAAAAATTGGCTGATGTAGATTCTACTTGCACTTGTGTCAATAGCTGATGAACTTGTATTCCCCGTTAAGTCAGCCTTTATTATTAAACGACAATTACACTGACTTAGACTAATGAATGCCTTTAGATGTGACATTACAAGTCTTTAATCATGCTTGATTATCTTGGTTTTTCTGTATGACAAATTACATTTTATTATATGGCAATCACATAGGGAGGACTGTGTGCGAGAATAAAAACTTTTTCTTGCATCTCACTCTCTCAGCTCCTCTCTCCGAATTGTATTTATTGTTACCTTAACATAATGTCATTATTCATAAGACCATAGTTATTATAATTGTACAATATTTGCTTTTAATTTCTTGGTATATGCTAGTGATGTGATTTGATAATTAGATTCATTCTTAAGCACATGATGTAAAAAGCAAACATTTTATTTGTCATGGTAGTAAAGATAATAACTGTATGGATAATAATTATAATTCAATTTAATTTGTTCTGTTACATCTGATGATACAGTTTTGTAATCACTTCTGACAAAACAAAGTTTTTAGTAGTATAAAAGTCTTCGGCTGCATTTGGTATCTGATAAGTCTCTGTTGCTTCTTGTATAATTCTAACAAAATCTGGATCAAGTTCTGTATAATTATTTTGACACAGTTCCTTCAGGTCCTGAATTTCCTCTGTCATTGGTGCTTAACAGTTCTCTGCTCCTGAAAAAAATTTGTATTAAGATTAAATTGTATTGATGTAGTTAAACCAGCATTAACAGCCACATTCACCATGAATATATTCCATCCCTGACATAGAGCAGCATTTTTTTTTAAATGCTTCTTATAACTGACTTGTTAAAATAAACCTGTCTTAAGAGACCATATTCTTTAAAGCCTTTGAAATAACAGCTTACAACAGGTTCAAATGCATTGTTTGGTTACAATATAAAAATAATAAATGTAGAAAAGCCGCTGTAAATTACTATGTATGGTGTAAGTAGATTCCCTTCATTTTTTATTCAACATTTTAGAGAAAAAAACCCTGTAATTTTAGTACACGAAATAATATTGACACCAGGAGGAGCATATGAACAAATTCTACACGTCCATTCAAACAAGTTATCGAGTCTCTTATTTCACAGAGAACACCAGCAGTTATCTTTGTCAGAAGAAAGTGTAGTTTCTCAAACCAACAAAAGTTAAAATGACCTGGATCATTTTATTCTTCCAACTGATTGGGAGCTTGCCGACCAAGTGTGCAGGCTACATAAAACAGTACGAGCTTATTATGCAAAATGAAAACATTCAAAAGATGTTGCCTCTTTTATTTTTGCAGCATAAATCAGTATTTAACACTTGCTATCCAATGGCAGTCAACAGAATAATAGGTTGTTATTTCTAAAAGCCCATATTTTAAAAAGAGATATGGATATCAATGTGTCCTTCCTTCACAAACTGTTGATATTTCAAAATGACAATAGATCATTCGGAAAAGAGTTCAGCCCATTTGGTACAAATTTTGTACCATGCCATTAACTACATCCATGTTTTGTTGATGTTCCACAGTCCTACCATGTCTCTTAGATGTTTCTGAATGAGCAGTACATATACAAACTGCAGACACAGCTTGGAATAGTGATACAGAGTACATGTATTTTGACGTCTATTAAAAATGATGACTCAGATGTGATCATAGAAGAAATGTTTTTAAGAAAATGTAAATTTAGAGAAACAAAGGGGTTTTTTTAAGAAAGAAAAAGGGATCTATTTTTGTGTTTATGTGGTTTGGCATATTTTCATTTCGTGCATGTGTCATACATGTAACAAATACTGCAGGTGTTTTAATCTGGCAATATTAGGAAATTTGCCAAATTAACTTGAACAACTTGTATCATCCTGTTCACTAGAAAAAGAAAATACATGCATAGAATAATAACTATTGTATTACATCCAATCTATCCATACCAATGATATTTTAACTTCTAAGGATTCCAAAAAGTGTATTCTTTCATTACATGTTATGCTTGACAATGCTCACAAGACATTAGATATATAAATGGTTTTTCAAACGTCAGACCTGAAACAATAATACTGACCCAAATGTACATGTGATTGTGACGCAAATGTATATATGTGATGATGGCCCACATTTATGTGATGGTAACCCAAATGTATATGTGATGGTGACCCAAATTTATATGTGATGGTGACCCAAATGTATATGTGATGATGACCCAAATGTGGTGTGACAGAGTTCCAAATGTACTTGTGATGATTACCCAAATGTGGTATGGCAATGACCCAGATGTCTGTGATGATGACCCGAATGGGTGTCTCCAAAGATATGGTTAGGACAAGTCAAAAATGAAGCGGGAAGCAACTGCTATACTAATTAATCCAATTTCTGCCATCTTTTCATTTTTTGAAACTCCTACAAGGTATTGAAGTATAACAAGGATTCACATTAATTGTACTTGCATTCATAACTTCATACATATTGAACACTTACAGAGCAAAGTCTCTTATTTTCAATCAGATGAGCATGCTGATCTGAAGTTAGAGGTATTATACCTCAAAGATCTTAAAGAGAAAAAAGTGAAACCAACAAGTAAAATTCAACAAATACTTTATTTTCACAGATAATGTGAAAATTTAAAAGTAGCTTACATTATGAAATATATCCCAAATAGCTCTCACAGATCCAAAAGGAAAAAAGGTGTCCCAAATGAATTACAGTGGTGTTCTAAATTGATTCCAATCTTGAATGTGCTGTAGTTCCAACAGTCTTAAATGTGCCGATGTGATAATCTTATCCATCACAATGATATAATCTAGAATGTCCTTGAAGGAATTCACTCTAATCCTAAAACAGTCCAAAGTATCTGTAAGCACTTTGTTATTTCAGTGAATAAATGAAGTATATAAATCATGTGAAATTACAACTGAACACAACTAAAAGACAGATTTCACTTGAGGGATGTTACAATAGGAATATGTTGTTAACTATGTTGATCACAACCTTTATATAAAATTGATCACAAACTTTATATAAAAACCTAAGACAATAAGAGATATAGGATGTGGGTCCTTTTCCCATCAAATTCGTAAACAAGGTAAGGTCTGTTTACTTTATAGTTTTACTTTTTAGCAAACTACCTGGCAAATGAGAACATTTTTTTCTAATGGACGAAACAATTTTCTGAACTCAAAGCCAGGTAAGCATGTTTACAAATATCATCTCAGATGATAATCTACAATCATGGACAAAAGTTAGCTTTGCAATATCTTGCTTACATATGACCCTTACAATTGTGGACAAGAGTTAAACAATATATACAATATATAGATATACAAAAGGGCACTTGCAATGGTTTCTAACTGACCTGTATTACCCTTCTTTCAATTCAAAACCTGCCTGGTTTACATGTGATGCACCATATATGAAGGCATTTTCATTGCTAAGAAGGCCATCTGCACTGCAGCAACTATGCCATTTCCAGTGCCTGGATTGCCTCTCACTTTTACTGGACACCCTGAAAAGTAGGTTAGTATAATATTATTAGCATCATATACAAAATTTAATAATTTATATCGGCTTTTGTGATGGAAGTTAAAGTTCTCTTTTGCCTTTAAATACTGTCTGTATTTTTACTAATGTACAGGAAATGTACAAGATTTGTTATTTTACTAAATTTTTACAAACTTTATTGGAATCCAACTTACCACATAAACTGGTCATGTAAACTTGTGACATAGTGGTAGTTGCACAAATTGTGTAGTGTACAACAGCATTGTTCTGTTATCAAAAAGACACTGAGAAAATTACTAGTTCACCATGAGAATACTGTAAGTAATATACTTTTTTCCCCTATAATCAGTATTTTCCTTCACCCTCATTTGCACTTCAGAGACCCCCAAATTTTTAATTTGACCCCCAGTTTTGATACCAAAGTTTATTTTTTACTCAGTCTGACCCCCAGTTTTTACACCAAGGAGATTTTTGACTCTCAGTCTTGCACCCCTAGGGGATACACTGCCTATAATACCAAAACCAAATGCCAATACAGTATTTGCTTCAAGGACAATTAAGAAATAATAATTAAGATCGATGAGCAAAACATTCATATGATATGGTTCATAAACGTTCTAAATCTGCCCCTCTTAGCCGTTACTATAGCAGAGATAATGCAAGATTTGTACAAAATAGTAAGCTTTACACGTGTGACACCAGGCCTGCAAACAAATAGATGTATGACTGACCAATCAACCAATTATATCTAGCTTTGCTTACATCCATAGTCCAAGAAGAGATGACATAGCTCAGTTAATCCTGCATTTGAATATCTCATTTACGGTCTTCAAGTAATTCAATTTTTACAGTAACACTTTGTTTTGGCATATAATTTCCTTGTATGGGTGTATAAAACAGTCATTAAAAAAGTATACCCACCTTTAAAATCGTGAGTGTGAACAGGAAGACATAATAAACACTGCAATAAATTTATTCAGTTTACAATTCCAAGTCAAATACATACCTGTCAAGATTTCATTTTAAAAACTGACAATACTGAGATGCCAATTATTCAACATTTTAACTGCAATTACAATAATATATATAAACATGTAATTACTTTATAATTTGCATTATGTGAGTTGATATTGTCTTCATTTACCATGGGATTTAACAACTGTATTGACAAAGTACAAGGCAACTATATCTGGTCATCTATTAGTTATTCCAGCATGTAGCCATATTATCTTCTGCAAAAAACTGAAAATAAGATTACTTAAAAATACATTGTATCACACAAGGCGGGGTAATTTATCCATTGTCAAGATAAACTGTATGTACATAACAAAAATGAAATATAATAAAAAGCTGAAGAATGAACAGAACAAATTTGCATAAACATTCACAGCAGAATCTTCAGCTTTCCCATTAATGTTGCACTTTCACTTAAAATAGGAAACATCTGTTACTAAAATAATGTCTTATAAAATAACTATTTTTACATTTTAGTCCAACTGTAAATAAAATTTATTTAAATCAAGATGTTTTCCCAATGGATGTTATTAGATTTTAGGTCCTTGTGTACGTGTATGTGTGGTATATGCATGTGTATGTTCACTGTGTCATGCAACTTACAAACAGTTCAAGATAAAAACACAGTTCAATATGCTAACTATGGGACATGATTTATGAGTGGTCTAAAATGTACCTTTGGTTTTAAAATTTTAAACCATCATAGGTCTTAAAGGTTCTACCTAGAACTTAATATAATTTTAAGTTTTAAATGTTTGCTATTGCTAATTTGTTTATATGACCATTGGGTTACCTGGGTCACAACTTTAGAAACCTTTGAGACTGCCAGATCATAACCACTTATGTATTTTCTCTGCTACGTTTGTTTTGGTGCTTTAAGGTATAATAACGAAGGTCAGTTAATTAGTGCTGTGGCAACTGGAGTCAAGTGTCTTGCCAAGAACAGACTGGTCCTATGGTAAGATACAAAACCCACCCCTTTATGGACCTGAGTCTGGCACACTAACCACTGAATGTGGCTTTATGTATGTACATATGTATGTATGTATGTATGCATACATACCTATCAATACATCCATGTATGCCAATACCATAAGATGTCAATTTATCATACCCATCTGAAAAAAGGAAATATAACATCAGGAAAATATTGAAATAAAGAAACATGTATATTTCAAGACTTAAAAGTGTGCAGCATAGCAACATTGTCCCTATCTTTTTCCCACTTTTGAAAAACACCATATATTCATACCCATGACCCTAGACTGGACTTACAAAGAAGGGGGGAAAATGAAATTCTGATAGAGCTGTATACATCATATAAACTCCAATCATATCCCAAACTTTGACATTTCTGTTTTCAACATTATGTACTAGGTGTATGACAATATATAACTCTGTAAATTTGATATATAATTACATACAGGTAAAACCCTTTATAATGCGTTGCTCACGGGTCCAAAGAATAACATCACAATATAAGCTGGATCGAGTTAACAAATTTTTTGAAAAACTTCCCTACAGAAAATGTGCATTGAAAGTTCAATGTCATCAATTTTAACTAACCTCTTGATCATATAAATCTGCTAGGGATAAGAATAATTGATTTTTCTGATAGCATGTATTTAGATGTTAAAAAGAGAGGTCACCTTATATTAAAAAAATGGGAGCCATGCTGCGATTGTGTTATAAGCAGAATCACGTTATAATGAAGCAAACAGTCAGATATATTCAGCAAAAGATACATTCCATGCCTGAAAGGTTACATAGTTACAATTCCTTTCTTTGTCTCACAAAATGCTGATTTTTTAAGTATAACATCTATAATCACATATCACATGGCATGGTGGGAAAACCTATTTTATAAAGGAATATTTTTACCAAGAATATATAGGAAGGAAATAATTTTACCAATAATTTTCTTTAGAACTGTACAAATGCCACATCAACTATGATGTGACAGGAAGAAATGTTACATATCATACAATGCTGTGCCATTCAACTGCAAGCCATCTCTCACAGAATGCATGTAATAACATTTTTTTTATATGGCAATCATTTTTTTTACTAACCAATATGCCTTATATAGTTTGGACCCTGCAAGAGATAAGTACACTGACCATAAAAAACCATTTCAAAATTAAAATGTACCAGACACATACAAAATACAGTCCTTGATAAAAATGTGAAAACATCTGAAACCACGCTTTAGAAGTGGAAATGTCTGAATAAGACTGAACCATTTTAAAAGCTTATACTAACATCAAATTTTCTGATTAATTACCTATACAATGGTTTGGGGTGTACTGAGAAGAAATGCCATAAATTAAACAAGCTATATAAATAGCACTATCTGTTGAAAAATACCAATTGACAAACTGTCATAAGTAGGTAAAATATCCATGTGCTACATTTCATGACTAAGTCACACACTCCCTGAAAATTCAAAATATAATTGTGACACACAAAAATGGGACAAATGCTAAATGAGACTAATGTAAACCATGTATGAAAAGCCTTATTTTTTAAAACAAATAACCGACAATCACTCTGCTTTATTATGATACTCTTTTATTGACCTATATTATAGATAGATTTCCCAACCAAACTGATGTAACATCATAATTAGAGGACTTTTTCACATGTAATCTAACGCTAACAGTAATCAAATATACCCTATTATCAAGTGACCCATCTAAAGAGATTTCATTTTTAAGAAACAAATTTATTGCAATATTTCATGTTTGCATGGGATGCAATTTATGTGAATACTTGTTAAAAAGATTTGCAATACTGTCCACTGTAACTCACTTTACCGATATATTGTTTTTGATGCAGCCTTCTTCTCTTTCTCCATTCCACATCATTCTTATCTAGTTCTTGTACAATTCCATCAGCAAATTCTCTGCAAATCAAATAGTAATGTGCAGTTTGTATTATCAATGTGGTCTTTATTCATTGATAAAATAAAGTGTAACAGAAAATAAAAAAAGGCAAACAAAATAAAATCATTTTGCTAACAATGAAAATCAATACAAAAGATAAAACAAAACATAGGATGCCTCATATAGTGCAATCATTCAGCATGAATAATTGCTATAGCAAGCATAAATTCTTACGTGTTTAAAATTGTCCTAAAATAATGTACAGCAACTTGGTTATGTCACCAAGGAACATCCTGCCAACTTCTTTTAGGACTTCACAAACAATTTTCTAGGTTGATAGTTGGGAATAAAACCTTAATGAATACTAAAGTTGGGAATTCTTCCTGATACAAAAAGATTGGAAACTAACAGTATATAGTATTTACATTGCAATTATGGCTGTATTTGGGCACAGAAGACCACCCCACCCCACCCACCCCACAAAATTGCTGCACCTTGCACAATATAAACCCAGTGTATTTCCTAGTGGTAATAATGAAAAATCCAATGGAAATTGTATCCTAATATTTTGCATTCTGCAATGAATGCAGTAATGGCCTTATCAAACGTGGGGCCCAATTTGAATCAATTTGGCAGGGCCCCTGCTTTTAAATGAAGGGCCATCGATGTGCACAGCATTTGGAAATAAACTTTTGATGTCAGCCCTGAATGAATGTACACATTTTATTTTATCATGAAATAATGCACAACTTTCGTGCAAATAAAAATTATATCTTTAAGTCACCTGGCTAAATCCCTACACACAGGCCCATTTCATAACAGTGAAAAAAACATTACAACACAAAATACCATAACAATACTTTACAAAAACGTTTATTATTTCTGCAAAGCATTTATACTGTTTGTGATCAAGCCATTAAAAAAACTCCAACCTGACAAACTTAATGACTTTTACTGACTGAAATTTGTATTACTGCCCCGCTCCCCCCATATCAAAGTATATGCAATGAGGGACAAATACAAACACATACATGTGCCATTATGATACAAATACTGAGATTATTTGCGATAATGATAATATTATTATCATCACCACTACTGAAAAGATAATAGAAGCACCATAGTATTAATAATAATAATAATAATAATAATAATAATAATTTGTACTTGGTGTAAATTTCAATATCAACATGATGGTGGGTGTTTTGGTACAAATGGGACAAAACAAAAAAAGAACGTAATTGCAATTCACCCATGTCAGTATCTATAATTTACCATAATGTGATTTCTGGTTTGTATCATGCATGTATACATAAAACATGCTGCAGACAGGAAGTTATATCAGCAGTTAAGACCAATGAAATGCCAAGGTACAAAATGCATGATACAAGAAAGTTTATTTAATGAACACAGCAAAGACAACATAAAAGTACTAACTCAGGGCCAGCTATTATACAGACATATACAGTCATTTGAACAAATTTCAATACCACATTCACACTGTGACTGATTAATCTGATATTCCTTTTTAAAGGAATGTCTATAGTAAAGGTTACTCACTCTTTCATTGAGGCACGACAATCACTTTTCAGAAAGTCATGAGTATCAGTTGAACATAGACAAAGTAAAGCAGATTTGCAAGTGCTGCCTTGAATATTAAGGGGGAAATAACTGACCCATGTCCCCCATACTAAAGACAATTGTGGAAATATATTGAAATGAAAGGATACAATAACCCTATTATTTGTGCGAGTACATTACGACATAATGGAAATGTACAGAATTATTTAAAGCTTACAGAATATTATAAACCACATCATTCCTGTTGAGTAAAAACAAGCAAATAAGCACAAAGTGTTACAATAATATTAGGTGTTTAATGCAAACGTTAAGCCATTCGTGATATTTCTTAAACTGAATAAGGGGCTGGTGTTCTGTGCTTTTACTTACATACAAATAATATAGAGCCTGAGGCAAAGAAAAACAGTGCCCAATGGCGTGATGATATACCTATTAGCATATGCTAGTGTGTATGTTTTGGAGTTTTAACGTAGCTTTAGGAATTATTCAGTTTATTGTGATGTCTAGCACTGGGGCATCATGCCACAAATATATCCCACCCAGTCACATAATCCTAACACCAGACTGACCAGTCCTAACACTAACCTCTTAATGCTGAGCGTCTAGCGAGGCAGCTGTTACTATCCTTCTTACAAATCTCTGGTATGAATCGGCCGGGCTTCGAACCCGCGACTTCCCGCATCCGAGATGGACACTAACCCCTAGGCCACTGGAGCGGTCTTGCCCATTCTAGTTAACGACTAGTTAAATATAAAGAGACAAAAATCATCAATTATTACACCATTTGGTTAGAAAGCTGTTTACTCACGAGTTCATTTGAAGAATTTCAATTTAAATCCAACCTACGCGATAAGCTCCAACTCACTACACCCTTCCATGAGATACGTAATTTCGAGGTCTTTCATGTATTATACTACAGTACAGATCACAGGGGCTGTTGGTGTAATTATGATATTTATTTATAATATACCTGCCTAAAACGTTTATATTTATAATTATTCGTTTATTGGAAAAAAAAAATACCTTGCATTGAATGATATTGGATGACTGGCCTTCACTCTTCTAAAACATAAATCGATAATTCTCCATCTTCTAAGATACAACACACTTATGCGGATAAGACGATGGTATTCCGAATATGTCATCACGTGATTAAAATCTCGTTTATGAGTTTAAATCTCGTTCGGTTCGTTAGATAAATTGGAGCTCAAGATTATCAGCGGCGTTACTATCGTAGGAGCTGGAGATAATAGCTTAGTAGATCTCGTTTTTGAGTTGAAATCTCGTTCGAATCTCGTTCGGTACTAAAGACGGAGATCAAAATTACAGCGGCGTTACTGTGGAAGGAGCCGGCGATTGTAGTTTGTAGACTGAGCTTCACGTGTTTCTGGAGCCGTAAATTGTGATTTTTATTAACGGAGCCGTAGATTAAAAGTGTTTTAGGAGCCGCTAATTGTAGAAGGAGCCGCTAATTGTTGTAGGAGCCGCTAATTGTAGTTTCTATTAAAATATAAGGAAAGATTGTAATCACCGTCATTTTAGGAGCCGCTAATTGTTATCGGAGCCGCTAATTGTTGCCCATATAATAATATAGGGAAAAATTGTGATCACCGCCGGGTACCTGCGGCTTTCCATAGGATGGAGATGTGTGTGTGTGTGTGTGTGTGTGTGTGAATGAATTGGATTTTTAACGTAGATAACAAATTTCAGTCATATCGCTACGATGCCTGCAGTGTGGCAGTTTATAGTGATATTTAGCACTGGGACATCATGCCGCAGACATTTAGCATGATGTCCCACCCAGTCACATTATCCTGACACCAGGCCAACCAGGCCCAACACTAACCTCGTAATGCTGAGCGCCAAGCGAGGCAAGTGTTAGTACCATTTTTATGTCTTTAGTATGACTCGACCGGGGCTAGAACCACGACCTCCCGCACCCGAGACGGACGCTCTAACCACTAGGCCACCGGCGCTGTCTGGGGTAGTGGGAGAGGAGAGTGAAAGCAGAATGTAAACATTTGCACCTCGACAATGTTTCTATTGTTTCCTGTCTTAATGATACTTCCTAACATGGTCGTTACATACGTAGCATGTAATATATTGTTAGGACATGCGTCTCACTATGAAGTAACTGACAATTACGTAAGGTGAAATAATTTCACTTAACCAGTTAGGGAAAGCTTTAACAAGTTTTAAAAAGACACCGTTGTTTGAAGTGATGCGAAATCTAAAGCAAAAGACCCACTAAAGATAAACTTTGAAATAATCATACAATTTTGTAACATAGTGTGTGTACTCACTCATAACTGCGAACTGCACGGACCTCTATCAGCCGTCGCATAATGCGCCGACGTATCTGATTTTCTGTGCAATTTGATAGGAGTAATCAGTGGAACAAACAGTATAGACCCTTATATGCAGGCACGTCGTGATACGCCAGATCAGGATCTTTGTTATTTACAGTTTGACTCGATTTATAAGCGAGTATATACTGTATTAAAACTACCAACAATGAGAATGAACACGCATATGGGATGACACATTGATTTTAATTGACCCTTTAATATTTTGGCTCTCCGGACTTTGTGAGACGCTAGGAAAAACACTTCGACTGCGTAACATTAGACTAATATATACATTTTGAATTACCAATCTTATCTTTCCTCCGGATATATTTTACTTGAAGTTGGGTAAGTTACAAAAATACACCGTCGTTCGTCCTTACCTTAATAGTAAAGCTTTCCTTGTCATCATACCCAACCCACATTGTTCCCTGAACGTAGTAGGGGACCATTTGTTCCAAATCCCAATAACGTTTTCCCTTGCCTCTGGCAATTATCTCACAAACCTGTAATATTAATTACAAAAACAACTTTTAACATAGATCGTCATGATGAGTGGGTAAAAATACTCAGTATTTTCACCAACGAGGTTAATTATATGTTATTCCGCTGAAGCAAGCAATTTATTTTATGTCCGAGCGTATTAACTAGCAACAGGTAAACAGACTGAAATGGCAGATTACTTATTGGATCCCACGAGATGCCAGCAGTGTACTATCTTTTCATGTGTTTGGTTAATATTCGCACACGATGGCAGCAGTGTACTATGTTTTCATGTGTTTTGCTAATATTCGCACAGAAAATATTAACAGTAACATAATCTCCTTCTCAAGTCAAAGTAATACATTACATTTTAAAACAAAAAGGAATTTGCTTTTTATTAGATGTGATCTTCACTCATCTTCTAAGGGAGGCGGCCATACACTTTCCTCTAAGAATGCTTTCAATTTCTTGCTCATCTTTACATTATTTCATTCCAGTGAATTATCAAGTTTATTTCGTTCAGAAAATACACTGTTAGAATGATTGAGTTTAATTTCCCTGACTAAAATCCTAATTGCTATGTATAACACATATTTTGTTATAATGTTCCTTTCTTACAACGTTTAATTGGGTGTAGCGTTTGATTTGTATGGTCTGCCTTTGAAAATTAGTTCATTTATAAGTTTTTTATCACCTGAAACCCCAAAGCTGTTGTTCAAAATAGAAAGGCATAACAACAAAGGCGCTAGTTAATAAAAGTGTGATAAACCACACATCATTCGTAATCGGTAAATAAGAAGCGGCTAACAAAGGTGCCAGATAACAAAGGCGTGATAAGCACACATTTTTCATAATGGGTGCTTTATAACCACGGATTATTGGTTAAGTGCAATTTAAAAATGAAAATAATTTCTTTTCTGCTTTGTAACCTACATTGACGAAGTAACTTAGAAATATCCTGTAGCTATCGTTCTATACACGTATATTGACTAACTACTTGCAGCTTGGAGTACATCTTTCTCGTGTTCGTTTTGAATTCCGACTGTTTTGAAAATGGCTGAAATTTCGCCTGTCAAAAAGTCTCAGATTATTATATAAAAAATCAGATGATCATTGACTATTTGGTTCCATTAAAAAATCAAGGACTAATTTGCTAGACGTTAAGTTATCGAACAAAGACGTTTTCCCGTAAAAGTGATTGTTAAACAAACGTATGTTGACACTTTCATCAGATGGAAAAACATATCGGTTTATTTTTTTCTTCTTAATGTTAACATATATTTATATCAAACATGAATGTTGTTTGAAACTGATTACCATTACATATGAGTTCGGACATTAGTCATACCAGTATAAATTGTTTACTGCAGCTATGTCCAACGTTATCTCTATGGACAAGTAATAAATATTTTGAATATATATATAGTGTACATTTTGCAGGCGTAATTGTAACACAAAAGAGGCGAATTTTGCAGATGTCATCGTATCATATACCAATTTCAGTATAATGCATACGATTTGGCACCGGGCTAAATCCGTGGCATATATAAAGATAGTAGTACTTTAGTATATCAGGTAGGGACATGACTGATTGTAAATGAGATTCAGATTGATAACTATGTCAGACGAAACCGGTGTCAATGGGTAAAGATTGGGTTTGGTTTATCGAAATGTCATGGGTTCAGATGTTGCACAAACAGCTTTTGTACTGGATGAAATAGTTGTCATCAATTGAAACGTTGCAGAGATCAGTTTAGTAAGGGAAGTAGGCAAAATACAGTGGTTTGTTTCCAAAACATTGAGGAGCGTGTGTTAATGATGGTTAGAGAGACCTGAATTATGATTGGATAATTTAAAGGTTTGCGGTGTCTTTATCAGCCGATGTCATTGGTTTTTAAAGTGAATTACACCGCAGAACAGGTAGTGTAAGTTTTTGCCACCGGCGAAAGGTCTTGACTCGGGGGAAGGCGGAACTCTCTTAAAATTTGTCCACATGACGTATAGTTTATGGTCTGTGAGAAACACGTAACAAGGTGTGTAAGGAGACAATCTGCTAGAGCAAGTGCGCACAACACCCGGCCCGCGGACGTGTTCTGTCCAGCCCTGAGGGTAAATTAAAACAACACAGAATTTGGCCCGTGAACAGTAATTATATTAAAGAAATTAGTGTTTGCGGCCCTCGAGCGGTCTTAGAAAATGCAATCTGGCCTTTGATCGAAAAAGGTTGTGCACCCCTGTGCTAGAGAGAAAAAAGAAAGCCAACCTCAACGTTAAGGTCCTAATTTCATATATATTTCCACTTTTTGGGGATATTGGAGGAAATTTGATAAAGGAAAATCCGGTGGACGGGCAGAAGGATGGTATAACGTAAATCTCGAAGCTAAAGCTGGTACACTACTACTACTACTGTTACTACTACTACTACTACTACTAATAATAATAATAATACTAACATCCTCCTTCTCCTCATCATCAATATCATCGTCATCAACGCTTTTTAAATATTCAAAACGAATATTCCACGTTGAGGAAATTACGATGAATTTATAATACTTGAATATGTGCTCAACAATATTTGAAAGATTTAGTCCATTTGACAGTTCATGGAGGTATTATAATTTCTTACTTGTTTATATATTTGTTTTGATACAAAACAATGTCCATATATCCCTCTTTTGTAACATCCATATAGTTTTTCCTTGTATTGATTTTTGTGAACATCTTTAAAACTGTAGAACCGATAATAAGGACTACTTACCTCATAATACGAAAGGACTCCAGCCTCCCTGGTGTATGGGCCCGCGGGCCCCACTCCTGACACTGGCGCACCCATACCGTATTTGTTAGGGTCAGCTAGTGTAAAGCTCCGACCGTAAGTGGGCAGTCCGATAATCAACTTCTTGGAGGGACAGCCCTTTGTGATCCAGTAATTGGCTGCAGCTTGCTGCAATAATAATAATGATGATGACGATGATGATTATGATGATGATAATGATATTAGTGCAATTAGCATAGTCATGATCATCATTGTTGCTAAAATGAATATTTATTTAGGCTCTGAAAACCGTTTAGTATCATCATACCGACAAATGCAGGACAGCATCTCAAAATGAAAAGTGAAGTTGCAAGAAAGAGAAACACGTTATGTTTTTTGACAGAATTTGGCAGACCAAAATCAGAATTGTTAGAGATTTCTTGGAGCATGATTTAAAGTTATCTGCGACTTTTGGTTTCTTTCACAATTACAACCTTACCATATTAAGGTAAGCTACATCTCCGTGCTCGCCACTTCTTTTGTACAGCGGGCTGTTGTGACCGGTGGTCGTCTCCCAGCTGCCGTGAAAGTCATACGACATCAGACTAATAAAATCCAGGTACCTGAACACCATTCAAACAAGTAAAGCAAATTATTTGCATGTTATATATGAAATTTCGGAGAGACCATCGCAGTACCTATTACAGTACCTCTAGTTCAGTGTCTTAGTAGTTTCTCAGCCAATACTTTATACAGGGTAAGGGCTTATTTGCTGTACTTCGTGCCTATCGATATTATGGACCTTTACATACAGGCAGTATAGCATTTCGTTTGTTGAATCTAATTTTGTAACTGTTAGACCTACTGATCATATTGTGGCTGAACAAGAATACGTGCCTTGTACATATTTCCTACGGCTAAAATGAAGCAAGAGCTCTTTGTATGATGTCAAGTCCTAAATAAAAGAAATAACAAGCAAACGAAGAAATAACTTAAATCCTGCCTGGCAAGAAATATCTGTGGGTCTCTATACTTCTTGGACACAGGTAGACTTAACACAGATTGACGACAATATATCAATCGCTGTCATATGAACAATTTAGAATAAATACAACAGTACCTTGCCATTCTTAGGATGTCATATGAGGTGTCGATAGTACTTTTGCCGGCAGCAACAGCAGCCGTCAATAGGAGACGCTCTTTTCTGGTTCTGACTGCTTCCTCTTCAAACACTTGGCGCAGTTCCTATCGCCAAAAACAAAACTTTCATCAAGGCCATATTGTAGTGCTTTTCTGACCAAAAATGGATTTGTATTTTGACTATAATGATTGCGGTCGTGTGACATCATTATTATTACCAAAGTACGTCCGAAAGCCCCGGTTCGATAGTCGGAAGATGGCGCAGACAGGGGAACTTCAAATCTCTTTATAGTATATAAACTGCAGAAAAATTTATGCAGCATGTAGACATCTTTCTTTCTCATACAGGGATTTAGTGCGTGAATAAGTCCATGTGTCTGCATTACGGCCAGATTAAGAACAAAGTACAAACTTATTGTTTCAGAGCGTCGAAACATGCGACAGAATACCATCTTAGATAAATTAGATGTTAGAGATAAACGAAACAACAACTTTATACTTAAATATCATAGCAACTGTTCTTTCAGTTTCGACACAGTTTACAGTTTAATGTAAGACTGTAGATACTGGAATTCTTTCATTGTAGAGGAGATTGATTTATGGGAAGTTTACATCAATTTTAGTTTACCATCTATTAATACGTTTTACAAATATTTATCACTTTACACCATTAAGTGCTAGGTTTACCTGTAGGAGCAGAATAAAGTTCTGGTAATCAGAAGGGCTTCCACCCCTTGATACAGGATACTCCCAGTCAATGTCAAACCCATCGAATCCATACTGTCGAATGAACTGGACGGTGTTAGATGCGAACTCCCGTCTGTTTTCCGCCAAGGATACAATGGTAGAGAACCGCAAGCTTCCTTCGTTCCATCCGCCCGCCGCAATCAAAGTCCGCAAACCGGGATAGGTTGTCTTTAACCCATTAAATATTTTATACCTTAAAGAAATAAACCGAATAATTACTGCTTTGATTATAGATGGGCCAAAAATGCATGCATTTCAAAATTATACTTTTTTTTTCGACATTGATTAAGCTTCTCTGTTATTCGTCCTTCGAGTTCGAAGATGACAATGACCACTAACTGTGTTAGCTTCTGTGACTACGTGGGTGGCTGATTATGCAAATTTGTCTTCTAAACTGTCTATAGCACATTAAACAAGAGATTCCGCTTGAACAATTCGAGAATGTGCTACAGTTCTCAGATTTATGCTGCACGCGCATTTGCATTCCTCTGAAATTCTCCACAGTTCAAAGTCTGTTGTTCCAGTATGGATGAGACTTCAGCACGGATGAGACTCCAGTACGGATGAGACTTAGCCGGAAGTGCGATCTTGTGCGAGATGCTTTCAAGACACGCAATGAACGATAAAGTGTTTCAAGGACGACTTAAGGAAACCTTTGAGTAGTTTCTTCAGACCACCATGAGAACGCTTTTCCTTCTTCAGCTCGCCAGAGGAGACCATCTTTGGTAGTCGCTCTTCTGACATTCTGGTGACGTGCCTGCCCATATCATCAATGATTTCATCAACAGAGTGTAGATGCTTTAAATGTCTGCATGTGATAAACTCAGCTATTGACACCCTGTCCTGCTATCTTATCCTCATCCGTTACCTCAGGCATCCCACGTGAAAGTGGTTCAGCTAATTAAATGGCATGTTTACACCATCCACGTTTTTTTTTTCTCTCCATGTAGACAACAGTGTCAGCAAGACAATGACCTTGTAGACCTTCAGACTTGTACGTACCAATGTGCTACCGAGCTCGGTGAACCTGTCCACTGCTAGGAGGATTGGCTATTTACTGTGATAGTAGGCTATAAAAAAAGACGTTCCTGCTGCAGGTTGGTGCATAACATTTTTGTTTTTGATACTTATTGTGAAACCCCCAAAACGGACCGAGTCAAAGGCTTTTGTCGTGTCTACGAATGTCGCGCACACACAGGTTGGAGTTCTGTTCCTGGCATTCCTCCAGGAGATGACCTGCTGCAAACAACATGACGGTGGTCCCTCGTCATTACGTAAAGACATATTGATATTCAAGCTGGAGCCCTTGATCGCAGCGACTCAGTAGAATTCTGGCGAGGGTTTTGCAGGCTATTGACAGCAAGGATGTGCCCTTATGGTTGTTGCAGGAATGTATGTTGCCTTCCGCTATTACAAGTGGACGATGGATGCGTACTTATACTCCTAGGGTATAGTTCCTTCAGTCCACGTTGTCAGGAAGAGTTCAGTTAATTTATGTGCCAAGTGCGAGCCTATGGCTTTCTAGACTTCTGCTGGTATAGCATCTGCTCCAGTTCCTTTGCCATTTGATTACTCAGTTTCAGTCCGCGTTGTAGGATGAGCAAGTTACATTTTAATTTCGACTTGGGGCATTAAATCAGTCGCACTGGTACATGACTGTTGATACAGAACGTTGATGAAGTGTTCTTCCCATCTTTGAATGATCGTTTTCTTCACATTGAACGGTTAGGTGCTGTCAGTACTCAGTATTGGAGACAATTCTGACGACCGTGGCCCGTAGATTGTGTTCAAAGCATCATACAAGTTCTTCATGTTGTTCCTGTCTGCGAAGGACTGAATGTCATCTACTTTATTTTTCAGCCACGAGTCTTGCGACTTTTTGAATTAGCATATGACAGTCCACTTGATGTTGCGGAAGGCTGTTTTCTTAGATGGGTAAGGACTGCCTTCTCACTCAGAGGTTTCTGCATGGCAGCATCAATTTCGTGTAACCAGTCTTGATATTTACATATAATAGGATGAGTTAATTACACGGAGTCTCTGAAGGATGCCAAATTTTCCAGATTTTTGAGTTCATATAGATTAGTTTTAGTTGGCTGCGCAGTTCTTCGATAAATGCTTGTTTTAAGCTCTCCTTTTTTGTCCTGTAGGCGTCTCTTATGCAGAATCTAGATATTGAGTTTAGAGCCTGTGAGTCTGTGTCGGTCCTGCACTCTGTACTGCTCTTGGCCTTCATCACTTTGATATCCTGTCTGTCTCTACTACTGACAATGACGTAGTCACTGAGATGCCACCGCTTGGAGAGTCGATGCATCCAAGACAACGTGTACATCGCATTTTTCAGTAGGAAGAATCTGCTGTTGTTGCATTTACCAGAGCCATTTTTGCCAACAGCACATATCCATTTCTTATGGCCTGTCCTTACTCTAGCACTGAAATCACCAAGGATGATGACCTTATCTGTTTTTGGAACGTCTTGATAAGAGACTCCAGATCCTCATAAAATTATCCTTGATCACATCCGGGTTGGTCAAAGTGCGTGCTTATGTGTTGATGATAACTGCATGTCTATTTCCAGGCAATGAGAGTCTCATGCATTAGTCTGTCATTCACGCCCTTTGAGAGATTTGTGCGCCTGCTGACTAACTGTGATTTGATGGCAAGCCCAACACCAGGTTCAATTCGCTCTTCTTTACGTCGGCTACTCCCGAAGAAGGCGTGTCTGGCTTCTACTTCGGCCAGTTGTCCTTCCTCAGCTAGGCGAATTTATCTCATGGTTGCTTTCTGGCTGTCGAATCTGACTAGTTCTGTACTAATTTGAGAAGGTCCTCCTTCTGGTCTATCTGATGATGTACTGACCATTAATGTCCGCACGTTCCAGGAACTGGTATCATGAGTTAGATTTTCTATCGCTAAGATGGGATCACCCTCAGCCGCAGCTTGCTCATCAGGATTAAGGCAAAGTAGGTAATATTTAGGACACCTAATATAGCCCCTTTATCAAGCTATGGAGGTAAGCAGCGTGATACCAAAAAGGGCAACTCAATCACCCAGAGGGCTGCCGAGTTTGATTAATGCTCGGTCCAGTGAAAAACGACTCCAGTGAAAAACCACTATATACCCTAAGTCGCCTGTGTGCAGTTTCGCATCTAAACCTCCAAGTATCTTCACACCTATAGCTTTGCCACTCGCCCTTCGCCACATGGCCTTTAGGTGTCTGGTGGGGGTAGGGAAACAATGTCTTGACTTGCGCGTGAGTTGCATTTAGTTTAGAGAAGGTAACTGTCATTCTAAGCATGTTATCGGCAGGATAACCACGTAATTCTTCCTGTATGGCTATTTAGAGACAGGAAATACAGTTTCGTACAGTGGAAGTTTGTTTGGTTGTTAATTTTCTTTGGTCTGTTAAACCTATAGTTTTCATTAGAAGAATCAAATTATTGTTAATACTTAAGCTTATTTGACCTTGCAGAATATCAAAGAACAGAAATATGCAAATACTTAATATGTGTATAGAACTTCACTACTTTGATGTTGTTGAAATTCGTCATACTGGTTGTTTTTCTAGTCAGCTCTGATTATATACATTCATGACAAATGTATGGCATCAGTAGTCTCTCTCTCTCTCTCTCTCTCTCTCTCTCTCTCTCTCTCTCTCGTTCTTACAGTTGTGCGTCATTCCACTCGAGAGTGGTTAAACTGTTCCCGGAAAGCCTGGCAAAGGCGTAAACAAGGTGAGTACAAAGGGACGGATTGATGTCATTGGGTTTAAAGCTGCCCCTTCCGGGTCTGTACTGAGACCAGTTGGAATAGTAGCACACACGTCTGTATTCTACATCAGCTGGAGTAAGAATAAAATAACAAATATCAGGTTAATAGTGTATTTTTGGTTATGAATTAGTCATAATACCTCTGTATCTGTCTCTCTAGCTCTCTTTATATATAGAATCTATGTTGGGGTTTGGGCCGAGACACGGAAATCCCAGTCAAGGGTTAATATTATTTGTCTCCTCACGAGGCTTGCCCGAGTGGGGAGACATATAATATAAACCCGCGACTGGGATTTCCTTGTCTCGGCCCAAACCCCAACGTAGATTATTTTTCTCACCCAATATTTTCCTTTAAAGTAAAAGGAATTCTGCGCTAGTGTTCACGTCCAATGTTTACATGCGGCGCATTAATAAAAATATGTTAATGAGGGCTGTGGTGTGACCGTTGCGTCCGAAGTACACAGTTTATATGCGTGAGCAAAGAAAAATAACAAAATAAAACGTCGCATAATAATGAGGTATTATCACATTTAATATATCGATGTTATATGAAAATGACAATAAATAATTAATATTTATTACAAGAAACTTTTATTTTCATCAGTTCCAATTTTGAAAAGTTTTATTGTAAATAATTAAACGATATTGGCTACTCAGCTCTAATATAGTTATACTTAGTACAAGCTGTAACGAATAGTAACATCTTTCTTTAGATTATTCATTGGTAATTAGAAATCTGTGTCACTATCGTATATAAAACTATTCTTTTCTTTTGAGGAGGTGAAACTGTGTGTGACATACTTGTGTTGTCCTTAATATTGATTGTAAAATTACCTCTGTGTATAATAATAGACCCTCCAAAAACGGGCTCTAGCTGATAACCATGCGCTAAACTTTCAAGTTCACGGATTCTTTGAAGATTTATTTTTCTGTCTTGTAAATATGGCAAGTGCTACAGTGAAATTTGCTTATGGAATTATGTGCTGACGGATAAATGATTCCTTCAGGCTGGTAAGTGTATTATTTGTCATTAAATATTGTAGGTATCTTTTTGATTCAACTGGGGCACAATGGAGATGCTTAACAAAATTAGAAAAAATCATGTATTATATGACACTTTTCTGGCTGTTACTAAGTTTTCCGTAGTTGTTAAGAGAGTTGGGAGGCTATGAACTGTATAGGCATATATTCTATGTGCATGGATCAGTGTTTTCTGTTATAGTTCATTTCACACAGCATTGAGAATTTTATCATATCTGTTGCACAGTCAAATTTCAGGTCAGCGTCATTCAATGTAGCTAACAGATTATACTTTGTTTCACACGAAGTATTTAAAATGAGCTAGGTAGCTTTAGCTACATATAATGACGCTGATTTAAAATTATACTGAGCTAGGACTGAATATAGGAAAGAACTGACCATGCTGTGTGGAACGAACAAGCATAATACCAAAAAGCTCGACATCGTATGGGTTAGTCTTTGTCTCTCTCTAAGATGTGTTCTCAAACATGGATTTAACTTAAGTTACTATGTTTTTGTTATATATTTGTTGCTGTTGTTGTTGTTATTTGATTGTAGTACAACTACGTCAGGCACAGCAGAAGACAACAAGGGTTTCTTTTTTAAAAGTAGTTCGGAGCGCGTGGACACCTTGACTGAGACGATTGGTCTTATATGACTAGACTGAGACAAGAAAAGTAAAGTTAGCAAAACAAGCAGATTTCTCTGTCGCATGGGTGAGAAATATGTATATATATATATATATATATATATATATATATATATATATATATATATATATATATATATATATTCCTAATCGCATACAATACTTGTAACTCATCGTAACCTATATCGAAAGAGGCACCCTTGTTTACACGCTTATTTAATCTAAGATCAACGAAGAAAACATAATCTAACAATTACCAATGCTAAGGTGTTTTGTAATCCGATAAATCAACCCCAAAACATGTAATGGTCACGAACACGGGTTATGGTGATCATTTATTGCACTAGTTGTTTAGTTACCCGGCAGCTTTCTAGTATTTGGTCACCCTTTGATAGAAACATATATATGTGTAATATTTCTAAAAGTTTACATTCTTGCAGTTCACGCAGTTGCCAATCCCATACTCATAGGCAACTGTAATGTTGCCACGTGGGATGTTTGCTAAGCTATTACCCTACAAGTAAACACAGTATGCAACAACTATTTCGATTGGTTTGATTAATTTTATACTTGCCATATATCTTAATCTAAAGTTAGTCAGCAGAAACAACCTTTGCTTACTTCACAGGGGGGTCCTATTTCTTAAACCACCCAATAACAATGTAGGCCATGGGTATTTGGTGTGTCAGGTAAAATAGGAAATATACCGTTACCACATGCTGGTGGACATACAAATTACCAGCATTCGGAAGTCTTGTTTCTTTAAGGGTTTAACATGAGGGGCTAATAGCATGGGACGTGATTACCTATTGGGACTCGTTTGGATCAGTGCGGGTTTTACAAACAGGAATCACCCAACACTCAAATACGGAAATATAACTGGGGATTCTTCAATAGATAACCCAGAGGGACAAGATTAGGATCAAATGTTTGGCGCTGGAAAAAAATATAAAATTCCATTATGATTCACGATTTAGCTCCGTAATAGCTTTCTCTCTCTCCCTCTCTCTGTTTATATATATATATATATATATATATATATATATATATATATATATATATATATATATATATATATATATATATATATATCACAATCATGTCACCTGCTATGAGAATGAGCATCACGGAAATCACGGAACACAGTATGTGTATTGTTAGGTACTTCATCATCATAGTTGAGTTCCTACAAAAGATAAATATTTTTTATATAAAAGTCCATTTAGACATATTGAGTCAATGAATTCAAAAAGAAACAATAATGTTAAAAGAAAGGTTAAGAAATATTTTAGGTGCATGATGGTAAAGGGTAGAAAATATCAAAGCCATATTCTTTTTTATGACTTATAATCAAACTCATTTTACGAAACAAAACCAAGCAACACAATTAAAAATATAAACGTTCAATTTACTTTTGAAAACAATCGAATGGAAACTAGTTTGCTAAAATAATTCTTGACTTAAGAATAGCATTAACGATTTTACTAGTTTCAAACTTTTTTAAAACTTTTTATTGAAACAAGTAAAATATAAAACAAAATACAGAACATTAGATCATTTATTTCTGCCATATTGGAGTTCGGTTACGTAAACACATCTACTTTGGCTATTAGAATGAAGAGAGATGTATGTAATTCGGAAATGGTGACTGTTAATGTCCCCAAAATTAATTATGTCCTTTAATACATAAGGCTTTATTTACATAACATATTTTAGAATGATATGGACGGGATTCTTGTTTAACTATTGGTTTATGCAAACCACACACGTCCCCTGAGGTCATTACACCTGACGCCATATTCACTAAATTCATAACCAGCCGTATATTGTAATGCACACTTCAGCACAGGTGCCAATAATGATGTCCCATTTCTTTCAATTAAATATCATGCAGCATTTAGCAGTGAGTGTGCGGTGTGAAAGAATATATTATAATACAATTTAATGCCGTTTTGTCCACAAAAGTTGATGCATTGTACAATACTATGGAGTATGTATGTATGGAAAATTAAATCCCATTCAAACTTATGAATAATTCATTTAGTACCAAGGAGAAGTGAATTTGTGTTTTTCTGCACATGCTATTTGAAAATAAAATAGATTATAGTCAGTCCTGAACAGTGGCATCACTAGGGTTGGTGTCACCCAGTGCGGTAACTCATGGTGTCACCCCCAACCACCCCCGACCTCCTTCCTGTAAAACAATTATTGACAGCCATGTGCGGTAACCTATGGTGTCACCCCATCGACCTCCTTCCTGTACAAAAATTCAAAAGTTTTATAGACAGTCATTTTGGTGTCACCCCCTCCGATGGTGTTACCCGGTGCGGTCCGCACCCCCCCCCCCCATAGCAACTCCCTAGTGACGCCACTGGTCCTGAGCAACCTTCATGGTAGTGCCTAAGAAAAGTACGAAGGCCTGTATTGACCGTAAATCAGCATTTTATGATGAAGAAAATAACACAATTTTTCATGTATTTTGGTAATAATTACACAATTTTAGTCCGAAACATTATGAAGATCCCCAAAATATAGAATCTAAAATATTCATCATTTTCAGCTCACATGTCTCTGTACATGCTTAACTATCTATTCTATCACGCTTGGTAATTCAATTTTCTATACTTAATGAACTAATGAATCCTGAGTTTAAATATGTACCACACTCTTGGTATCATAATAATGGGTTTAAGGCAAAATGTATAATATGCTTAACTTTACTCTAATATTTTGCCTTTATGTAGATGACAAGCCACATCAAACTGCCCCCTTGTATCTTGCTTTCTAAAATAATCACCCCATGCCCTTGCAAATGATACACTAAACAATTAACAACTAATTTACCCAGTATTCAAATGCCATAACCAAAAACAACATAACTATTTATCACAATCTTAGAAATATGTCACTGTCACCTCTATATCACATTTTGTACTAATAAGCGTAAACCCTTTCACTGTACATGGCAGCCTTCATTACAAGGCATCGTGATTTTACCACGTATATAAAAAGATGTAACGTTCTTTCATCTTGCTTCGTCTTCATGCAGCCAGATAATTACAATGCAAGAGCTCAATACAATCTCATTGCGTCATCTACTGCATGTAAAATAAAATATCATATTCCCTATTTTAGCTCGTATACATTTTCAGCCTCTTCCATTTCCGGATGTTGCTGTGCTGCGGAGGGAGGGATATAATGATGCAATGTTCTCTATTTTTTGTTGTGTGGTTTATTTCACGGGAAAGCTGCAAAAGGTAGCATTGTTTAGAAATTACACCATCAGAGCTTTCGTTGTTATGTTTGATTTATTTATTTGTGTGACTAGATAGCAGTTGTTTTATAGTGGGATGGATGTGTACAGTGTCGTTTACGCTAGACTGGCCCCGAGTGGCCGAGTGGTCTAAAGCGCTCTCCGTTACGGATCACTGCCATCTCACCTGTCTGCTTGGGTTTGAGTCTCGGATTCAGCCAATGTGGGTATGTGAGAAAGCTTGTCAGTAGCTTCTCGTGGGTCGGTGGTTCTTTCCCGGGGTTTTCCCGGGTTCTTCCTCCAACATTAATACTGGCCGCCATGTTTAGCCTATCGTGTGCTGAAAAATGATGTTAAACCCTATAACAACAACAACAAAATCATTAAGCTACAGCCAGCGAGACTGCGCTGTTTTTAACCAGGCTGAGTTGCTTTGAAACAGTTGGAGAACAGCTAGCTGTTCAAGGTGAGTAGGAGACTTCCAGTGGATCTTTTCAAAGTTAAGTAGGTCAATCCTACAATTTTTCCTTGAAATAAGAATTTGTTTATGAGAAGACAAATTTGGAAAATAAGCAGGATTACATGTATGATCTTTTGGAAAGATAAGAAATATTTTTTCACTGAGTTTACCATTGATTGCACTATTGAAATCTATGTGATATCAAACTTTTTTCAGTGAGACATATATTTGGTGAGTTTATTCTCTTATTGTTTTGTTTAAGTATATCATTTTATTGTAAGTCGTAACATTTGAGTGTACAGGGTTATTTCCCTGGAATTCACTCTAAGGTTAAAACAAGTATTTGGTTCAGTGATAAATACAACTGAGTTAGTTTGTTATTGAATCTGAGTGTCGTTCACGCTGCATTGTTCAAATATACAAGTGTTAAATATTTAAAATTCCAAAATAATGCAAGGGTGAAGTCCCATGTTGAGATTTGTACTGTATGATATGAGTCTATATGATCTGTGATCCTTGATATTAGAAAGAAGAATAACAAGCCTATGTCAGTTGTATTATTGTTTAGTGATAAATGTGTAATGACTTTATTCTGAATAAATCAATGCAACAATAAAGTTGTCGTTTTGGACTGCAAACCTAAATGAGTCTAGAGGGTTCAAATGTTTTGCACTGAACATATGAAATAAATTTAAAAAAAAACATTTGATCTGGCAAAACCGGCATTACGCTACTTTTGGACGTTACACATGTACGTAACCGGGGCTAGGCCTAGATATATACTGTGCAGTTGAGTCATTAGTATGTCTGCATTGTAGATATGGATTTTCGCTTTAGCTTTGCTTTGTTAGAAAAGTTATTGTATGGTAAATTTGAATGGATTTAATTTGAAGTCAGTGTAAGTGATTGTTTCCTTACTTCTCAAATGGAAAATAGATTTTGGTCCATCAACATTGGTCCGTTTTGCTTACACCAAACTTACTGAATAGACACTTGACTTGCGAGTAAATATCGAGGCAAATTTTACAGACTAACAGTTTATAAGAAAGCTCATTAATTTACAATACATTAAAACTTTATTTTTATGTCTTAATTTAATGTAAGAAGTTATTGATGAACTGATCTTAAAGTGATATTTAAGCATGTACGTTTTAAGAAATCAAAGATTCGGTCTCTTTCTAACATACGTTAGTGATTTTTTAAAATATTTATTTTGATATAATTAAAAAGTAAATTCTAGTCAATATTGCAAAATTGTTTCCTTTTCTTCTCATTTTTATCTTAAAATAGTCGCAAGAATTTAAAATGTAAGTGCGACTCAGTAATAAAAATGCATTGTTATGAGACGCAATACTTTGTTACAAAACGCAATTCGTTGTCACAAGACACAATTCTTCTAAATTTGTGTGATAATCAAAAGAGCTCATATTGTATATGATACGTCTACTTTAACTTGCTAAAGGTTTGTCAGTTTTATCAACAGATTTACTAACCAATTTGATTTCTTCTTAATTTTATGAGTCGAATTGTACGTCCCTCCACTTAAAACTTTCTTTTTAAACAATACATGTCCGTAGACCATATTTTTGAAACTCTGAAGCTGAAGTAAATTTTATCTGCGTTTGGTTGTTTATATGATTTGCATTGAGGAATGTCTCCTGGGAATTAAACACAGGATCAAGTTTTTTTCTTTTTTCTTTTTCTCTCCAAACGTGGGGTGTTTTCGACCATACTCTGAATCTTGGCATGACTCCCTGAGTCTTTCTTACTTTGTCTGGATTTTTAGAAAGGTTTCATACAAGATTTCAAGGAAAAAGTACTTGCTTTCTCTGTCTCTCTATCTTCTGTTTGATGTCACTTTGCACACTCGCAGTCAAATACTCTGTCCATGATGTTGTTGTCCTGATCAACTAACTCTGATTTCTCGGTCTAGGTACCAAGAAATGCACATAAACTGCTCGCCGGTGCTTAAGGTAGTCACCCATTATCCCGGCCATTTTCACCAAATATGACCGCATTTTGTAAACTTACAAAACATGTGTTGTCATGTTTGAATAATTTAAAATGTATAGTAGTAAATAATTCCGGATAATTTATAAGTGGACTATTATTAAATATTTCAATTTGTAAAGGTAGTTCCAGGCTGGGTTTGCGATACTGAAATTTTAGGTGTGCCATACAGATTGTACTATGCAGAATAACAGGTTGTACGACTATATCGAACACCAGATCAGCTTTGTAAAATTAAATGGGTATGTAATACAATTCTTGCTTCTTCTACTTGTTATAGACTGTTTAATTGTAAGTGGTATACAGACTGAAATTGGAACTTTGTAACTTTGACGGCAGAGATATATCAATGGCAAGTTTAAGACTGCATGATCCTAAACCAAACAGAGTGTGGTCTAATGAAGCGTGCAGTGTGACGGTATTGCAACTGTTTCATTCTCTTCAAATTATTTTAATTTATGTGATAAATTTGCTTAATTTGGGCTAGGGAGACTTTGTGACATAAAGATTATGTCATCCTGAGATAGGAGAACTCGTTGATGGACCTAACTTTTGTGCTTGCAGGACCTTATGTATACTTCTCAGGACTTTGTATATGTGGGGATTAATTTCTTCACAAACCTCGGGAGAGTCCGTGTTCCGGACAGGGTTGACAAGATTCCGTCTCTCATACACAGCTCTCCAAGCCGAAACATCGATGTTAGTCCGTCTTTACATTTCATTCCTCAGGACTCTGACTTAAACTCCTTGGGCAGACTTTCCGTGTGCCATCTCCAGTACATGCTCCTAGAGAACTGGAGACTACACAAGGTTCAAGTATCTTTTCTGATCCCCCTGAGATCAAATTTAACAACCACTTGAGTTCGTGGCTTAGGCAGGATCGGTTCATAACATATAAACAACCTTGAAATACGCATAGCATTTCTAGCCTTAAAGGGGTTTGTAAACCTAATAAAACGACACGTCGATATCATCCCTTCAACGAACACACAACGAGTAGCGTACCTCCTTAGTTATCGAGGTGCTCATGCTTCTTTTCTTTACGTCAACGTTGAGAAACCTCCTCAATTTAGCGTCAGAGGAGGAAATCAAGCTAGGAGTGCATCATATTCCTTGCAAGAGGAATATCTTGGCGGTCATTATGCACAGAAGAAGCCAAATAGTCCTTATGCATTGGTTTTCGCAAGAAGAGGAAGAGGAATAACATTTTAAACCGCGTGTATTCTCATGATGGATGACTTGTTTAAAACGATACTGAACAATATGCTCAATTTTATGTCTCCATGCTCCATATCCAAAGACCTGGTAAGTGGGTGTGTTCAGTTCAGTATAAGGTGGAGCCGTTCTTTCCACATATCAGTATGATTCCGTAGTTACTATACAAATTAAAGATCACCACTGCTCGGCTCACCCGGAGAGCCTCTGTGTAACTCCTCGCATTTCAGTGATCTGCTGAACATGCTGTCAGAGCATATGGGATCTAATCTCCACAGCAGTCTGCAAATTCTCCTTCTTCACACCTGTATAATCTATGCTGGGTTTGCTCAAGACAGGCTTCGTTGCCCAGTGAGGTTCTTAAGGTCCAGTTTCCTGCATCTGTAGAGCGTAGAAAGGGTCAGAAGCGTTTCTTAGTACCAATTAAAAACCCTACTGATATTTCAGTACTCATCATTTCCAGATGGATGGTCCTCCCTGTGAAGAGAACTTATCCGTCCCTCATCGAGACTGAAATATCCTTCATGAGAATTAATGTCCATTAAGTAAGGGTAATTACTACGTCTTGGACCAACATAAATCACTATTTATTGGATGATGCTATAAGAGCCGCCTCCTTACAGTTTCACACTACCTTCTCATCCTTTTCCTTCGACTTAGACATTTTTACGTTTGGCACGTTCGTAATGACATAAAAGGTGGCCCAGCCTTCTACTAGCTTACAACTGCATCGAACACTCTCACCATATGCCTAACTATAATATTCTAGCACCAGTTTTCTTAGACCATCAACCTTTCTCGAAACTAGCAAATTCAGCAATGCAATTGTGGCAAGTAAAACATAATTTTCCTAAAATTATTTTTATTTGGGGGCTTTAAACTAATTTTTGCAAATACTACCTCCTTCCTTCTCCTCCTGATATAATAATGAACTAAGAGTACTGGAGGTCAACGTAGAAAAAGACATGTATTCCGTAAGTCCTATGAGTCAGATTGGATTCGCTTCTTTCTGTTCCCGAGTTCTTGAACATTTTATACTAACTGGATGACGGAAATCTTTAGTTTCGACACAGGGACTTGCGTCCCGGAGAGATCATCAATGCAATAATTATAAGGTTACAAAATTAAAATTAGAATATTCCCCCCCCCAAAAAAAAAAAAAGAATGCAAAAAACCAACGTCAAAATAGAAAATACAACAGCAGAACACATTTATTTCTTCTGTGTGTGCAGAGCCTACAAAAACAAATATCGGCTTTATTTTTAAAGTTTCAGTAGTGGTCTAGAACATTTATTTTTACCCTCCTAGTACATAATATAACCAACCTGGTGCGGCCCTGTCATACCTAAATTTCGGGCAAAATCTTGAGCATCTGAATAGACCCAGCTTGAAAATCGGAATAACAACGTGGAATTTAATCAGGATTAATATAGTAATAACAAGTGTAAAGTCAGGATGTTCCTTTTTTCATTCCTTTATTTTTCTATTTGATCGGGAACAGCGGTAGCTCAGCTGAAAAGATTTGGCGTTGGCTGCTCACCCAAGTCAACTCGGGTCGGCTGTCTCAGTGTGTCTTTTTGGAAAGGCACATAGATCTCATTTATCGGCATGATATAACAAATAATAAGTTAACAATATCGTTAAAACTCACAAGAAAAATAGTCAATGATTTTTATTTTTAAATGGAGTTTACAAATTATATTTTTTTTATATCTATACATAATTTAATTTTTGACATATCTATAAGAAGACGATATTGATATACATTTCCCTCTTTAAATAACTTATTTGTCTTCTTGGCTTCTTTGGATATTTTGTTTACATGGTTCACTAATTGTATTTATTTTTGTCTGTATAACGCTTGTCATAAGGCCGGTTGCTACATATTGTACCGATTAGGTATGTTACTACATTTTGTACCGATTAATTATGCAATCAAACCGTAGCCATAATACCATTCTATAATTCCCTCTTTCTCTAAAACTGAAGTAATCATAAAACATTTTTCTCTTTTTTATGAAATAAAAACATTCTACTTTCAATTTAAGTAATGCTGTTCCATATCAGCGTGCGATATAGACTTTTTTTTATCTCCCGCCCGTACCCATTTTATTAACTTTCGCAAGCATATGGTTTTTAATACCCGTCTTACTGGTTCGTTGACTTACCCTTATGTAGATTAAGCTCATCTAACAATTTTTTTTATCCCACTGATCCTTGTTAATGGCATTTTCTTTATAACATTAATTACAGGGCATGGATATGCGGTCACACCGACTGACTGGTTGTCCGTTTTCTAACGGATATTCCTTGACCACGGTATATGAAAAACGACAGCGTCACTTTTTCATATCACTTGGAGGCAGGCAAAATAAACACGATATTTAATATCTTCATTATAGAATCATTATAAATATCAATCCAATGTGTACAAATTCCTTTAAAATATATAGTTTCTGGCAACTTATCTCTAAAACAACTTCTAAAATTGTTTATTTGATTCTTTTTAATATATCTTTCAATCTGCAAATTTTACGTGAGGCTATATCTTTTTATGATTGGGAGTACTGTTCATAGTAAATAAGCATTTGGTTAATTTTTCCAGAGTTTTTCTTTTTGATTTAATAACATTTATTTAAAAACGTTAAATGCTCTTTTAATCTACGTCGTAGGTTCAGTTGAATATCGGCATAGGCTGTAGTTGTTAAGTCAATAGCATCAGTGGTTTCATTGTTACTTTAATTTAATTTTGTCTATATACACTGTACCTGTCAGAGAATAAGCACGTATCACTAAAATAAAGTTGTATTATTATAATTGTATCATTGATATCAACATTATTTATATATAATTCGGTGGATGCGTCCTGCTGAACTGTTAATTTATTCAGATCTGTCGTCGTTTTGTACCTTAAAGACAGAACACATTGTGGTACTATTGGAACTCTTTTTACCATTGTTAATGTTAGCAATCCATCAGAAAATAGTAGAATAGTAACTGGCTGTTTTTTTATCATTATAACTAAAATACTTTGATCATTACCTAGCTTAACCATACATGCTTTTTTCCAGCTCCAGTATCAGAACAACAAATACATCTAACCGCGTATTTATCCATTGAAATATACAGGTTACAAGTCATTGTAGTACCTGTTTTAAATAAATAAATAACAACTAATCTCATCAATTCTAAAGAATTGGTTATCAATAAAAAAAATGTTAAGAGAATGATGATAATATTATCGATTATTTGTTACATCATCATCTGCATTAACATGCAATGCTAATTTTTCAATCTTATTAATGTTCATATTTAGATTTCTAACCTTTACAGTGAAACAGTTTATCAACTTCCACCATGGTGAAGGTATTGATCAAATTATTTTTCAATATTTGTAACTTCATTTCTTGTTTCATCTTATTAAGTAGTATCCATGTTTACATCACTGTTGTTATCTGTTCGTTTAAAAAATAAATCTCAAGTTGGTTTACTTAAAATTTAAATTTTTCAGTTAGTCGGGATTGGATGGATTTTGTTTTTCTGTCTATCCACCTAAATACTGCTTTTCTGTTTTTGAAGCACTAAGTTTATTTGCTGTGTCTATTCCGTACTATGTAATTGGGCCTAGTTGTCTATTCCGTACGATGTACTTGTGACTAGTCTATTCCGTACGATGTACTTGTGACTAATGGGACTGACCTTGATGCAGCTCCACATCCTGATCTCTTATAGATTATTTTGGAATCATAATGTGGGGAAAATAAGAATCTTTTAATTGAAATTCTCAACAATACGCATGATTAACTAGTCTTTGCTAGAGAATATAACATTCCTGTCGTTTTGAGAACATTAAGGAGAATGCCATTTCAATTGAAATATAGTTTTAATTGCAGTACAGTTTTGATGTGGATCACTTTTTGGAACCCATGTAATTTTGATTGGCAGAAATAACTAAGAAAGCAAATTTTGAATAAATTCAAGACAACAAAAGCAAGTATATGTATTGCCATTGTTATTACTAGGTAAAGACTATATATGTTGCCTTGTCACTTGCATGTAATTTGTTGGACAGAACCCAGCTATATACATTAAATGTATGACTTCTATCGCTGCTATAAATCAAACAATTGCCTCCAAAAAGATTTTTTTTTTTTTTTTTTGGGGGGGGGGGGCCGCAGGGCAGCTGCGGTGTGACAGCATATTTCGCGATTTTAAAAAAGACTTTCATGTCGTCTTTACTTAGTGTCTCTGAGACTCTTGATTTTCTACCAAAACCCGCCTTCTTCAGTTGCAATGTTTTCGAATTTAGTGGTTTAGAAGGAATCATAAAATAGGACGTCCATAAGGAAATGGGATAGCCGTTGGCCTCGATATGCTTTTTCTATTCTATTTTTATAGACCTTAGGAGTACGGGTCATAGTCTGAACAACTGTATTGCGAAAAGTTACGAATATTTATCGTAAATATCAGTTTAAATGATAAGAATGGTATTTTCAACATAGCTTTTCTCACGTTGTTGTGGGCATTGCCTCTATAATGTTCATTCATTTTACGTGGTTGAAAGTTTCTTTCGTGACTAAGTGAACTCACCCACATCGTCAGCGTTATCATCTCAATGTTCAAATAGACCAAACAGCTTGTTTGGTTCCTTCAGAATAAATCAAATAAATCAAAAGCTGCAGCATCTGCTACATAAGCGTACTTTGTTCACAACCAAAAATAGTTCCTAACGCAAACTGTTTTTTGACGCACGTGTCTTGCAATACGAAATAATGCAGTATGGAGCAATACTATATGATTCTGACAATGTAAAGTTATTCTTGTTAAAAATAATGAGAAGAACATTATACGGTCGAGACAACTGAGAAATTTATTTGTAGATGAAACAACAGAATGGTCAAAATTAGGATTGATTTAATAACTCCAAGAAGTATGAAAATTGCAGACGATGATAACATAATGTTAAAAATGCAATGGTTTGCTGTATTGGTGATTTGCACATTAGGTGATATTGATAAGGTTATAAAGCATTGTCATTTTACTGGTCAATACAGACAAGCTGTCCATATGGCTTGTAATCTACAATTTCAAAATCCTCGTATATGACTAAAGCACCGATGTTATTCTATAATTATTCTATATTTTAAGGGATATGATCGGTATTGTTTAAAATTCCTTAAATGCAGTTTAGACAAATTATCTTCTAATCCGTATAAAGTACATCTTAAGATAACAAGTGAATTTACAAATCAAGATACAGTTGGGGCATTAACTGAAGAGAATGTTCATCCATATCATTATTTGATAGTTTTTCTTTTTAATTTAAGGAAACTGAACTACCAGGAAGGTACTCGTTTTATGTATTGTTAAGGAAAGTAGCAATATCAGATGAAGATTATGCACCTACCCAAAAAGTTCGGGAGACCTGTAAAATAAATGACATTGGTGAATATAATGACCTATTCGTTAACATTCATGTTCTGTTACTTTTTGCCGATGTTTTAGAATACCTTAGAATTATTGCACTTAAGTTTTATGGATTATATCCAGCCTATAATTCTTTTAGTTAAGGTACGCACGGGGATGCATAACTAAAATAATACAATCTACATTTTAACTATTAACATATACTGACATGCATTTCTTAATAGAAAAAGAGTTTAGAGGCTGCTTTTCAATGGCATTTAAAAGATATGTTAACACAAATAATCTAATGGTTATTGCTTACGATACAATACGGGATTTAGATGAAATAGTTGTATTATGTTTTAGATTATAACAATTTGTAAGATTGCTTAATTGTATAAGCTTTACCACTTTCTAAATTTAAGTGGATTTTAATGGGTAAATAACCCTAGGGCATATTATATGATTTTAATAAGTGTCTTATATTGAAAGTTGCTGCAGATTAATTGATTTAAATCAGCTGAGATAGACTACATTGAATAATATAAATGATACACATAATTTGTATCTATTCGCACCTAAAACTTTAAAAGTTAACGAAAAATGGAAAATAGCAGGTTAAATTCGCTCAATATCTAGATATTGACTGTGATAAATTAGTACCAAATGTTCATGCACAGTACATTACAGAAATATAAAGCTATATACAGGTAATATCATGAAAGTGACCAATGGTCACAGAGTACTACAGTAAATACATGAAAAATTTTCTGCATAGATCTCATCAAATTTTAATCTGAAAATAATCTAAAACTATATTGGAGAATGATATTCGTGTTTCTTCAAATTATGGATATGAATTATTTGTAATTGATCAAATTATCGAAAATCTACGAAAGGGGTTAATATTGGATTGCTTAGACTAACTAAACTTATAAAAGGATTTTTTTTTTTTTTGCCAATACCGGATTTGTAAGAAGAAAATGTTTCCTTTGTGATCGCTTAAGAGCTGTTCGCAGACGTGAATTAAAATGCTAGATCGACATGTATTCAAAAGGCCATGCAGTGTTGTATTTAAGGAAATTATTTATTTAATATTTTTGCTCAAATCACTTAAAATATAAATATGGTGAAAATTTTGAATTATTATATACAGGTATTGTAAGCCTCTTATTCGAATTAAAACAGAAGATATTTATGATGATATGATAAAACAAAAAACATTTATATGATGCAACTAATAATACAGCGATCAGTAATTTTTACAAATGAGTCCAAAGGCAGGTCAATAGGAAATTTTTTTTTTTGGCCTTTGCCCTAAAATGTAGTCTTTAATTGACCATGAAAAAAATTAAATTCACAAAGATAATAAGATGATAAAGTGGATGAAATGTTATTTTAGGTGGTTAAAAGAATTAAATCATTTTGCACAAGAAAAAGCTTTATTTTAGCATGTTGAAATAACTCATAATATGTATTCCATAACAGAGTAATAATCGATGTATATAAACGTAATTAAAAAGCTGATCACACTTTGGTACAAAAGAATTATTTAAAAAGATGGGATTAGGACACATGCCTATGGAAATAAATAAACAATTTAAAAACCTCTAGTTATTTTTTAAAAAAGTTTACAAATATATTTTTAAAAAGTAATTTATCATTTTGGTTTTACAATTTTATTATATGCAATTTGCAATCTGCAATTTATTAACTTGCCTTCTAAGATTCCATTCGCTTATCATATGCATACAATTAATATATGCAACTATTAATTTATAATCTAAGATTATTTCTACTTCTAATAAGAATAATAATCGACGGTATGTTTAATTGTTCAGGCTAAAATTCCTTTACAATTATAATATGAAAAATATCAATTTATACAATTTAATCGGAGACGCAACTAAAAGCTTGCAACAATACTTTGCAAATCTTCATGTACATTTTGAAATAGTGCAGTCATACTTACACCTTTATTTGCTGTGTTAAAGTTTATTACAATAGATATATCAATGTTCCCTTCTTGGAAAACCTTTAATTGGGAAAATTGCATTAATCGCCTTTCGTAATATGTCTTATAATATCTTTTCGGAAAATGTTTCAAATTATAAATAGGAAAATAAACAAATCAATAAAATGTATTTAGCTATATGTTAATATTAAAATTTACTAGTTGACTGCTTTGTAAATATTTTAAACTAAGAAATTCATATAGTTATTAGATGTCAAGTTATTTTAATATTTATATATCATTCATATATGCAGTACGTATACTTCATTACTAGAATCGTCAGTACGTAGAATTGCCTTTGTAGTGTTCAATTTACATGTGTATTTTAGACATGAGCAATGATTATGTAAAGAATTATATAGATTGCTAGCTCGTAGTTAGAATTAATACTGTAATTCGCTATTTGATTAATTCGTAATAAACTAGTGCATTTATTCATGTGATATTCTAGATTTTGCAACTGTTGAATTGAATTGTAACTTTGGAAAATGGTTGCAGTATGTAAAATTAGTTAATATGGATATCTGAGTATTTGTGTACACTTGTGGGAGTGCAATGTACAGAGATGCGTCTGATTGCGGTGCTATTGTTCATTATAATGAGATTAAGAATATATATACGGATGTGACACAATTTATTGATGTCTGTATGATAAATAGTTGATACCGTGCTTTTATTACGATGTTGTTTACCATACAAGAGCGTATGGGTATTTTGATGTGCACGACTGCGTGACCGAAAAATGTAATAGCCTTTATCCGATGATTGATTGTTGGTTTAGTGTGAGACGAGACGGCTAAGGAAATATGCTAACGTCCTTGTGTTTTCACAGGAAGCTTTTAGGGGACAGACCCCCGGTGTGGTTTAGTCCCGAGTCTCTAGGAGAGAGACGGAAAAGAGACTAGTGGAGATGTCGATTGTGAATAAAAGTCTAGTCGGAGAGAAGAATCAAGGAGGAGGAAAAGGAGTCGAGGAGGAAAAATTGGAGAAGGAGCAGTCAAAGAGGAGTTAGGAGGGAAGTCGGAAGGAGAGAAGAAATTGGCGGGATAGGAGAGATACAGATGAGTAGAAAGCAAGGACAGGCGGAAAAGCGATCTCACACTATTAATCACAGGATGCAATAGGCTATCACCTGGTCGAGAGAAAGAAGAGTGATTGGGAAATTATTATCATTTGAAGATTGAATTGTATTAAATTGTTATTCCTTTGAATTTCACCTTTGTGTTCTCAATGATTTAACTGTCGGCATTGCTGACTGGGGGCTCGGAGCTTTACCTCTCTCTATCGACTAATTTCACTTCTTACAACATCGAGCCTGGGTGGGACTTCCATAGCAATTTAAATAATATATTGGGAGCACCCCACCCCAACCCTATCAAACCCTACATTTGTTTTATTACCAAGAACACCGCATCTAACTGTTTCAGCCCCTCATTCCATGTGGTAATTTAGCTTTAAATACCTTCTTGTGTGGTGATCAAACGCTTCCGTGTGATGTACACATTCATATTTTCGATGCCGTTCATACTCTAATGAAAATTCCAAAAGATTTGCTTAAACGCGCATATGACTATCATGCATGCATTTCCACAGGTAATAAACAGCTCCAAACAGTAACTTAACATATTTTTCCTAACGATTCTCCATTACACCCGAAACGATACGCTCTCTAAGAATGCACTGTTCACTTGTAATATTGCCATTTATTTATTTTTGCCCATTTCCTTCTTCTTCTCCATATTTTCTCAATTTTCTAGACAGTGTTTGGCACCGTTAATAAATACATTTTTATTTGAACTTCTTTTTATCGTCCTAGTTTTTCTACTACGCTTTTTTGATGTTTATCCTCATGCTTTATATACCTTGGCCAAATGCTAATTTTTGACCAAGAGAGTCTTCACTTTGACTTTTTAAAAATACTTTTTTTTTTCTTTAAAACTTAATATTATCTACCATATATTCATATTCATATATATATTTACAAGTTTTTATCGTAAAAAGAGAATATTACAAGCCACGGGTTTTCGTTTTAATCCTTTACCTTCTCATTTTAATTGATCTAGTACATTTCAAACATTCGCCTCGTTTATCTATGTAATATCAGTACAGCCGGGTATCGATACTGTCTTCTAGGTAGGCACCAGAAAAACGTAGGAATTCTCTCCCAACAAGTTCCCAGCAAACACCGACTATTAAACTTTTAAAAGCCATGAGCAATTTATGCAGATATAAATAGAAGTAAAAACGTTGCTACTGCTGTCATAAACTGCTGCATGGATAGTGTTTCAGTATTAGTGTTATTGAATTGTTTATAGCCGTAATTGGCCTGGAATATTTCCTATGTTGCTAAAATTTAGTTGTAGTTCGACAATGTTAGATTATATTAGGTTTTCGAAGTTATGTTTCATGTGTTTTGGGTTTTTAATCAGTAGCGTGGCCTGTAGATTTTAGTTACTTTCAAACGATGTGACTCCTTATTATATACTAGAATTTGTTCCTTTATATTCTTCGTCGTTCTTCAGACCTTGTCTATTGTGATATGTATGTATGTATGTATGTATGTATGTATGTATATATATATATGTGTCTGTCTGTCTGTCTGTCTGTCTGTCTGTCTGTATGTATGTATGTATGTATGTATGTATGTATGTATGTATGTATAAGGGAAAGCAATACAGAGAATTATGTGGAGTGAGAGAAAAAAGAAAACTGAATTTGCACCAAGTAACCAATAAGAACATGGGACTTCGAAATGGCTACCTGCTAACGTTCCGATAGATTTTAATAGTGTTCACAATACCAATGATACAAAGTTGCAATTACATGTCAAGATTGTAATGTAAATTTATTTGTAAAGAGAAATGCACATACTGTAATATATTTAATGATTAGTTTATTTTTAATTATTTCTTCATGTTTGATAAAACCTATTGATATGGGTCTAAAAGCGAATTATGTAATACTAATATGTCTCTATCACTGTGTGGGTTGGAAAGGCAACAGACTAATCGAGCAATAAAGCAACATAGAAATGCGCAATGAATAAATGCCTTTATGGTAAATCTCCCCCTCCACATCTCTCTCTCTCTCTCTTCCTTTTAATAAAAAATATTTACATCTCGTAGTATATTAGTATATCAAATTATACAACGTGTAATATATATATATATATATATATATATATATATATATATATATATATATATATATATATATATATATATATATATATATATATATATATATATATATATATATATATATATATTCATTGAGGTAAGGGGCCCCGAGTGGCCGAGTGGTCTAAAGCGCTCGCCGCTACTTAATCACTGCCATCTCACCTCTTTCTGCGTGGGTTCGAGTCTCGGATTCGGCCAATGTGGGTATGTGAGAAAGCTTGCCAGTAGCTTCACGTGGTCGGTTGCTCTTATCGGGGTTTTCCCGGGTTCTTCCTCCACCTTTAATACTGGCTACCATGCGTAGCCTATCGTGTGCTGAAAAATGGCGTTAAACCCAACAACAACTACATCACTGAGGTAATGTTCCTTATTATGTACATGTTAACTGTTTGTAAACAAAATGCGTCTGTTGTCTATTGTCTATAGACAACTGTCACGAATCCTTCATAATAATAATAACAATAATAATAATAACAATTCTAGCCCAAATTATGCGTTTTAATCGTTGAATATTGCCATATGTATCCATTCTTGTATCAAAATTGAATCGATGAATAGTACAATGTGTATCACTTTCTTTTATCAAATTGTATCGCCACTTCAGATGGAGTAGTATAGAAAACAACCTGGGAAGACTACGCATACAAAATGTAGTCGTTTGTTTAAACTTAAAACGCATTATCTAGGATGTTTGATAAACGAGAGTCCTTAACCTTAACTAAGTAACAGATGTCAGGACTGTATCAGTGTCAAACAATGTGATTCGGCTATTTGATGAATGCATACAAGATTACAAATAAATCTTATATTTCAACGGTGAAACAACAGGAGCAGACTGACGAGGATCGGCTTCACCTCAATTCTAGGAAAAAGAGTACGCTTCTCAGTGTAGAAACGCAGAAAGTTTGAGCAAACTGAACTACCTTATTTTAAACTCTCATGAAAAATATAATATATTAAAACATGTTTATACATGAAGTAGATATAAAATCATAAACCAAAACATATATTGTTCATTACAAAAAGCTGACTGCCACATTAAATCCGCATCTTCCCACCACCACCACTTGTGCATATTTGTATGTTTTTAAATACCAATTAAATAAATCGGCATTCTTTTATCAATAGTCCAAAAATAAAGCAGCCAGAAATGTCAGAGGGATTATTATGATCAAACAAAGGTCACAACCTGGAACGTTAAAAAAACTTGGCTACTGTGCAGCTTACCGTTCACGGGATCGTTATTCGTAATGACTTTTTTAAAATAAAATGGAAAGGATTATTTACTACAATTTTACGACCAGTAAAGTACTATTTACGTCATAAGGGGTGTGGGCGGTAGAAGGGGGGGGGGGCGGAGGGGGGGGGGGGGGCAAAACAGAACCCCACCAGCCTCGAAAATTTTTTCCGTTATAAAAATCCAGACCACTATACTGGAATGGTCTAACGAAAGTAAAATATAGGATGAACAAAATCAGTTGTTGTTACATTATAAAATGTTCTCAGCGTCTGATTTATTTGCCCTTTTATTTCTCCTGTACCTCAATTGTTATGTAGTTCAGTTACATAGTTGGCATCTGGTTGGTTCGGAGGGGCTTGGGTGGCTGATGGGATGGGATTTGGGAGGTTGGATGAGGGCGGGGTTTATTTATTTCATGGGTAGGGTTTGGGTGGCAGATGGGTTGGGTTTGGGTGGTTGATATGAGTAAATATTATCCTTATAAGCGTGCATGTCTGTAACAAAAAATGTTACATGCGAGCTTTCTAATCGTGAATACAAAATCATTGCACTCTCCTTTCCATCGCTTTTTATAGATACTGTTTTACAAATATAGTAATGTAAAATTTTATTATCAACATAAAATGTACAAATGTCAGGTATCTGTATTTTCGGCTTTGATAAAAACATATAATGTTAATATCTAGTCCTGTATTTCTTTTTCTCACCCATGCGACAGAGACATCTACTTGTTTTGCTAACCTTACTTTTCTTGTCTCAGTCTAGTCTTCTCAGACCAGTCGTCTCAGCAGAGGCGTAGCGGGGGGGGGGGGGCAGGTGGGTACATATGTCCCCGGGCGCCAAGGTACAGGGGCGCCAAAATGAGGCTTACAACGTTACATTATAATAAGTAAACAAGGGTAATATTCAAAAATGTGATTAAACGGGGAGGGGGCTGGGACGCCAATTTTATAGTTCGTCCCCGGGCGCAAAATATCATAGCTACGCCTCTGCGTCTCAGTCAAGGTGTCCAAGCGCTCAGAACTACTTTTAAAAAAGAAACCTTTGTTGTCTTCTGCTGTGCCTGACGTAGTTGTACTAAAATCAAACAACAACAACAACAGTAACAAATATATAACAAAAACATAGTACCGTAAGTTAAATCCATGTTTGACAACACACCATACAAAAACAATCCGAGAGAGACAAAAACAAACACATATGATGTCGAGCTTTTTGGTATTATGCTTGTTCGTTCCACACAGCATGGTCAGTTTTATCCTATATGCAGTCCAAGCTCAGTGCAATTTTAAATCAGCGTCATTAAATGTAGCGAGAGCTACCTAACTAGTTTTAAATACTTCGTGTGAAACAAAGTACATACTTTTAGCTACATTTAATGACGCTGACCTGAAAATGACTGTGCTACAGATAGGATAAAATTCTCAATGCTGTGTGAAATGAAAATATAATAGAAAACACTCCTCCATGCATATAGACTATAGACCTATACACTTCATATCCTCCCAACTCTCTTAACAACTACGGAAAACTTAGTAACAGCCAGAAAAAGTGTTATATAAAACATGCTTTTTCTAATTTTGTTAAGCATCTCCATTGTGCCCCGGTTGAATAAAAAATATAACTACAATATTTAAAGACAAATAATGCACTTACCAGCCAGAAGGAATCATTTATCAGCCAATACCTTAATCCATAGGCAAATTTCACTGTACCACTTGCCATATTTCCAGGACAGAAAAATAAATGTTCAAAAAATCCGTGAACTTGAAATTTTAGCACATGGTTGTCCGCTAGAATCCGTTTTTGGAGGGTCTATTTATACATGGGGTTAATTTTACAATCACTATTAAGGACAACACAAGCATGTCACACACAGTTTTACCTCCTCCAAAGAAAAGAATAGTTATATACGATAGTGATACAGATCTCTAAAGAAAGATGTTACTTTTCGTTACAGCTTGTACTAAGTATAACTACAGTAGAGCTGAGTAGTCAATATCGTTTTATTATTTACAATATAGCTTTTCAAAATTGGAACTGATGAAAATAAAACAGTTTCTTGTAATAAATATTAATTATATTTACTGTCAATTTCATATAACATCCATATATTTAATGTGATAATACCACATTATTATGCGAGGTTTTATGTTTTTATTTTTCTTTGCTCACGCGTACAAACTGTGTACTTCAAACGCAACGGTCACACCACAGCCCTCATTAACATATTTATATTATTGCGCCGCATGTAAACATTGGACGTGAACACTAGTGCAGAATTCTTTTTACTTTAAAGGAAAATATTGGGTGAAAAAAATAATCTACGTTGGGGTTTGGACCGAGATAAGGAAATCCCAGTCAAGGGTTTATATTATATGTCTCCCCACTCGGGCAAGCCTCGTGGGGAGACAAATAATATAAACCCTTGACTGGGATTTCCTTGCCTCGGCCCAAACCCCAACATAGACTCTATATATCTACTAATGACATTTTCGTTTCTTTTATTTTTTCTGTAGAACGTACATTTTTCAAGGATTCTTCAGAAGGAGCCATTGTAGTTGGACTCCAGTGTAGGTGCTTCGAGTTATCTGCACAACTCATTGACAATACTTGAAAAAAAGCATTATATATGGATTTTAATTTGAGAAAATATTAATATGTTGGCATTTAGAAGAGTATTTAAAATTTAAATATCATATATCAATTAAACTATGTACATATGTACTTATTCGCCCCCCCCCCATCGCACACATAAAAGTATGATCATTAAATGTGAAGATGACAGATGAGGAAAGCCGTTGGCAAAGCAAGATAGTTCATCAGATGAGTAAGAATTTTGTCATGGAGTGTAGTGTGAATATGTTGACCATTGCAGTTTTGTCGAACCAGTAGACTCTTGTTACACATATTTAATTATCTATCCACATTCCGTGTTCTCCATTGCGAAGCGCCAAGCTTGAAACTGCAAGAAAACCGCCATCACATAATTCTTTACGAGCCACATATCTTAAATTTACATGTATCTGATTCACGAGAAACCTCGGGCGGTGCAGTGTTAGTGTGCGGACCGGTTTGGGTCAGTATCACTACATAGAGATGTACATGTATGCCATCAATTAAGGACACTGTTTAAACATTGTCGTTCATAACATGCTGACACTTTCTCCATTCGTCAAGATAAGAAACGATTTAGCAATTGTCAATATACTGTTTAAAACTTACATCTTTAAGTGTTCCTTTGAGCGGGTATCGAAGGACTCGAACCTAATTGGACCAGAGAAGTAGGAAACCTGATAAGAGTGGAAGGCTGTGCGGTAGATAAAGGTTGAATTACTTGGTTTAACAACAGGATGTCAGTCCCGCGCTTGTTCTCTTTCTAATTCGTGACCCATATTTGGACTCGGATGCGATACGGATCCTGGTTCGATGTTCCCGCATTAGAATATTATTCACAATGTATAATATAATGGCCAGAATTATTTTGATTGTGTTAATAACTTTGGAGTTTGCGTCGGTTTGCCTCACCACTGTGGTGAGCAAAAAGTACTCCGCCGAACTGAAACCCCTCCCCGATGAGGGAAACTACAAAGCCTCGGGTACAGGGTATAAAAACGGTGGTATGGAGCCTCTTTTTGACTTCGCCAGGAGTTTTATTCGTACGTCCCTTCCAGGAGAATTGCCAACTGATTTCATCAACTGTAAGTACTGTTTCTAATGCAGAATTTTAAAAGCATGTCACTGTTCCCCTTGCGAGAACTATAATGACCCAGCAAGGATATTTAATGGGCAGATTTAACGCACTCAAACCCTTGTTTTAAAAGGTAAGATAAAAGTATATGGTTGTACTTTATAATGTTCATTTTCTAAGATATTGTCGTTTTAAATTTCTCTAACTCCTTGTCACTAATTATTTTAAAAACAAAATCTCAGCAACAACGCCACCCCCACCCCCCAAAAAACTTAGGATCAATTAGAAGCCAGCGATAATAAACAATAACAGAAGTTTGATAATAAACAATAAAGTATTTCATTTTGTTCAGAAGTCAGTTTTATGCATATGCAAAACATGTCCTTTTGTCCAAACTATTAAGCGGCCCCGAGTGGCCGAGTGGTCTAGAGGCGCTCGCCGTTACGGATCACTGCCATCTCACCTGTCTTCGTGGGTTAGAGTCTCAGATTCAGCCAATGTGGGTATGTGAGAAAGCTTGCCAGTAGCTTCTCGTGGGTCGGTGATTCTTTCCGAGGTTTTCCCGGGTTCTTCCTCCACCATTAATACTGGTCGCCATGTATAGCCTATCGTGTGCTGAAAAATGGCGTTAAACCCTACTACAACAACAACTAAACTATTAAAATCTGATCATTGCTCCGAATTCCACACACACCGAGCAATATACATTTGGATGAAAGTGCAAGAAAAGATAAATGCTATATTATTTCACAGTATGTGTATGTTCTTTTAATTTTGAAATTTTTATGTATCAAATAACCCATGTGACCGACCCTTCTGGTACAAATATGACAACTCGACATATTGAAATATCATAACATACAAAAGGTCTAAAATGCTTTATACATTCAATGATGAAAGTAGATGTTTAATCAAATTAGAAATTATTAATTATGTATATTCGCAAGGCTTTCTAACATGCATTTTTTTACGAATCTAGACATGTACTTACGATTATATTTTTGTTTGCTGGATTCTTTGAAAAAGTCGTTAATATCTTGAATACTTTTGCTCGGTCCTGACCGTTCGGATTGACCAGCAACTCTAAAATAAACAAATTTCCTTTATAATACATATTTTAAGCGACAATTATATACTTTCCTTCGTTAAGGATTCGGTTAACCGTGCATTTTACTTGACCATATATGGTGTTATAATTATCACCACTCCACCTTCCCGGATTTTACATCAGCGTCAGCACGCGGTCAACTTATGACTAAGTCGATTATTCATGGTTGCTCTAATCTGTAGACAAATCTGGTCATTTTAATATTCTACAAGAAATGTAGAGTGTTTTGTGCGTGGCTTTTTCAACAGAACTCATGCTATTAGTATATTGATTTACTGATATCGTTATTTATCAATTATCGATGTCTTAGTGTGCATTAAACTTTAGTCAAGATGATAGAATATACAGAATGAATATGCTGAATATGAATAAAAAATAATCTGGAAAGCATATTTCTTTAATTATGAGCATATTCTGATTCTTTTCTCAGACGTGATTCATTTACTAATAGTTGCTTAATCTGCATCATAAATTTATAATAATAATAATAATAATAATAATAATATATTTAACTAATGAGATAACCAATTAAGCATTGAAAGATATCCCTCCACCATATTGTCCTCATGAAGATAATATGCACACTACATCGTGTATTCATGGGTTATAACTCGTACGCCTAATTAAAACTGACTGAAATGACAGGTAAAATGATTATAGGTGAATTAAATATTTTAATCACGGTATTTACGTATTAATTAGATCCTAATATTGTTAGAAATATCTTAATCAAAGAGAAGCATGACCTCAGCTTGATAAGGAAGGTGAGACTCTTGATAAATTGAGACCAGGCCATAATAATACAAAGCAACTTTCTTTATAGACCAGACAATTGGTTCTGAGGTTCTGAGGCAAAATTATACACACACACACACACACACACACACACACACACACACACATATATATATATATATATATATATATATATATATATATATATATATATATATATATATATATATATATATATATATATATTAAAAATGTTAGTATAAAGCAATTTGAAATACCAATACAATTGGTGTATCAAATTGTGATCCGCCCATGGCGCAATAATACGCATATATATACATTCTTGCGACCGCCGGCAGTTGATTCTAGATCAATGATTAATTTCCGCACATTAATCATTAGTGACGTATGAAAATAACGATAGCAAGTTTTAACGATCCCCGTTTTCTAAATGAATTTAATATGGTACACATTTTCATCACAATCCTTTCTGCTTTCTATGGAATGAGAGTGAAAAGGAATTTTGGCTGGATTAAAAATCTGAAATAGAAATTACGCGTGCACTTTACTTGGAATTTATCTGCAGTGTTTATCAATGATACAAACTTCCAAACTCTATCAACATTATACGGTAAATTTCTCGGTTACGTGGTACACATAATGTGATGTGTGTAATGTTTTGTTTTGATTTATGTCGTTGAGATTGTTTAAACATGTCGCCCTGAAAAACCCGCATCAAAAATTTTACAGGCAAGTTCGATTAATTGCATGAATGAATCACAAGGAACGCGCTTAGTAACGTGACTTGCTCGGTACGGAAATGAGAAGTATTCTTTGAATTTCCCATAAGAAAGTGTTTATAGGATGTATGATCACTTCCAGCACGTGATTTAAACAGACCCAATCTTCGCCTGTATGAAACAGATTTAGCTAGTATGACACACTGATCAAACCATTCTTTCCACACTACCTTTTACATCAACCTATTGATTTTAATTTCATACACCAAGTGGTGGGCTTAGGCATTGGAATAGCAAATTTAGTAGTTACAGAAGCGGAAGTATTAGTAATATTAGTGATAGTTATTATTGTATCAGAGGAGGAGTGATTTAAAACAAACTAATAAGACAATGAATCCTTTCGACTATTTTCACTGCAATTTTAGGTTACAAAAATGTTTTAGATGATAGCCAATTTTAAGATAGTACACATATATAGCAGTACATTCGGCACTATGTTGTCATTTTTCCGGCTGATTCAAATTAGGCGCCAATAACTCACCCAGACAAGTGAGTTGTGCTCTACCTTTATAATTGTTTGCATATTTATTCTACCCTTATTACGCAATGGTAACATGGTCATCCTCAATCAAATATTCTACCCTTATCACGCAATGGCAACATGGTCATCCTCCACCAAATAGTCTACCCTTATCACACAATGGTGATATGATCATCCTCCACCAAATATTCCACACTTATTACGCAATCGTAAGATATTCATCCTCCACCAAATATTCTACTCTTATCACGCAATGGTGATATGGTCATCCTCCACCAAATATTCTACCTGATCACACAATGGTGATATGATCATCCTCCACCAAATATTCTACCCTTATCACGCAATGGTGATATGGTCTTCCTCCACCAAATATTCTACCTGATCACACAATGGTGATATGATCATCCTCCACCAAATATTCTACCCTTATCACGCAATGGTGATATGGTCTTCCTCCACAAAATATTCTACCCTTATCACGCAATCGTAACATGTTCATCCTCCACCAAATATTCTACCCTTATCACGCAATGGTGACATGGTCATCCTCCACCAAATATTCTACCCTTATCACGCAATGGTGATATGGTCATCCTCCACCAAATATTCTACACATGTTACTCAATGGCGATATGGTCATCCTCCACCAAATATTCTACACTTCTTACGCAATCGTAACATGTTCATCCTCCACCAAATATTCTACCCTTATCACGCAATGGTGATATGGTCTTCCTCCACCAACTATTCTACCCTTATCACGCAACGGTAACATGGTCATCCTCCACCAAATATTCTACCCTTATCACGCAATGGTGATATGGTCATCCTCCACCAAATATTCTACCCTTATCACCCAATGGCAACATGGTCATCCTCCACCAAATATTCTAGCCTCAAAGTGTGGTGTATCATGTGCTGAAAATCGCTTTAAACCCACAAAACAAAACCAATCATGAAAAGGTCCTTTTCAAAATGTGCTCGAGTCTTTAAAGTAAATAAATATTTGGAAACCAATTGACCAAAACACTGCAAACAACATCAAAACAAGACCAAAAAAACCATACCAAAGAAAGCCCCCAAAAGAAGCCAAGCGACCCCCCCCCCAAAAAAAAGCCAGAAACAAAAACAGCAAAAACAACCCTGCCGAACCAAACAAGCTGAACACTGAATTACGCTGCAAAACCAGCTTCGTCATCGTACCATTTCTTTTATCCAGGAGGTGAATAAAACTTAATTTTATTGACTGAATGCTGTACTTGTAAACATGAAGTAAGCATACAAGTATTCTAATATCGTGATATCAATTGTGAAAGTCCAAGCAATAAGAAATATAAGAATTTCTCAATATTTATTTTTTGTTGTTGTTAGGCAGTCGGTTATATTAAAATAAATATGGTCATCAGTTTTTATCTTGGTGGACATGGATGGAATATGTGGAGGCTATATTGATGATAACTATTATGTAGTAATGTACGACTACTTGCTTATAAGCTATTCATACCCAAGATTCCATATTTACTCACATACAACTCATATTATAAACTATACAAAACCAGGATTACATATTGACTCATATATAAGTCTTATTATAAACTATACAGACCCGGGATTACATATTGACTCACAAATAATTCATATGATAAACTATTTATACCAAGGATTCCATATTAACTCGTATGTATTAATATTATAAACTATACATACCCTCGATTCCATACTGACTCATATATAATTCATATTTTAAATTATACAAGCCCGTGATTCCATAAATTCATTGTATAAACTAGAAAACACGAGATTCAAAACCGCCTCATATGTAATGAATGTTATAAACTATACGAATCCACGATTCCCTACTTGCTGACATATAAATTCATATTATAAACTATACCCACCCAAGATTCCGTATATAATTCATATTATAAACTACAACAAACCAGGATGCCATACCGGCTGAAATATAATTCATGTTATAAACTTCAGAAACCCAGGATTCCAAATTCACATTACTAAATTCAGTAACAACATAAATGTTACTACTCTACCTAAGCCTCAAATTCCACATGAAGAATATGAAAATTGTTATTTATCTAATACGCAGAGCTTGTCTATTTCAGTATTACTTTATTTTGTCAGAAACAACAAACCCGGTTACAGTAGATCACAATTCATGAAAACTTCATTGCCATTACCTTCGTTCCCCTCACTTTAAGGCTTTGTTACAGATCTCCTGAATGATCATAAGATACATGAGTGTTAGTTATAACACTTTGCGTACATGTGGAAAAGTCATGACTAACTTTAGATGCGATTTGTTTTGTATTGTTCAACCGATTTTTGTACAGACAATCCGAGTACTAAAATGAAATACACGTTGTCAGGATTGATGTATAGGTAAAATAATAATGGCTGACTTTTAACACATATACTAGCAGACTAATTCCTTATATTGATCTAAATTAATTTAGTCCAGTGTAGATTCGACATTTAAGTAAAATCTGCTTTTAACATGATAATCGCTTTATGTCAGCTTCAGATTGCTGGAGCTTGTGTTTTAAAAGGATTATATCACATTTGGATGACTATTATATATTCCTTCTTAATGTTTTCTAAACAGGGAAATATTCAATTTCTGTTCTGCTTAATAATCATCCCAGATATTGATCAATTCAAACGTTACTTGACAACAGTGTTATTGTTTTAAAGGACCTAGTTGTTACTAACTTTGTAAGGATCTAGTCATTGATAATGTGACAACTGATAACATAATGTCAGCCACGTTTGTAATTAAAATCGATTTTATCGGGTCTTGGGAAACCTTTTAAACTTGGAAAACGCCTACAGGTGGCCAAGCACAATTTGAGTATTTGTTTCTCATTTTCTTTATGTATTCTACAGCTAATTGATCCAATACGTTGCTATTCCATACAATAGTGTAACAGCAAACTAGCTGAGCCAATCATTTGTTATTGCATATCATAATGTATCACCATACTAAATTAGCCAATCATTTGTTATTGCATGCTGTTATGTAACACCATACTCAATTAGCCAATCACTTGTTATTACATACCATTGTGGTTGATAAGAAAATAAATCATTAATATGCTATATCTTATTATTTCTTATTATTCCTGAAGAGCTTTTGAATAGTCAGAAAGATTACTTGTAATCAGAAGAAAACGACACTAAGGCCTAAAGAGAAAATAAGATGTTTCTTGAATTTTACTTTTCCTAAAGATTTGCGTGAAACTACGCAGAAAACATGTATGATTCTGACTGGTTCCCGAAAGGTAACTTGCACTAACATCACACCATTTTCATTCAGTTTCACGACATTCAAAAGAACCAGTGCGGATTTATTTTAAATATGTTAAGACTGTGTTAGTACCTAAGATACGTTTGGTTTTTACTGAACTTACAAATAATGAACATGATTCGTAACACTTAACAAACAATTTGATTATCAATGTAATACAATGAAAATGTAAGAGGAACTTACAGTATTATGAACTGAATCCAAAATAATCCTGAAAATGTTCTGTTAAAGTCCAAAATAATGAAATGTTCCCCGTAAATTTCAGATACAAGAATATACTGGTCCGCCAATCGTTCTAATATGTCAAATGGAAGTATCCAGAAATACTTTGAAATTTGTAATAGTTCCAAAATAATATTGAAATCTCACGAACACCTTCTATTTTGACTGAACAATTCAAACAAATGCTTTTCCTCTCAAGTAATATCTAAATACAACAAAAAGTACGTCTGTAATCGTGACGTTACAACAAGAACACAAGACATACGAATAACAAAAACTGCCTGGTCCGAGCAACTTATATGCAGGCAAAAAGGCTAAATCATGCATATTACATCTACCCCAGCTTGACCAATCGCAAATTTACAATAGCGTAAAAGAACTCACATGATTTAAACTATCCAATGGGATTTAACTTAATTCTTCTAAGATACCACCTGACCGACCTGTTCAATGGGAAAATATCTTAACAAGTAAAAACATTTACTAGTTATAATAATATTGTTAACTGTCAACACGTACGTAAGCATCTATTTTTAGATCCTGTGCAATTTACGTTATTTAATATATTAAAGCAGAACCTATTCATATATGAAATTTCATCTAAAGATAATCATTACAATTTACAGACATGAACAAATATTACAAAGATAATTGTAATACATATTACTCATAAGGAAAAGAAGGATGTGTGCATTAAAGCTTTTATTTTCCATATCAATCAAATGCAGAAATGATAAAAACAAAGAAATTACACAAGAATGTGTATAATGAATGAACAACAATATATACAAAAAATAAAGCCATACAGTAATCCTATACACGTGAAAGTGCATCTGCTATTGCATTTTCTTTTTCTTTAATGCGACGAATGTGGAAGTTGTGTTCATGCAACATCAAACTCGATCTTAACAATCTCCGATCTTTATTTTTCATTCTGTTGATGAAAGTATAGGGTTGTGAACACTGAATACAAGAAGCGGGGAAGGAGCTGATTTAATATTCACTTCAATGTGTTGTAAAGCCAAAAGAAAGCCATGTATTCCTTCTCGATAGTGGACTATTTTCTCTGGTAATTATTTTACTTTTCTGAGAAATAACGTACAGAATGATTCACGTCATTTGTATGTTCCTGACCAAATACTCCACCAACCTATACGTCACTTGCATCAAGATACATTTTAAATGACTGCTCGAAATCTGGAGCTGAAAGGCTGAAAGAAATGGTGCACTTTGAAGCACGGTCTTTAACGTATCGGACGCTTCATTATATTTGTCATACTAATAAAACTTGGTCTTCTTACTCAGCAACTATGGACACAATTAAGTGAAAGTTCCGATAAGATCCAGCCATACCCCAAAATCTCATCAATTGCTTTTTACTGACAGGCACTGAGAATTCAGAGATTACTTATACCTTAACTTCAACAGTCTTTGCTTGACCATGTGTTTTTTTCATATCTATATTTGTTTTGAAATTTCAATTCAATTTATTTCAGAATTTTCTTAGTCCCTTAATCTTTTTTATTTTACACAGTGAAACCAACAAGCTTTCACACTGTCAACTAAATTGGAGAACTTGGTTTTAAATCCTAGCCCGGAACGGCTTGTGTCTTTGAAAAAGGGCGAATTGCTTCAGCTTGCCACACAATATGACCTTTCAGAGGCAAAGCCATATTTATTAAAGCAAGAAATGAAAGACATCTTGGTTCAATATTTGGTACAATAGAATATTTTTATAAAAATGCCTTGAGCTTGATTGTTAAGTCGGAATCTGGCTCTAATTTGCAAATAATGGAAATGCAATTAAAATACAAGAATGAAATGAAGTTAAGAAAACTTAAGTTTCAGTTACAGAAGTTGGAACAAGAGAAACAATTACATATTCAACCAGAAGAAAAATAAATAGAATTGAAAATGAAAATGGAAGAAAACGAAAGAGAGATGAAGTTGAAAGAAAAAGAAAGAGATTCAAATGCAAATAAAAGAAAGATGCAAATGCAAGAAAAAGAACGAGAACGACTGATGCAGATAGATACAGAAGAAAGAGAGATGCAAATGAAATTGTCAATTCAAATGGGAGAGCGGCAAATACGAAAACAAGAAAGAGACACGGAAATAAAATTTCAATATCAGAAAGGAGAGAGAGAGAGAGAGAGAGAGAGAGAGAGAGAGAGAGATATGGAAATTCAAGTAAAAGTAAAAGAAAAAGAAATAGCAAGTAAAACGCCCTCCACTCATGAAAGTTTAGCTTTTGATGTTACAATTTAAAGTAAAGGATGTATACCAGTATCGTTCTCTCTTTTTGATAAAATAACATAGAACTCACAAAGGCAATGAGAGCACGGAACTTTGTTATTAAAGATCTACTCATTATCAAAGCTAGTGATGTATATACTTCAATATCAGTAGAAGCAAGTACTGATTATGACCTAGTCAAAAACTGTTTTCTGAAAGCTTATGAGTTGGTACCTGAGTAACACCGACAGAGGTTTCGGAATTGGTAAAAAGAAAATAGCCAAATCCATTTCGAGTTAGCTAGGGAAAAATAACAATTATTTGATCGGTGGTGTAAATATAAAATGATTGACAAAAACTATGACAAATTTAGACAATTCATATTAGTCGAAGATTTCAAGAACTGCGTCCACAGTGACGTCAAATATACCTTGATGGACATACGATATATACTTTAGAAAACGTTGCTTGTGTAGCTGACGAGTATTCCTTGGCTCAGAAAGCCTCATTTGTCAATAAGTCTTCCTCTCAGCAAATTGTTGGTAAGAGACCAAATCAGTCGCAATCGAATACTTATAAATTGGAATATGGTAGAACTAGTCGGTATCAAACGTTTGGTAAGAATGATCAGAAATCCTTATATCTTCCTACGTGCACTTATTTAAAGAAAATGGGGTAAGTTATTTATGATTGCTTTAAGTTAACAAAGAAGCAACAGAATAACAACAGTGCAGTTTTAAATGCAATTGTTTCTCATAGGTCAAAATCATTTCATATATTGGAAACAATTAATTTCTGGGGTCAAATAAATCCCAATCTAAATCTTATTATATTAAGGAGAATTATGAATCATTCATGTTGAAGGGTGATTCGGCCAATCCTATATCAATTAAAATTTTAAGGGACACAGGAGCCTCTCAGTGTCCTTTATTGGCAGGTACTTTGCCTTTATTTCAGAAATCTTCTTCTTCTGAAATTGTTCTTGTTCAGGGAGTAGAGTGCGATTTTTTTTCTCCAAAAGCCCTCATAATGTTAATTTGACATCAGGCTTAGTTTCAGGGCCAGTGATTGTTGACGCTGTCAATTCGTTACCCATTGAGGGTGTTCATTTATTGCTAGGCGATGACTTAACAGGAGACAAGGTTGTGGTTAATCCACTTGTAGCTGACAAGCCTTGTTTGGATCAAATGGTTGAACCTATTGAAAACTAAATCCCTGACTAACTTCTGTCTAATCAGGTTGACAAAGAGCAATCTCTTGTCGTCGAATAGTAAACAGATCCCGAGGGCTTCTGTTTGTTTCAGAGGGCTCTTATCGATGTTGACACCGTAATGGTACCTAAGTCATATAGACAGGAAATTCTAAGTATAGCCCATGACACTCGTTTGGCTGGTCATTCGAAAGTCATTAAGACTTACCACAAGGTCTTATGCCATCTTTTTATATTAGGAGCGATGTTTCTAACTATTCTAGATCTTGTTTTATCTGCCCAGTTTTAGTTCTTTTGAACTGTCTCTTGGACGTTTTGTCCATGGACCATTGGAGTTGTTAAAAGAAAAACGGAGGATTTCAACCTTAATCTCCTAGATTATGTCTTTGATTATGAAATGCCAACAAATAATCTTCTGTCTTCTCACTCAAATCTGAATTTGAGTCAGGTTAAAACTACAAAGACAAGAATTTTTCAACCTGGATATAAAGTTCTGTTTCTCTTGCCCATGTTTCAAAAATCTCTTTAAGTTAAATATTAGGGTCCTTATAAAGTTAAAAAGAAAGTAGTTAAAATGTTATCAACACTCCTGGGAGGCGGAAATAGAAGTAACTCCGTCAGCTGTCATATATGTTCAAGGAGTATGTTCATCGAGATAGCTTTGGAAATTAAGCAATAAATTTAGTCGTTCCTATCCCAGACAATGAAGATTTTAATGATAACGTACAACTGGAAATTAATGATTTTGGTTTAACCGGTCTTCGAAATTCTGAAATATTAAAAACATCTGGATAATAAACTTTCACCTAAACAACCAGAGGAGAACAACGTATTAAAGCAGCTAATATAATATTATGAACACTTGTTCCCAGATGTTCAAACTCGAGCAAACAAAATCTACCACGATGTCGACATTGTAGATTCCACACCTTCAAAACAACCCCCTAACAGGATGAATCCTCTCAGGAAAGTTTGGAGAAGGAAGTTGAATATTTGTCGAATAATAACTCTATTGAACCAAGAAAACGTAATTAGAGTTCACCGTTTATTCTTGTGCCGAAACCAGATAATTCTTTCTGTTTATGCACAGACTACAGAAATGTGAACATCGTCACCAAAACAGATTAATTTCCTATCCCGAATATTGATGACTATTGACAGGATTGGAAATGGAAAATATGTTATCAATTTTGACCTATTTAAATTATTCTGGCAGATTCCATTTATGGATAGAGAAAAATAAATTTTGGCTTTTGCAACTAGAAAAGATCTCTATCAATACACAATATTACCATTTGGTATGAAGAATTCTCCATCTGCATTCCAGTTCTTAATGAACCTGGTAATATCTGGTATAGATAGCTGGGATGCATTCATTGACGACATCATTATTTACAGAGATTCTTGGAAGGATCACATGAAACCATCTGGGAATTCTTCGTTCACGTGAGTGAGGCAAACGTGACAGTTAACATAAGTAAACGTGAATGGTGCTGAGCTTGTCTCAAATGTTTAGGACATATTGTGGGTTATGGATAAGTTAAGCTTGTAGAATCTAAGGTGAAAGCTATCTCTGAAATTCCCTGTGTAAAATGCAACTGCTGCGATTTTGGGGTATGGCTGGAAATTATCATAAAATATGCTCAAATATTTCCATAATTGCTGAACCCTTACCAAAGTTTAAGTAAGAAGACCAAGTTTGAATGGTCTGACTGATGACAGAAGGCATTTGATAAATTAAAGACCATACTTAAGAATGCACCAGTTATTTCAGCTCCAGATTCCAATCAACCATTTAAAGTATTTTTGATGCAAGTAATGTACGGGTTGGCGGTGTATTAATTCAGGAAGATAAAAATATTGTAGATCATCCTGTGTGCTATTTCTCGAAATAGTTAAATAAGCACCAGAAAAATTATTCTACTATCCAGAAAGAGTGTTTAGCTCTAAGTTTGGCTTTACAGCATTTTGAAGAGTATATTAATTCTGCTCCTTCTCCAATTATTGTATTCAGTGATCAGAACCCCTTTACTTTCATCATCAGCAAAATTAAAAGAAAAACAAAAGTTGTTGATACTTTTGTAAGGATACATTTGGATTCTCTTCATGTTATTATGAGTTCCTCTCACATTCTTCTTTTGCCACTTTAATAATTAAATTATTTGTTGAGGTTTACAAAGCTTGTTTTTTCTTCTTTTCTATTGCTTACGTTTGTGACCATAGAATCGTAACACTACGTCACACAATATGTCCTAAAATGTGTCACAAGCTCGGTAAGACCCACAGGTACTTAAATTAATTGTCAAATTTGCCTCGCTCAGTAGAGGCTATAATTTACGGATAGTTTCCAGGTGATCTTTCCAGGTCTGTCTATAAATAATGACGTCATTGATGAACGTGTCACAAGGCATCTATACCAAATGGTATCATGTTCATTACGCGCTGGAAAATAGTGGGATAAATTTTCATACCGAATGGCATCACTGTGTATTGATAGAGTCCATCTAGAGTTGCGAAGTCATAAATTTATTTTGTTCCTGCTGTAAGTCGAATCTGTCAGAATCATTTTAGCAGGTCAAACTTGATGACATATTTAACATTTCCATTTCTGTCAGTAGAGTCATTGGCTCTTGGTGTTGGAAATGAGAATGTTTTGTGACATTCTTCACTTTGCCGTAGTCAGTGCACATAGGGAAAGAAATATCTCGTTGGATCACAATCATACAAAGCGAACTCCAGTTAGTTTTGCTTGGTTCCAGAAAATCGATCTCTAACAAATATTCAACCTCCTTTTTCATTCTCTCCTTCTCAAGTGGAGTCATCCTGTAAGGGAATTTTACAGGCTTAGAATCTACCATTTCAACATCATGGTAGGTTTTGTTTTTCAGATTGGAACATTTGGGAAAAGTGGTCATATTCACATTTTACTCATTTGTTTCCTGTGATTGTGGATGTGAATGTTTCTTATTCAGATTCTTGAATATGTCAGAAATCTGATGACTACTTGAAATAAAGTCACTGTAATCCTTTTGTACGTGATCATTTATACCATCACTAGGTAGGACAGGAAAAACTAAATTAACTGAATGATTTTCAATGCTACCTCTATCAACATTCTCCTTAAATAAATTTATATGACAGTTGTTTCTTTCTCCACCTCATAGGAGTGTAGATGACATAATGCAAGCCACTAGCTTCCTTTTTAACTTTATAAGGGCAATACATTTTAACCTGAAGAGGATTGTAAAGTACTGGCAAGAGAAACAGAACTTTATCACCTTGCTGAAAAGCTCTTACCTATGTAGTTCTGACCTTCTTTAATTACAACAATGTTATAGCTCACTGACAACTCGTCACTAGCGGGTGCCTCAAGTGGTCTCCATTTTCGCAATTTTGAATAATATAGCAAGCTGGTACCTCTGCGGAACCAGCTTGGCTACTAGCCCTCTCCAACAAACATGATATCTCAGAATCTTTATCCTTTTCGACAAAATGTCATTGTTCTTTGTCATCCTGGTTAGAAAGAAAGGAATGAGTGGTTTAAAGAGGATGCCAATAATCAATACCTTTTGTTAGATTAGTGACATGAATAAAAGCGAATTCATCAAAAGCCTCACCGATACATGTATAAGCCAAACGAATAGTTTCCTTATCGACTTCATGCTAAAGAGCACTTTTTGTCGTAGCTTTACAGTTACTTAAGCAACGACAAAAGGTGCTCTTTAGCATGAAGTCGATAAGGAAACTATTCGTTTGGCTTATACATGTATCGCTGTATAAATCAGGAATTTCTTCCATTATGATCAAGATTTTATTCAAACAAGGTTTTTCATTTACAAATAGATTAACTACTACCTTATCTCCATCTAAGCCATTCCCTCGCAATAAATGAACACCTTCAGCTTCTGAGAGGAAATAGTCTTGACAAACAAAACATTGTGAGTCAAGGAATAATTGTCGCTGTACGAGTAACATCTTATGAAGTGTTTACATGGTGTTCATCAAGATAGGTATTGACGTCACAATAGACACATTTCTTAAATTCTACGACTAACATGAATTGTTTAAGTTGGTCATAATTGCTATGAATCGTTTCGAAGCGCACTACTTATCAATGTCTCACGCGTTACCCATGCAAATTCGACAGAGATGTCGTCTTTTGTTTTTCTATATTTTCTAAAGGTCTGTCGATATGCTTCACGTACCACCTCATAAGTAATACAAATATATTCCTTAACCACATTAATATTGGCAGTTGCTTCTACTGACAGCGAAATATAAATTTCACGTACTTTGACAATAAATACAGTCTGTAAAAACAACATTCAGTGCTATTTTGGCCATTTTAAACACGTAGCTATTTTTATATCGCCATACTGGCGTCGATTTGGTGTTGAGATCTCAATTCGGCCTCAGATATCTTTTTCTATCTTGCCATAGCATACATTATATTTGAGCATATATAAGAGTCAGATAATAACACTCCGACAAAGATATTCTTCGACAGTTGGAACACAATTATTATTTATGCCATCAGCATCCATCACGTATGTGTAATGGTAAATCTTAAACACAAACACCAAAGACGGTTAAATTCCCTTCCGGATAGAATTTGTGGACTGCAAACTGAATTTCATCTCCGACGTCGAACGACCCTGATGATGCATATGTGAACCGAATTAAAACATTATATATGACGACTAGCAATACTAATGAACTATGAAACAGTTCGTTATGTAACATTATCGTTTTCTCAATGAACCCCACCAAGTTATAATTCCACTTGAGATAAACAAGTATTATCCGGACTTAATTACCTTCAAAATGTTCAGTTTAAGTCTACTAAAACGTAACTCGCTATCCATGAAAACAATTCAGCCATTTGATATAATGTAATTTATTTTATTCTTCGCTGGTTATTCCTACCCGAGTGTAAGGCTGACATTATCTGATCAGCCTTTACATCCACATATTGTTTCATCTCAATATTATCAGCATCAACGTAGACTTTGAATAATGCAACCGACTCAGCCATATTTCCGTGTTTTTTATGTGATTTCTCAGAGTTTTGTGATAGCTACTCGCGGCTTTGAACCAAGGTCGCTGAAATCCACGATGAACGCTTTAAATTTTCCAGCTTCATCTTAAAAAAAAAAAAAAAATCGTTTTGGCTGACGCTATCAACGGACCGATTACTCAACTCAACCAAATCTGCTTTTGATGACAAATCTGATCAGATTCTCATCGAAGCCACGTTCGTTAACATACATTATCCATACGGTATGCGTAGAGTTTATATGACTTTATCTTTGACAGCATGAACTCGATAAGCATGTGTCGGGTCGATGAATGTGTTGTGTGCAAACTGTTCCCATATTTGAGATGTGGTTCGTGATTTCAACAGCAAAGTTGAATGAAACAGCGACAGACGATCCTGTGGTCTTGTAGCCAAGTTACCACTTATCAGCAGCAATGTCACCTTACGGAGGAAGCAAGCACGAGTCAAAATACAAAAGTGTTCAGGTTGTCAGCGTGCACGGGTCCCAGTGAGCTCCAAGTCCCGTTGACCAATCCATCTTGACGACACCGGTTTTTAATGCACGAGGGATCATTGAAGCAAGTTCGTCCCGTAAAAAGACGCCTCAGATGTGCTTGTTTGATTTTTTTCACTGAGACTAAATCAAAATTTGCCAACGGACGAACGAGAAAGGCCTCTTGTGTGTTTATCAATGACAATAACATAGTAGAAGACGTTTGCCCGACTTATGCTTTGGAGGTCAAATGGGTAGTGGAAAACCTTTTCCTTTCTTTGCAAGGCGCTTCAATCACAACAATCACTGGAAATATTCCGCCGTTAGCTTCGCAATTGAGCTACCGCAGACTTCGAGAACTTTAATATTAACAAAGTTTTCTTTTTGTTTGGCAGCCTTGAGCTGATGAAGTAGCGTTTGGGTATATAACACTGGGAATTCTCCAGTGAAGGCTCATTTCTTTTTGCGCTCTTTATTTTCTCCAGGTGTGACCATCCATAACTTGATGATCTGATATTGCTTTTAATTATGTTTTTTTTTATTTTATAGGTACGTCAACGACCCTCATTCAGCCACCGGAACCTTCCAACAACATCATCTTATCAAAGAGAGTCATGGCAATGCCTCTGTAAAAGGCGACCACCGACTGTTTGAACCCAACTAGATGCTCAAGAGAAAATTAATAAATCAGGTGCAGATGAGCGAAATCAGTTTAAGAAATCAGCAGACCACTGTCGACATTTTCATGCAGTGATATATACGTGCAACACGATTATTTTCGAGCAAAGAGGGTTCATGGTTACCGTTTCACTATAGAGGAATTTTAGATACTCGTAAATTGTCCAATATCATCGTAATCGTCACTTATCCACCATTCACCCGATCTCTAGTATGAAATGCCACAGATATGTATATTGGTGCGGTGATTTCTTGTTGTGTAGTTAATTGGCATGATAACCGCTGAGCAGCGCTTTCATACAAGTCTGTGTTGGACATGAAGAATGGCTGCGGTTTCGTGGCTCCTTAACTCATAAACAACAACAAAGATATTTGTGTAGCCATCGAATAGAGTTATCATAAACGTCCGCAATTTAATCAACACGATTACCATGCCAAATTGCATAATTGTCGTTGAGCTTTCGTTTACACACAACTGTGTGTTTGCTCCAAATATAGCTTTTCTAATATCTTTACACGAAACTGATAATAAAGGTTCACTAAGTTGTCCTCGACGCTAACAAATTCAAGGTTATAATTGACACTGGTGTCGACGAGGACGGCTTGTACATCCGCATTAGCTGAGGTATCGGGTATATTTTTGGATCAAATAAACTTCGATTTCCTTTCCACTGAGGAGACGAAGTGCACAGCATCGTCGATTAGAACAATTTACCCCAGTATTATCATAACGACGTCAGTGAAAATCTCAGATGCTATGATCCACCAACATAGACACGTCAATCTTTGATTCAAACCACGGTGAAGCTCTAGTTTTCATTTATAAATTATCGATTTTGTCTAATACCCTTTGCATCCCGTCCACAACCACAATTGTTTTTACAATCGGTGCTGCGAGAGATGGATGAGGTCGCCTGGGCAATTTCCAATATAAGCTGAGTACACGTGCTTTGTTGCGTTCATGACGGGAATATATACATTAAATGCCCGGTAGACTTCTATTAGGGTCTCTCGTCTCAGGTGTAACATGTGCCTTTCCTGGTCAATGAGAGAAAACCATGAGTGTGTGCGTCGATAATTGCCGTATAGTAGATACACAAGCGTCGCTGAAGTAATTTATTTAAGATAATCCGGGGTATCCTTTGGAGCGAACCCGAAAAATATTAAACCCTGCGCTGCTACTTCGATGCTCATCTTTGAGGCTGAGGCTTAGTAACTTCAGCTGATTGCATCACAAGACATATTACACCGAATCGTTGAAGTGATTCTGACAGTGCCTGGTAGGATATGATAACAGTGCCAGAGGGTCATGAAAGGAGAATTTGATCACGATCCGAAATCTCGGCGATGACCGTGCGATGTTATCCGCGTACCTTGCGTATTTAATCGAGATGGCAGAGCTGAGTGTGAGTTCGTGTATGGATATGACGGTCAACAGAATCCTTTATCGGACCTCATCATTGATCGCTTAAATTTAGCATGCGATTGTTGGAGGTTCTACAATGTCCAAGGTTGCGCAAACTTTCAATGACGCTAACTCGATCTTAAGTTTGGTCGATTTCAAGCGGTGATCAACGCCGAAAGAAAACACGCAAAATTCCGGGTTCGTAGACGAGAGCGTGATCATATAAGCGACGCTCTGGTTTTATTTACGAAGTCATGCTGCATCTCAGCATTGATTTTGTGGAACATGTTCTAATGGAAAGCTCCCAGAAATCATCATCGTCATCATCATATACAGCATCGACGTGTTCATTGAAGTCATGCATAAGTTCGCGCAACGTATCCTCCTTTGTAATATAGATGGTCAGTTACCGCTGACAAATTGACGCGGCCTCTTTGATATCTTCTAACGCGACAGTGCCTCCGTAAACCGACCACACGAGTGTTTCCAGACGATGCACGAGTTCATCAAACTCTTTTTAGTTCATGGACACGCATTTGGACCTTGGCTGTTGAAAGTTGTGTGGTCCTACATTTGCGTCACTACTTCTGAGTCCATTTTCGAATTGGCGTGGTTCCAACAGTGGGGATTCTTCCTAGCTCGTGAGAGGCTAGTATATCCTTCCTCGGTGACCCAAGTATGCTTTGTCAAGAATTGTCTATTTACGGCAAAAATTATCTAATCATTTCCTGATCGATTTTGCAATCGTGTCTTAATATTGTTCCAGGATTTTATTAAACTTCATCAAGTTAAGATTTCTACTGTTTAGTTGTGTATATACAGTTCACCCCCAACCTATCCATCAGTGCCATTTGTTTGTGATGATTTTAGAGGTCGTATCCGCATATACTTTTTGTTTCAACTGCAACAGATCAATGCACTTCAGTTGTCCAGGCTGACCTCATATATCTTTTCATCTTGTTGGTGATAACACTTATGGCCGCGTTCGACTCTGTTGCCACTCCTTTAATTATTCAGTACCCACTCATACACGCGTGACACTGTTCACGTTCATACAGTACGTTATGCTGCTTGGTTCTTTTTGTCAAGCATATCTTGCTAATAATCATGACGCAAGTTCGGCTACCGTGCTTTCGCTTTGTACAATATGTTCAGGTATTTCTTGTTAGATCAGTGAATCTAGATGCAATATATATAATATATATATATATATATATATATATATATATATATATATATATATATATATATATATATATATATATATATATATATATATTATATGCTGAAAGCATGTCTCTAATTGATCATAATGGTGTTCATGGAGATCTAGGTTGTCTTCGCTCTCATTGTCGTCTTTCTGCCGTTTATGGCCGCATCAAAGTCTTCAACGTTGTAAACAGCGCAAATCAATGACATTGTCTTGAACTTATCTTACAAAATATCATAAAATGATTTTGCACACTTCTTATATTTCTCATCGGGTTTATGTCTTGCTTGCTCCAACGCGATACTAACTCGGTTAACTTTTAGATTTGCAATTAAAAAGTACATTTAAACGTCTGTGATAGCAATTTTGTTAAAATGGTAGGGGATATTGGCGCATTTTATTCATGATAATATTTTGTTTGCTGTTTAAACCTAATTTGCGCGTTATTTATCTCTTACGTTGTGATTTATTTATCTAGATTTATATATTTTCTGTATGGTTTATATCAGTCTACTACATTATTCATATGCGAGTCTTAATTCATGTCATTCGTGTCATTCGACAAATTTAGAACTTAATTAGGTTTAATCAAGGTTTTTAAGATATGTTCATATCCCGTTTTGTTATTCGCTTTTAATTCAGTAAATGACTTTACAAGGGTTGCTGTTTTTAAATCTGCAGTACGTTGGTTTTTTGTTTAAATTGTTCAAGACTAAATATGTATTCACAAATAAAGAAACTTTACCAAACAATTGTTCTATTTTTGCTAACTGTTATTATTATATTGTCCCACGAATCTAGATATGACTACGTACCTAATTGTCATTTCAACTGTTATATGTTTTATTGCTTATAAGCCCATCAAATGTGAAATCCTTGATATTCTTTGCATTTATCGTTTGTGTTTGCTAGGATTTTAACCCTTCACACGATCACATGCAACTAATGTCTTGATCGCTGCCATAAATTATTTCTCTGTCATGGGCAAGACAGATTCATGTAATTAAAATGTTCATCTTTATCTGCTAACGTAATTTTTAAATACATTTTTGTCTTAAATCTTCCTTTACTAGTTTTCGATTCACCCAATGCATCGTAAAATATTTAAAAACCTTTCCCCAAGAAACTATTGGTTTTATTTTTCGTAGGTTGACTAAAGGTACAAATAGAACCCTGATCAAGTGTCTTCTGCCGTTTTGATCGTATGCCCTGCACACAGTGCCTCTTGACTAAGTTTTCAAGATAATATTTAGAGATGGGCTACACTAAGCCTCAGGTTTGCCTTTTTAAATGCAGCGATACCTGCAAATCACTTGACTTTGACTGTGGCTTCATGGGGCATCATATCACGTGAGCATCTATTTTATTTTGGCGTATGTAGTAAACATTTAAGCATTCAATGTCCTTGATTATTATTATACGCAGTCTGTATAACATGCAAGTTATTTCCCTAGGATAGTAGACATTCTAATACTTGTACAAAAGCTTGACTGCCCTAAGAATTCGAAATTTGTGAAATAGTATCATTGTGCCTGATTGCTCAATTAAGTTTAGTTTTCAGTGTAATTGTAATGTTATTTGATCAACATATGAGTAATAAAGCACAATGCTATGAGTGGTCACAACTATATTATGTTGACAAATTGTGAGTCATAGGTGAGGCGAACATACCCCTCTTATAATCTGTTAATAGGTTTTTGCTTTTATTTGTTCGCTTGTTTTTATCTTCCTTTAGATAAATTACAGCATCAAAAACCTTTATTGCAGATACCAGAAGTGGAAAGTTGGATGCAGGAGGAATATGGTTGCAGGCAAGTTTCTTTTTTTACATGTTTCTCTTTTAATCATAGAAACTGTTGATCAGAGTGTCCTTTTTCTTACGTCATATTAAATACATTCTGTTTAGAGTTTTGACGATTGACAATAAAGAAAATAAATGTGGAGATAACATCAAAAGCAACGACAACTCTAGTTATAGACAAATTTAGATGTAAATGGCTAATAATGCGGAATCAGAGGGGTATTACTAGCTAAGAAGTATGGTATTGCAGAACTATGAATATGAACCACGTGGTCTGAAATATGAAGAGATCTGTCAGCCAAATTGATCATTGGAACCACGTCAATATATTAGTTAATATACATGTTTGTTACAGGCCTTAAAAGAAAAATGGCTGAGTGTCAGTACCTAAATAATTAATTGAATCCGATTTTGTGTTTGTTTCCGTCTTTCAAATTAAACTTTTCACACGTTTCTTCTTTCCAGGTAAAAAGCAACTTCCTTGGTTATTTGGTAGTCATCGCTATAGGATTAATACTCTCATTAGGCTTTCTAAATGTTGGCATCTGTTTTTGCTGTTGCCGCTGCTGTGGCAAATGCGGCGCCAAACGGAACCACGAGTTCTCAGGAAGTGCCAACTGCCACCGACTCATCCTTTCCATTGTTTTGTTAGTCGTCGCCACTTTCGCATTGTAAGTATATGACTTGATTCCTATAACTTTCACATAAAAAAACAGAGTACATAACACCGTGTTCACTTTTGAAAACTCTACAGCAGGTATTAGCATCACGTAGGCATTTTTGCGAGTCGCATCCCTTCTTCTGCGTTCCGATTGCTGACTTTGACGTCTCTAATGACCTTTTTTAAATAATAACAATAGAATCACACAAAATATGTATAAAGAATGTTCAGCAATTTATACAAAATAAAAATATAAAACTCCTACCTAAAAGAAAGTGCATCTGCGATTAAAGTTTCTTTTACCTTGGGGTGTCGAATGACCACCACAACAATCTCTGATTTTTATAGATCATTTTGTTATTGAATACAAGAATCGGAGAAGGAGCCAATTTAATATACACTTCAAAGTAGTGTAAAGACAAAATTAATGCAACTCTTCCACTCTCTATAGTGGAATAATTCATATGGTACTGTTGTAAAGAAATAGCACACTGTGTGATCCACACAATTCTTTTTCTAGAATCAATGCGCCACCAAACCCGACATCACTTGCATAAACAGATAACATAATTGATTGTTTGAAATATGAAGCTGTAAGATATGGTGCACTTCTTAGTATGGCCTTTAATTTATTGAACGCCTCTGGACATCTGTCAGACCAATGAAACTTGGTCTTCTTACTCAACAAATTGGCCAGGAGCTCTGCAATTAGGAAAGTATTTTAATACAAATTTCTGATAATATTAAGCCATACCATAAGCTCGGAACAGTTGCTTTTTTATTTGTGTTTTTTTATTTTCTGTCTGTTTAGTTCTAATTAAAAAATCTTGCAAATTCTTGGGTCTTCTATAAGCGAGAATTGGTTTAATTTTGAAAAGTGATTTGACGCTAGTTAATAAATTCTTGGGTCTTCTATAAGCGAGAATAAAAAAATACACTTTTCGTCATCTAAATGTAACAGACACCGGTGCTCTCAATGTGCAAACATAAGATAAAGTACTTATTTCAGTAATACAAAAGAGGTATTTACTCTACGCGATAACACTAACTGCATATCAACTGATATGATTTATTTAATAACCTGTAAAAAATGTAGCATGCAATATGTTGGAAAAACATTATAACAAGTTTATAAGAGAATGAATAATCATCGCTTTCATATAAAAAAAAATATAGAAATCCTCAGTTTTCCTCTAGTGTTTCAACACACTTTAATACCAATAATCACTCTCTACTTGATTTTTCTTTCATGCCAATAGATATTGTGCATGGTGACATGAATAGACTCATAAAAGAAACTTATTTGATTCATAAGTTAGATAATCTGTATCCTAATGGACTTAATGCTAATGCACTATATAAAATTGTATAATTTAAATTGATATATTGTATATCCTTTATAACAATATAATTATATGTAGGACTGTTTGTCTCTATTTTATTTTATTATTTTACTAATTCAAGTTTCATTAGAGACTCGTTATTCTTTTAGATCCAGTCATATATAATTGTTATGATGATGTATATCTTTAATGACGTAAAGTAATGACGTAATTGTTGTTTTAAAATAAAAGACGTCATCCGTTACTTTCAAAACATTTCGTGCCCGAAGAAGCATAAATTAAATGTGAAACCAGTTGCACAGAATTTTCGGCGTTTGTGTTGTTTTTTTTAATCACAATTCTGATGTTAGAACTCGAAACACAAGGACAAGTAAGAGAGTTGCCCAGTTCGAGTCATTTATCTACACGCAAAGAAGCTAAACACGCATATTATCACTATTACTACTACCTGATCAACATCACATTTTATAGTGTGTGTATGTCTATTTCCGTGCGTGATGACACAAAATTGGATAGAGGTCGGTGGAAAAATAACCAAATTTCCATAGAAACAAGGGTGTCCTCATTGTTGAATAAGTGGGACAATAAATATAAAAGCTAAACCGTCTAGGATAATGAAGGGGTCTAAACGAAAGAAAAGTGGATAAAATTTGAAGAAATAACTACATGGCAGGAACGGAAGCCTTTATCGTATGAAAAAAGTTGAAAAAATCTGGATGCAAACATTGTTATGCTGCTGGACATGACATAGTTCTCTAAATCACAGTGAGAAGATCGGATTTCCTATTTACAGCTTTTCGTGCCGGATATTATTTCCGCTACGAGGAACAGAGGTAGATTTAATTACATTACAGAAAAAGGAATGACGTAATAATAATAATAATAATAAAGTAACCTGAGAAGAAACGACTGGTATATATATAGATATTAACATCAATAATAAGAGAAATTCGATTTAATTCTAGATTATTTATTGCGAATAAACTGTTTTAACAACTAAAATCCACCATATATTTAACTTTTCTCTCTCATAGACTTCATATATTTGGAATCGAACATTTTGATAAATAAATTGACACAGTATATATCATATCAAAGCATGTTCTGATACATCTGAGTGCAATATACTTACATGCTTGCTTTTCCTTTCAAAGATACAAATAGTACATTAAAGCAACAATCACGTGTCGGTTGCATTAACTAACTTCTGTGTCATACGTTTATAAATCTCAGTGAATTAATCTGTTTTATTTGTTATGAATTTTAGGGTTGGGAATATTTGTACCTATGTCGCCAACGAAAGAATGACGACAGGCCTGGAAAAGATCAATTCAACAGCGGTGAATAATTTGGATGACATAAATGTCTTCCTCAACCTAACAGAAGCAGTAGGAATTTGCATTTTCTTCTTTTTACAGTGATGTATTTTGAGTATTTAATGCAACTTATCATCATAGTCACTTGAAACCTTTTAAATTACTATTAATAAAGGTACAACAATACTATCAATGTTGCGACACCTAGTTCACAATGTTGTTTTAATTTAATGTTCTCGTGTTTTGATACAAGAACATTAAATTTGTATTGTATCAGGCGACTGTAACCATTTTCATGACCAAGTAACTCGGTAACACATATATATCATCATCACCAACATCATATTCTAATTTCACTTTTGCAGTTGCTATTTATTGTTAAAATTTTGCCATAATGATTATACCTTTGTATTAATATGTTGTCCTAAAATAAAACGTGCATTGATGTTATGACAATCTGATACTGTCGAACGTAGACTGTGGGAAAATTTCTTATTTATATATGTTCACATAGCATGCAGATTTCTTTAGACCCTGTACATTGATTCAGTCGAGTTATTCACTCACACGTTAGTCCGTTGCCATCTTACAGAAATTATATACTGCCAGCAATTTAATCTTCATCTGATAAATAATTAATTTCATCAGTTAACAATGTTCTTAAATGTTCAATAGTAACTTCTTTAATTTTACATATAAATTTTATAAGCAGAAAATAAAACAGTTCTGGGGCCCCGAGTGGCAGAGTGGTCTAAAGCACTCTCCGTTACGGATCACTGCCATCTCACCTCTGTCTGCGTGGGTTCGAGTCTCGGATTCGGTTAATGTGGGTATGTGACAAAGCTTGCCAGTAGCTTCTCGTGGGTCGGTGGCTCCTTCTGGGGTTTTCCCGGGTTCTTCCTCCACCATTAATACTGGCCGCCATGTATAGCCTATCGTGTGCTGAAAAATGGCGTTAAACCCTACAACAACAACAACAAAACAGCTCTGTAAGTTCCTCAAAATATTTGTAAACAGTTTTAAGTTCTTCTGTCTTCTTATCTTTTATGCATTTGGGTTGTGGTAGGTTTCCTTTTCTTTAGGTGTCTCTGTTCATGATATATTGGTATTTTTAAAAAAAATTGCAGATGACGTTAACATGTTTCATATGTATTTTGTTGAATTTTAGTACACAGTAGTATGATATCTGGAAATAAACATATAATATGTAAACAAATTTAACGAATTCTGGTACATTCTTGTGTATTAAATGCAACTCTAAAGTCACATAACCTGACGGCGCCATCCAAAGTATACAATTAGGTTCAGTCTGCCAACATCTCTTGTCACATTCCATAGATCCATCGTTCCCAAATTGTAAAGTTCAGTTATCTACTATTTTAATGGCTTGTATGTAACACATTGAATTTCAGTAATTAAATTTGCATCTAGCTAAATGCCTCTGCTACGTTACCTTGGTTGATGTTAGTTCAGAAATAAATGGCTGCATTAATCTGATTTTTTAGGACAAGGATGAGGTGTTACACTAGTCTATTTTATTGTTTATTTAAATGATATGCCCATTAGTTATATCACACACATGTAGCATAATGGACGAATATAATAAAAACATTGAATCTTCGTTTTGAAATACTGTGACTCTATATTTTCCTTTTTCTATCTCTACAAGTAATGGTCATTTAATTTTGATTTTGCTGTGTTATGTCAACATCCAGAAAATATATTTCCGCATTTCATCAGAGCGATCAAAGATTTGTCTGACAAATTTGATGATTTTGTTGGACACGCCCGACGGGCACCTCTTCTAGAATGCAAGACGGATCCGATCTGAAATTAGATGGGCCCCGGGCGACGTTCTGTCGGATTTTTTAGCACTGCGTTGCCACCTTGAAAAACCTCACTCTTATAATTGGTAAATGATCGGTTTCTTTTGCAGCTGTCACGATTGATATGCCTTTAGAGAATGAATAGTTAAACTTTAAACATCCTCATGATTACATCAACATGTATGTGATTTTAATTATCTCCTATCGTGTCTACAACCTCATGGACAAACTTGTGATCTTTCAAGTTGTATTTGTTTTCACACTATTTTAAATGTAGCTGGAATAAGTTGTACATTTTTTTAATTCAATCCATTTTTCGTGAATTATGTGAGGTCATTTATCGCCCTGCTATATTGATTGATGTTGCCTTATCATTATGTCCATGGGTTTGCTTACTGGTGACATCTCTGAATGTTCTTTCTTTCTTCCCTGCAGTATTTCGCATACCATGCATGTTTTAATTGCTTCAGTTTCTATTGCACCAGGTTATTGTTTTTAAATCTGTCACATTCTAGAAATTCAATATGTTTCAAAAATCGCAGTTTTCATTCTCCTTGATACAACTATTTATGATTTGTTCTTCTCCTGTTTTAAAATGGTTTCCAACTCTTACTCAACTCACCGTACCCCCTCCATTTCATTAGTACAAATTTGTTTCTGGTACATTATTTCAGATTTTGTTATATTATCGACTTTGCACAAGACAAATCCTGTTCCAATCACCATGCCATCTGTATCCTTTTCCCTTGAACCTTTCCAGTCTGTAGACAACTTGATCAGCTTAATTTACTTGTCGTATTGTAATGTATTTTTTCTAAATGTGTCATGTATTTTAAGAGCTTGACTATTTCACCTTTTAATATTAATGTGACCCAGGACTTGTGTCCTGTACCAATGTGTGTGTTTGTCATGAGTGAGTGATCCAATAATTAACGAATTTCATTACGTAACTTCAATCTTCTGTCTATATTTTTATTTATTTTGATATGTGTTTCATTTGTATGGAGTAATGTCTCTTGATCTGAGTATTGTTCTTTATAATGTCGACCTTGTCTGACTAGATTAAAAATATTCATTTTTTGTCTGTCTAATGAATTTCTGAAAGAACTGTTGCAAAATAATTTTTCCTCATCAAACTGAATCTTTCCGGTCTTTTGTATCTGAAGAATTCATTTTAAGTTGTCGCTTATTGCATATTTATCGTTTTAACATTTTTCATTTGTAGTACCGACGTCTTAAATACTTTTCTTTTCTGTTTGTTCGATGGAGAAAAGTTAGTTTGGTATATAACAAACAGAAGAAATAAAAATGACAGAATAAAATCACATAGGAAAAACTTTATGCTTAATAATTTGTTTGGATGCATTGTCTTCAATCTAACAGAAGACCCACCTAAAACGAAAACTATTATTTGCAACAGTTTGCAGCGCCACTACAATCATTTAAAAGCTTTCAACCATATGCAAGTTTGCAATGAATGCCAATGTCTGACACTGCATTGGTGAATTATAAAATAACTAATTAATATAATGATTATATTATAAAACAACAATTTAATTTACTGAATCATGTTCATACAAGGGTTCATGATGCGTATCTTACTGGTATCATAACTGTATACAATGTGTTAATCAGCATAACTTCGAAAACATTGCAGTATAACTTTTCCTACGTCTTAGATCAGCAAAGCAACTAATGCTTTTTCTTTTATGGTGTGTTTTAATGCCAGCAATTGTCACCATAATTTTACAAACAAATATACATTATCCCTTGATACCAAAATTGTTGCTTTCATGTTATGCTCATGAAACATTCATATCTTCTTCTATGAAAAGCTCAATGCAGAAAATGTAATTTATATGTGTAAAACATTTTGAAGTAGTGATGGATTTGCAAAAGGTAACACCATGTGTTTGCGATCCTCAACTGTGCAATTTGTTAGTTTTATTGACAAACTGAGTCGTCTAGTGGTGTTATTGGTTTTCATATTACTTACAAGTTGTGCTGGCGCCCTATTTATGTTTGCATTAGACGTTCATTAAAAAATGTAAAATATGAATATTTTTCGTTTTCTACAGGCTATCTAATTCACATCACAATTAAAAATTAAATACAATATTTTCAGCAAGTCATCCTACTGGGTCAGACGAACTTGGGCATTACTAAGGATGCTGTGATTAGTAAATTGGAAACAACGAGTAAGCTATCTCTCTCTCTCTCTCTCTTAGCTAAAGAATTCATGTTGACAGTATGAACCAAATATTCTTACAATATAGTCAACATAATTAAAAACTTTTCTAGGTTTCTCCCACCATATTTGCTCTAGGCCGACTTTTGTGTAATTATTTGCAATTATGTCTTTCGACTCCAAAATTGGCTCACAGAAAATGTACCTATAGTATTTCGAGTCATCCTAAAGAATTATTAAACTCCACTATTTCATTGATCACAAATCCTTTCACGAGTAAAATGTGGTTGACGTGATAGCAACTAATGATTGTAAATGTATAGATTTATGTACCATTACCGTTTTCATCTTTCTGAAGGATAAAACTTGTGTTATTTCTGGTCTTTTTTATTGTTGTCGCTGGTCATTTTATTTTACATTTATTTTCGGATTCGTTTGCATTTATCTAAATGTTTATTTTGTTAGCCTTTCCGGATATAGTCTACGACGTTAGATATCTTCGTATGATAGTCATTTTCCGCGATAGATTATTCATGTTTAGGGTGCTTTTAGGACCATTTATTGCATAAAAGGGATTAATTGGTATAAGTCGGCACACAATATTGTCTAGGCAAAATGTGTACACTCAATGGCATTTTGCAGTACAAATATTTCGTTTCAGAATTGACCAAAGAATTGTCTGAGTACATTGTAGAGACACTGTCAGGTGGCGCTCTTGCAGCTATGGATGCACGTAAGATATAACTTAATTCTCACCTGCATACTCACCTGCATAGTAAATCACTTTCTTTCATATCAGTTTAATTTTCAGCTCAAAGTCGAAGGGCCAAAAGAGTTATTGGCGTGGTCCTTTGTTTTGTCGTCTGTCCTGCAACAACGGATATATTTCCAACACCACTTATATGTTATTTGCTATATCAAAGTTGTTCATTCTTTGAAATGTCAATGCACCGCTTGACAATTTTGTCTGCGACAAATTGTGAACCGTTACGTATTTACCCACGTTGGGCTTAGCTTGTCTAATAGGACTCGTGCCGACTTAACGGTTTGAAAGATAAACACTTTATTCTATAAAATAAGTGCATAGTTAGTTTGTAATCACTTCTAACTGTTTATGCAGTTTAAGTACATATTCAATTTGTAATAATGTAAGGTTGTATCCAGGTGATATACAGATTAGCTTTGCAATAAATTCATACTGTTATATCCAGTTTATGCACATATTAAATTTCCAATAACTTAAAACTGTTGAATCCAGTTGGCGTGAAAATTTCGGTATCAACTCCCCCAAAAATTTCTTATTAAGTGGGAAAATGTTCGGAAGAAAAATGCTTTTAAAAATACAAACTAATATTTTCAGGAAGCGTGGCTTTTTTGGGGGATTCGTCAGTTACCTTCAAGCTTTATATATAAACAGATAGTGATGAAACATGCTATACGAGCTTATACCAAAAAGATCATTTATGACATAAAACAGGGCAAAGATCATTCTGATAGGTTGATTATGTCTTGGCCATATATGACTTATTTCAAACAGGTTTGATGGTGCCTTGTCTTCATATTAACCTGATCGTGACAATGTTTATTTAACCTGTTACAACACTAGTGACTGTATTCCTAAATAGATTTTAATCCAATGCGGTATTTTTATGTTTGTGTTAGGAAGGCCATAGATTAATTTTAACGGTATTCATGCATACTCAGGAAATCAAAACAGAGGAAAGTTTCCAGAATGATGTTCCTTACCCAGCCGTGTCCAAGCGTCCCAACCATAAAGTTAAATATTAGATAGACAGAGAATGACTTTTATCTATCGTTTAAAAATTTTTTTTTATCTATCACTACCTTTCAGTAATTTCTTATCAAGCGTATATAATTTAAGCTTTTAAAATTTTTCAACTGTCATGTTGTTGCAAAGCAAGAATTAAACGTTGCAGACTAGATCTGCTGTTATTAAACAGCAGTATTAGATTGATAAATGTTTGACGAATCGGTAATGCAAGTCATGCTAGTCTATCCATTTATAATTTTGGGTACGGAATCTGAAGCACGTCAGAGGTATGGCACACAGGATTCCAAGACAAAAGGGCCCTTGGAAAGATGCCCTTGACAGGGGTAGGACAATAACATCTTAATACAAATGCCACTCAAAGGTTGGACAAAAGTCCGTTTGATCTTTGATATTTACACTAATATACATTTTAATTGTTCGTTTTTATAGCACTATTGATGTATTTGATTGAGATTTTCTTTATTTATTGTAACTATATTTACTATGATGTACAATGATATATCGTGCACCTGTTAGTAATCATTGTTAGTGTGTAATATAACGTGTATCTTATGTAATGACCACGGCACGATTTAATATATTTTACTTCGATAAAATTTGGGCATAATTTTATAATTAGGAAACAAAAAAATTCAAATTTATTGAATCCATCTGCATATCTTTTACAAAAATCCTGCAAATTAACAGCTTTAAAGTGCGTGTAATTAATATAAAACCAATGCTTGCAAGAAATATAGGTATATATAGATATAATAAATCATACTACTAGTTTGTTTTTGACAGGTGTATAATTAAACCATTTAGCATGTAATAAAATGTTGTGTTTTAAAAATTATTTACTTTAAGAAATTATAACTATTTTCTCATTTTTATCATTCGCTCACAATGATTGTGTATTAAAATTGCTGTAATTCATAGCAAATAATGAAAACATTGAAAACCATACTACAATTATTTATTTCAAGCAATGTAGACGTGGTTGGGGTGGAGCTTTCGTCTCCTGGAACTTTTATCCTACTACTGTCAGGGGGTTCCTGTCTTAATTGGCTTTTGTCCTAGCGATTTATTGTCCGTACCCAGGCTATTCCCCATTAATTCTACTTCCTATCTCTCCCATTATGGCGCAAAGCACAACAGATTAAACTTGTTATAGCACTAGAGTCTTCAATGCTGCTAAAGAGCTTGGGTAAACTTGGTAGCCGTGTTTATATTGCAAATATTTAGCTTAGCTTTAACTATAAGTTTGCACCTTAACAATGCTGTCTGATTCTGGATTGTCTATCTTTGGTCTTATCCTAATATCTCTTTTCAACCTTTCGATTTATATTTTTCTTAAAACAGTTAAAAAGCTAACATGGAGAAAGCAACGGCAAATTTGATACTGAGTTAATGGTGAGCAAGCTTATCTTGTTATGTAGTGACCAATCGACTGCTCTTGATTTTTTCGGTTGCTTTCCTCATGCCTCGTTTCTTGAAAGGAGCCTCTAATTAAACTTGATACATTTTTTGTCATTATAATTGCCAAAATGTAAAGATGTCATAGCTGTTTATGAGGCTAGCTGAAGTAAAATATGCCAAATGAACGATATGAGGTTTAATTTAAATTCTTGATCTTATCATTGTCTCTTTGTTTGTCTTCTAAAGTTTTTAAATTTTTTAAAAATCCTAGTTATGTATCTAACATTTAATTGATACTATATGGCAATGATTGTACGACACACCACTGAATTCTATGCAGACATACATCATTTATAAACAAAGTTCAAAATGCTAATCGAGCTGATATATACTCTGTCTTTTAATATATCATTATAGTCGTCTAAGATCGTAAAGACTACTTTGCTGCTGACGATACGATTAGTGTTAGTAGTAATTACAGTTGTAGTTGTAGTGGTAGTAGCAGATACGGTAGTAATATTAGTGGGAGACATTTTTCATTTGGTTGACTAAAAATTTATGTAATTGTTTATAAAGAATTTTGCTAACCAATCATAACGTTAGATTATTTTATTTGTTCGTTTCGAAAATTGAGGAAGTTCAATTCCACCATAGTATAAAAATCATTATAAATCACAGTGACTTTGCAGTACTCTTTAACCCTTTAACCGCCATCAATTATCCTTTTGAAAGCTTTTTCGTCATTAAAACATAATTCTATGATGAATTATATTGTCCATATTATTAACAATTCAAAGCCGTTTTTAAAATTTTAAAATTAATCATTATTAGTTTTGGTAACATGGGCCACCCGGTGACTAACACATCGTCAAAATATTATAGCGACAAACGGGAATTGAACAGGGGAAAATGTATGGACGAAAGTTTATAGTGACTAACGGGAACATAAAATGAGAAACATTTATAGCATTTAACGAGACTTATGTTATGTATGTTTGATTTAATTATATCTGATTTAATTTACCTGTTTGTCAGTTTTAATTTTTATTTTATTTTTCATTCCACGTGAACAAATACTCCTACGCTTTTCGTTGGATTATATGCATATGATGCTCTATTGTAATCAAAAAATAAAAACAAGTAAGTATTGGATAGTAATCAAAAGGACATGTTCAATAGTAATAGAAAGTACGTGTTCAATAGTAACTAAGGTATATTTTAGACAGTATATCAAAAAGTATGTATTGGATGTTTTAGCAAAACGTATGTGTTGGATAGTGTATCAAAACAATGTGTTGGATATTATATCAAGAAGTGTGAAGATAACACTGGAGTCCCCATTTAGTTGCCAAGAGCCGCATTTTGCTACTAAAATGAGTAGCAATATCAAAGTATTTACTCTATATGGTACCTATCTTCTATTATTTCAGATGTCAGGAAAACTGATCAAGTATTTAGTGAGACTGAGAACGCAATCACAGCCCTGACTGCGGCATGTCCTCTTTGCAATTCATCACTTTCTAATCCTCCGGTAATAATAATAATAATAACAGTAATAATAATAATAATAATGATAATAGTAATAATAGTAATAATAAAGTATTTATTTTTAAGACTATAAATATTTAGCGTTAAAAGTTAATCTTTTATATGGTTATCATAGTATATATATATATATATATATATATATATATATATATATATATATATATATATATATATATATCGTATATACATTAATTTTTTGAACTAGTAATCCTACATATAATGATTTTTAAGTGAAATTTAAAATAGAAAAATATGAGGTCATTACGTTAACGCTTAAAAATAAAAGAACAGATACCTAACAATTTGTTTATATATGAAAACATTTAACAATCTGTAAGAATAAAAAAATCGGGTTCAACGCTTTCTAGCCTACGTCTGAGCACATGATTTATCAACAGTTCCTGAATGGAGCCTGTTGAAATACATGTAGTATTTGATATATCATTTTGTTTGTTTTTTGCATTTTGTCTTACGTACCCTACATGTGAAGCTATGGAATATCTCTCTGAAGATGATAATTGACAACGGACATAAACTTATTCGAATGGTGAATAGTTCTGTCATCAAGAATTGTATCGGAATTATAGTATTTAAGACATATATACAGATGGTGAATAGAGAGTAGTAAAAGGAAAGGTCCTAATATGAATCGTTTTGTGACGCCACATAACACTGAAAATTTGAGTCATGTATGTTCAGTAAGACTTGAACCAACATTGTATTCGAGATGAAAATTTATAGGCTGTTAATTTGGCACTCATCCCGTTTTTTCCGTACCCTGCTTCATACGAAGACTGATGGAATACTAAAACTTTATGAACAGAAAATCTAGATAAAATAAATTCAGTATTGAAAAGAAGTCACACTGCTACTACAACAGTAATTATGTCTGATTGACTGTGCAATGTTGGAAAATTTTAAATTTTGAAAAATGCATATTTTTAAAACAATAATTAGGGAACGTGAAGTGTTATCCATTTGACAGAATCCCAATATCCCATGACCTGACATGATATTTTTCACATCTCAGTGCTTAAATTTGTTTTCTTATTTACTTTAGATTAAACTCCGGATATAAATGTTTATAAAAGATTTGTTGAACTGAAGCTCCTGTGTGTATAAATGCATGTTTCATAACAAATTTTATCACATAGTTGGTACACTTAGCCTATAGTATGTGCAGTTTCATATTTTTGATATCATAACATGTGAACGAAACATTTAATATGATTCTGATTGTTCCATATAAACCCATGAAATTATTGTGCAGTATTCTTTTTAATGATTTTATGCGATCGTGGGAAAACTTTTTAACACTGCCTTCTGGAATGTTTTGTTGTTAATGAACATTTTGGCCGCCATCTTTTTTATTCCAGTCACGAAATCAATTGGGAAAAAATAGTCTCGTCTGTCTGAATATAGCCAATTTACCATAGCAGGGGCTTGTTATGTTATGTCACACTTAACATAACATGAAAAATCGATAAAACATCAAGACACGAACAATAACAACAGCAAGTAAAACCATGGGTATTGCTGAGTTCATAGCGAATGTGTAAGTTAGGGTTAAGGTGGGTGGGATGGCAGTAAATCTGAAGTATGGAATCCACCTTATATACAAGCATGGTTTAAATGTTAACTTACATAAGTAAATAAACTCAACTCTGTTCACAGAAGAATGTGGACATAAACCGGTCTCCATACTAACAAAAGTTTATTCAACAACTGCATATTTACGAGGTAAATATGTGATGCAATTTCGACTCAGAATAAAAGAATATTCTGTAGTCTGCTGTTCCAAGTAAAATACTGCAAACATTTAGTCACAAATACATTACAGTAAATATGAGAATTTCTGAGTCCAGGAAACCATCTTTCAAATGAATATTGCAGCAATGTAACGTTCAGTTGTGAAAATGACATGTTAGGTTACGTAAACATGGACGATCTACTCTATTGCATTCTAATCGGTAATGCATCAAACAATGTGAAAAGACGAGAATTGGACATTCTGTGTTTAAAAATGATTTTGTCTGTGTAAAATGTTCTGTTTATTTGGAAGGATGCTTGTTCTTTTACTTTCAGCTTGTAAGAAAAGTTTAATCAACTTTTAAACGTTTATACTAATTCAACTTTTGTTTGAGACTATTTTTTACGTACAACAAATGAAAGGTCTGTCAGAATGAACGAAATTATTCGTTCTTCTTTCTATCTAAAACATTCCACTGAAAGAACAACTATGTGGTAAAAAGTATCTCAAATGGGTCATAATTAAATATTAAATTTATGAAACTCGTTGATTAATGTCCAGCTTTTGCTCGCCAAGGCTCGCAAGAACTGCATATCATTCAACTCGTTTCATAAATTCAACATTAAATCATTACCCATTCGAGATCTTCTACGAACACGCATCTGGATTCTGTGAACATCCACATTTGATCCGCACACCTTTGCAAATAAGGAGTATTGAATTAGGAAATCACCTGCTTCAACATATTGAAGATTATACAAAATTTTGCAAAAACAGCGGCTATTTGTATGTATAGTTGTTAACATTCATCCATAATGTGCCAATATATAAGGTACTATTGTCACGCATTTATTTTCTCTTCAAGTTCAGTGATATAAATGGAAAGAGGCAGGAGTTTAACGTCTTCAAAAACAGTAATATGAGTGCAGAGGTATGTTTGTTTTAATAATATATATAAACAATTATCGGAAATCTTTCTTCAAGCAGAAAACACGGCTTGACCATCATCATATTCAACATAGATTTATTTATAAAATATCTTGTTGTTGCTTAACTGTTTTCCTCTTTTTTTCCCCATTTCTTCTATATTGTTGTTGCTGTTGTTGTTGTTCGATTGGATCTTCAGCTTTAAACTTGTTGGAATTTCACACATGCATGCATGCATGCAAAACAAGTTACCTCATTGTTTGATGGAAATACAACATTTGTGACTTGACTTACACAACATAAACCAATAATAGAGAGAAGGATCTATATACATCTGTTAAGATTATTTATAAATCAGTAAATGGAAGGAATGATCTGGTGACATCTAGTACCACGAAAGAAATTCATTTTAAGGTACAATACATTTGTTCACAAATGATTTTTCTTCAAGGACCACATTTCCTTTCTCGCCACCAAAACCTAGTCTAAAATCCAGGTTGCTTATTCTAAAAGTTTCACATTCATCTATAGTCGCACACAAATATATATGTGTGTGTGTGTGTGTGTCTGTGTGTGTGTCTGTGTGTTTGATTTGGATTTTTAACGTAGCTTGAACAATTTTTCAGTCATATCGATACGATGACTGCAGTGTGGCAGTTTATAGTGATGTCTAGCACTGGGGCATCATGCCGCAGACATGTAGGATCATGTCTCCCCCAGTCACATTATCCTGACACCAGGCCGACCAGTCCTAACACTAACCTCTTAATGCTGAGCGCCAAGCGAGGCAACTGTTAGTACAATTTTTCTAAAATCTTTGGTATGACTCGGCCGGGGACCGAACCCACACGACCTTCCACATCTGAGGCGGATGCTCTTACCACTAGGCCACCAGAGCGGTGTCAAACAATATATATATATATATATATATATATATATATATATATATATATATATATATATATATATATAAATACAAGAGGTAACAAAGCGCATTTGCAATTGGGTCATTCTGCACCATCGCCTGTTAGTAAGCGCCTCTGCTATCTGGCACTTTACTATTCATTTTTGGATAGTATCCCTAAAACGACCAACACGATGGTCACGTCAATATGTTAAAAGCAAAAGAAGCAAACAATTAGTTCCAGATATGTGGCCCCATTGCTTTGTTTGTTGTTGTTCTTTTTTTTTCATGACTTACTGGGTCAATCTAATACATCTCTTGACTGTAAGCACACCTCTTAGTAAGAAAATGAGCAAATATGTGTGTTACCCATGCGTATTGGAGCACTTCCGTTTTCGAGTCTTCAATTTCAATCTTTTATTTCAGTTGTTAAAACTAAATTATAAGTACATGTACTCTTCATCATAAGAATTGTATTCATGATAAGGTCGATCGCTAGGTGAAATCAACAACTGAGTAGGTCAATATTGACACGCGAGTATGAATGTGGGTCAGGTAAACAAAGCACGTGATTCTAAGTGTGATTGCCTTATGGAGAACTATCAAACGCGCTCTAGCATTTGATTGGTTAAATATGATTTGATCATGACTGTTTGTGCATGTTGACGAACAAATTAATGTGAAAGGGAATAAAACGACTTTGATTATTCTAAACATTATTGCGAATCAGAGATTGTTTATTAAAACGAAAATGGACCCTATATAATGACAATACGCAACACTTATTTTATTTTTTGCTCAGTTTAGTTATTGTTCGTAAGAGTCACTGGGAGAAAACAGTGAGTTATACATGTCGTCATTGGATATACCATAGTTATAAATTTTGGTCTAAACAGTCAGTACTTTGGGATTATGTGATTCTATTCAGGGATCTAAATATTTAACTATTTAGATCGGATTATGTGAAACATTCTAGGACCTCAATCCCATGACATAACAGTTCCTTTTTTACAAGCCTTCACACTTGTCAACACAACTTTCTATTGATCTTCATGCAAGGCCAAACGAATGTGTATTATTTAAAATCTGGAAACTGGGTTAAAGTTATAGGGATGATCTGCGTTTGAAGAGAAATCCTTTGTGAATAAATTTTCATAGTGCAAATGGAGTTTCCTTGCCATACTTGATGTGACATTGGGAATCTCCTAGAGGAGGAACCGCTCTCAGGTAGTCAGTGATCAGCAGTGTCTCCATCTTTAGTAATATGTTCTTCTTTCTATGGTTGGTTTTATGTTGTATACCGATCAAACGACGATAAAGCCTGCACGGACATACGATGGGCATTTAAAGTTCTGAATATTAGTGCGCATTACAAAGAAAAATCTTTATTAGCGATGAACAGTAAGTCAGTATATCCCTCAAAAGTATTCATCATATACATCTACATGCTTTCTCAGTCAGAGTATCCAGTTATCAAATGCCATTTTGTATTTGATATGCTGTTCATACTCTGAAAACCGCACTCCCAACATCACAGCGGCTTTTTATTTATTTGTACGCCCCTCAGCAAACATTTTATTACGGGATTCAGCCAAAAGCCAAATGGGGCTAAATCAAGTCTGTATGGAAGATGTGGCAAAGACTGGATGCTGTGCTTGAGGTAGTCGTCACTATGGCTGATTTAATCACCGGCACGTTGTCTTTCATTAGATGGGGCCGGTGCGTGGACAGTTCGTTCGATAGTGTTCCATAAAGTTCGCAAACGCTTTGAAGGCATAAATATTTCCAGTAACACAGGAAGAGTGGTGGACAGGTACCTGGACAAACAGACCTTTTGCATGGAAAAGTGATGCATGTAAATTTATCTTGACAGTCCGACTACGCTGAAGATCGGAGTTCTCTGTTAATTTTCTCCAATCCAAAGTGCGTTATTTTATTGATCAAATTCCAAGAAAGTACATTCACGTTTCATCCATCACATGTGCCACTCTCATTAAAATGTATCTGGCCTCTCTCTTTCAATTTGAGGAGTAACTGTTTGGCGACTTCAGCCCGAGTATGTTTTGAAACCCATTTGATTAAACCGTTCTTATATTCAAATGATTCTTAGCACATAACAAAATAGCCGAAGAATTAATAGCCGTAATAACATCATTGCATTTTACCGTGTTTTGAGCGTTTTCATCAAATGTCCTCTTTACGGTAGCCACTTCCTGCCTACCAATCCAGGTCGGTCTTGCTGAACACGTGTCATACTCGATAGATTCGCTACCACGTTTAAAACGATTAAACCACCTTAGAAGTATTGGATATGACGAGAATTAGATCTGTAAATTGTATTCAGGTCAGCCATGATTTTACTGCATGTTACATCACGCACATATATCTGCAAGTGCCTGACGTGCTGCGCGTACAGCTGCATGTCTTTTTTTACAATATTACTTTGTCTATCGATCGGCATTGAATTTACAGACAGGATCAATGCACAATAAAGTTAAAAGAAAATATTCAGAATGTTCAAATATCCCTTGTAAGTGCATAAGCCCTTTTTTGTAATATAATGCACCTTCTATTGTGTTCTTTGAGATACAGGCTTGAACTTGGGATTTAATGCAACATAAGTGTTCTGAGCAGCAAGTAGGTAAAATTTCTTGGCTAGCATCAGCAAGTAGGGTTGTGGTGTGGAGGGTTTAACGGGTTAGCGCTATGGATATAGCGATAGAAGGAAATAAATAATTAGGATTATCTATCCAAGCTGTTAGTCTAGGTTTACAGATTCACTGAATTAATGGAAAAACGTACCATTTTATGCGAGTAGCAACGTCCTTTCTTTTCATTCGCCTATAAAAACAAGTCATACTCATTAACAATGCGAGATGTTTTCACCAGACACAGCCTACATTTTAGTCAAATGCTGGGACCTCCAGTAAATTATGCCTCTTTGTACATATTAGACATGATCGTAAAGATAAGAGAGCGCTAGTCTTCCTTTTGCCTAAGCACGCACCCTCTTTTGTTAGAACCTGACAAATACAAAAGCTTGTTTGTTGAAAACGGAACTTGTCCATTTTTTTAACTTATAAGTAAAACCTTCTTTATATTTTCTTTAGGGAAATTGTTCCTTGTGTGTTATCCTTATATTGGCAGATTGCTGTCAACAAATAAATAACAGTATGGATTCCCCTGAAATAAGTGCATTGCAAACTGTCAGATTTATAGCTTCCATTTTTGGCTTCTGAAGTACAGGCTGTATTTAGGTTCTAGATGTGCTTTGTGAGAATATTGTATTAATAATATAACTTAAATGACATTTTTCAAACATTTTCCCAGCATATAGACATTAGTATATTAACTCTATAATTTTCATGTTCGTTCAAACTCTATATAGTGTATTGAAACATGTTTTATACAATAATCTCTTTGAGCAATATGTTAGCACCACTGAGGTTCAGCATCAATAATTACAATGACACTTGTGCAAACGAGCCACCATTGGTTAATACTGTTTTTAATATAAAGATGAATGCTGTATGGAGGTTAATTTTGTACATATTCTATTAGTATGTAGGAGTGTTTTGAATAGAAGAGCAAACTGCGAAAAACCATAAATCGTATTTGCCAATAACAACACATAATAAAAGTACGTAAAAGTGCTTAAGCTCAAATTCTGTCGGTATAGGACTTAATGCACACCTAACATATTTTCAGATAAAAAAGGCCATTGAAGTTCAAGTGGAGACTCCGTTGTCAAATTCAAACCTATCTGGTAAGTATTCTAACTTCAGCAGCAATATTATATCAGCATAGTGTGTCCTAATATGCTGGTGCTAATTTTCCATACAGATAGTCCTAATATGGTGATGCTAATAGTTAGCAGTTCATGTATACTTTGCATGCACATAGTGCTAATGTTTTCATGCTAAATGTATGCAGTATACTTTCCATGTAGATAGTTCTAATATGTTAATACTAATAGTAAGTAGTACACGTTCCATATGTTCATAAATAATTATATTTTGTTTTTCACTATCGGTCTATAATTGAGAGTTAAGTTTTAAAATTATCCAAACTTTCATAGACAATACCTATATTTTCAAGTGTGCACGCTTCATTTACTGCAGTGAAGCTACCAAAAATTGCTGCATCTCAGGGGAAGTTTCCAAACGAGCTGTTATGCGAACAACTCACTATTTTGAAAACGACGCCATTAACGTTCCAATCGTATGACATATATATTTATAGATTATTGCATTTTTATGGGAAAATATGAACGATTTTTTTCTGCGTAATACTGCACGACCTTTGTGAAAATTATTTCCGTGGCTAAATGGACCGTGACACAGCTGCTTTGCAATTTTCCTCGGTAACTATTTTGATACAATGTTAGGCCAAAGATAGAAGACATACAATACAGGTCATAGCTGGAGCCCCTCCAACAGCGAGCATGCAAGTGACAGGGCATAAACATATGACTTCTGGAGCTTGTGGCAAGAATGGTAAAAAACAGATTTACACTTATGCACTTTGAATTTCCTCACAATGTACTTTCTTAGTGAGTTCTACAATCCGAATGACATGACCAATGTCACGGAAGACCAGAAACACACCGAAGATCGTGCAGTATTACTCAGAAAAGAAAAACCCTCGTTTATATTTTCTCATACGAATGCAGTAACCTATACTTATTATATGCTCATTTTTTTCTCCGTTAACTAAACATTGTCAGAATCGTGCAATATTCCCCGATACTGCACTCGAGTGTAAATACACATATTGCATTCACGTTCATAAGGAAACTACTTTCTATTGTAAACAAACAATGGACGCAGACGCCAGCAGTTTTGATTTGTAAATCATGCACACTCACGTAACTTTTTTGATGCAATGTTCAGGATTTAGGCTAGCTCTACAACAGATGCAAGAAAGGGTCCTTACAAATAACATACAAGTGACAAGGCATATAATGTCTTCCTTAGCTGGTAAATCCTTCCATTCTGCAATTTCGAATTACATGAGCCATGTCATAGGTTCTTAATCTTGATTACACATTTCGAAATTGTACTGTAATTTCGAATATAAGTGCAATTACATCCTTCTAACTGCACTCAAAATGAAATAAGCATTAAAATCCATAGCGGCTTTTTGATAATTGCAATTGAAAGACTTCATATTTTTCCCACATTATTATTTCAAACATTCATTGACAGAAACAGAAACACATTTGCAGATGCCAATACGCTTCTCCCTCGCTTCTTCAATCCGATGTATTTCATGTGGAATTGTCACATAAATCCAGTCCATAATCAGGGCAAATTTCGTAGAATCGAACAAAATACCAAATTTTATTCATTTCATGTGTGTGTAGCAATAGTCACTCGTTTTCGCTAATACCACTCATAATAAATAAAGGATCTTAAATGGCTAATGATTTGATATTAAATTTATGAAACGAGTTAAATATTTTCCGGCTTTTGTGAGTTTTGTACTCATCCTCATTTGTGTGTCAAGTGAGGATACGAACAGTTATTCACGCTTGTTTAGCTGTAACTAGGAAACAGCCATCAAAAAGTAGTTCCAGCTTAGCTTTTAGTTTAAACCTGAAACATGCATAATTATTTTATCAACCTTGGTCTCTTCACTATCATTGTAAATAAAACGAACTTTTTCAACAATGCCTTTCTGATTTAAAGAAATACCGTAAGATTTATATATGTTTTTTTTAGCAAGTTGATTTGCTCTTATATTGGAAGCTGGCGCCGTGCGATTCAAGATGAAAACCATATTTTGAACAGACAAAACTTATTTGACTGACTTAATCAATTTCTTATGTCCTCTTAAATTTAGTTAAACAAACCGTTTATTCAAACCTCGAGCTGCATTATCTTCCTATTTGCCAATATCTTTAAAAAAATACTTAATCTGCATCATGTTGCACGGGAGTAAAACTGACTTGTGATCAGTAGTTATTTAATGCAATTATAATGTTATTGATAATGTTATTTTTTCCTACAATGAAAAGAATATTGTATGAGCAAAGGGCCGTATTGTAACACGCTGATCATTCATGTTGCTATTGAACCTAACTGAAATCACAATATATCTCGTGATATGAAATGGTTGGTATTAATATTGAAATACATTGATTGTACGTAAATTTAAAAATAAATTAACTTAACGTTCTTATTATCTACTTTAAAATGTATTTTAGGTGCAACTGCGCAGCTCGATTTAAAAATTGCTTTAGCGTGCGAGATAAAAGCTATCTAAACTCATAAACAATGATTTAATACAAATATGATATTTTACTTTTATTATTTTTTTCATATTTACTTTTCTCCCTAAAATTAGTTTTAGGAGTAACAATATACAGTGTTGGAAGATCGTGAATATTCAGTCAGTTTCCTGTCTTTTCTAAGATTCATAAAACACAATAAAATATTAAACAAATTATGATTTGATAACATATATACAATTAAGATCTGATTTATTAAAAAATTGTATGCAAAGTCCTGTATATGTTGTTGTTCGTAACTAAAGCAATAAGGATATTTTTAAATGACCCACAGCGCTTTTGCAAATCGAGTACAATGTATATTTAATTTAAAAAGTACATTTTAATTTCTTTCGCATTCGTTAGACATTTTTCATCTTTGCTTCAGCGTTTGTACAGAGATATGGAGAAAATTGGATAATAGCGCATAGCCATCTATAAATCAAGCAACGCGTTATTCCCTCTGTTAAATTGTTATGACCGTAAAATTATTTTCATAAGCAAATAACAAACGATAGATAACGCAAAGTAAATTCTGCAAACATATTCCATTTAGATCGGTGGGCGGTCAAGATTAAGATCGATATTTACTTTCAATTTGGGTTAAGAAAAACGCCACCGGGTATAAATTATTTTCGATGTAAATGACCTTTCTTGATTTGTGTGAGGATCCCCGGGCAAATGGTACATCATTTTGAATCACTGTTATTTTTCTTTATTACCTTGCCTTCTTCACAAGAGCTGTTTGCATAGTTCGTGAAATCTATCAAAAAGTTGTTACTTCATGTATTAATGTTTCATATTGTTACGGATATCTGTAATATCTGTAGCACCATTTAATTTATAATATAGCTTTTATTTCAGTCGTTTAGGTCTAAGACAGTTATAATTTAAATTCTTTTATTCAGTAGCTGTCTAGCACTATGCTAATGTGTATATACACTTTGTTGTATTAATCTCACTGACACACCAATCCGGTGGGTAAGGTCAGGTCAACAAATATGTAGGTCAAATACTCCACGCTTTATTTGAATAGAGGTCATGTCAACATCGTATGATTTTAGGGAGTACATTGGTAACATAGAGATATAACAAGCATCCTAGCCGTTGACTACTTCTGATCAGTAGCTTGAGAAGTTTAAAACGTAACTGTTTGTGTTATTTTGAAATAATACAATTAATTGTTCAAGATTCTTTCAGTAAATCAGATATTGTTGATTTTGGTGCGTATATTAAGACAATACAATGAGAATACAAGCACCACATTTTCTATTCTTCGTTTATATGGAAAACGTTTATAAAAGTGGTTGAAAGGAAGTGATTCATTTGTTTGTTGTATTTAGCGGAGTGGAAATCCTTTAATTTAAACAGTCTAGACACTGAGGATTATGTGAATAGATTCAAGGACTTGAATATGTAAATAATTCTAACGGATTATGTGAAACTTGCAAGGACTTCATAAGTATTTTACGTTCACGGCATTACATTGAAGTAAAAACTTTAGGATTTAGAACTGTGATTATTCGGTGGTGCTAGCACAGTAACACATTACCGTATTAGAAATTTCATTCGGAATACCTTTGAACAGTTTCCGGATCAGTGAGAAATCGCTAGTATAATTTAGGGTAATATTCTAGGAATTCATACACGGTAAGTTATTATTAATTCTTTCACTTTGTTTGATTTTATATTTTTTTTAAAAATAAATTGATATTTTGGAAAATTTAATGCTTCTTGGGTTTTCCTTGTCTTGTTGTTTGATTTTAAGCCCGTAGACGTAATATTTAAAGGTGTCGCTAATTTATTATTAAAAACCATGACCTATATTTTTCCTTGTTATTATATGTCGCTCCAGTGGCCTAATGGTTAGAGCATCCGTCTCGGATGCGGGAGGTCGCGAGTTTGAACCCCAGCCGAGTCATACCAACGACTCATAAAAATGATATTTGCATCTGCCTCACTCGGTACTCAGCATTAAGAGTTTAGTGTTAGGACTGGCTGGCCTGGTGTCAGGATAATGTGACTGGGTTGGACATGATGCTACATGTCTGGGGCATAATGCCCCAGTGCTAGACATCGCTATATACTGTAGCGCTGCAAATATTGTTAAAGCTACGTCAATAATCCAACACACACACAAACACACAAACACACAACTTGTTATCATGTATATCTTAGTTTATATTGACGCCTGTTTCTTTATCGATCAGTTTTATTTAGTGCCATTAAAATATATTTTAAGTCAGTTTTGGATGTGCAGCATACTAGATAGTGGATCAAATGGTATGATTTAGTTAGTTGTCTTTTTTCTTTTTTAATAGTTTTATTTCTTTTAAATGTCTTATGTGCAATCCCGTGAGAATACGTAATAGGTTAAGAATTTAATTTATGTGTGGCAAATTTAAGGTACCTCCAAACATATTGTTTGCTCAGCTTTTATTTAAAACTTTATGTGAAGTTGGTCTTTTAACTTCGAACAGACAATCAACACAGAGATTGATTCGACCGTCATTGCCAAACGTTTAAGGAGTCGGGTGGCAATACGAATTCCGTACCTACCCAAGTGTCAGTGTCTGTAGACATTTAAAGGAATCGGGGGTTACACGAATTCCGTACTTATTCAAAGGTGTGTGTCTATAAAAATTTAAACGTAACATATATTGTTCGACAACAACAGAGTTTCTGCAATTTGATTGACTTTATATGGAAGGCTTACCGTCGCAGTAAGTCGATTGAGGGATCTTCGTTTTAAAGCTCGTAGATTGTAGGTTAATCATTATTTTGGTCCAAAACAGCAACGAAAGAAAAGGCAAATGATTCAGCTTTAATTCGGTGCTTGGTGAGTGTGATTTTTGTTGGCTATATGTATAAAATCTACCAAAAACTGTGTAGGTCAGAATTAGCCTGCATTCACATAGACAGTCTATATACCCAATAACGAGCATCAGAATTTATAAAATTGTTATGGGGACAGTTTCGTCTGATTAGTTTTCGGACTGAAGTAAATCTTCAAGGTATGATTTAAAAATAAAAGTAAATAAAAGAAAGATAATACAATTAATTTTTTTCCAGACCTCAAATATGCATGTAGATTTCAGTGTTTACTTCGTTTCAGTTCAGATTCAACATTTAAAAAAATAAACGGAAGCACCTTGTTCGATTTAAAAATTATTCTTTAAATTGACTTTACTACCGTTTTAATTTTCACAAGTGGAAGTCTTAGATAGTGACTTCATGGGCGCCCGCACATAAGGTCACGCGATGAGGTGCACTCATCCCCCCTCCCGCCACCATTTCAGCTCTAAGCGTGTTTTGGCCTACATCCGTAAAACTTAATTGTTTACCACTTTATGTCCCCCCCCCCCAAAAAAAAAAAAAAAAAAAAAAAAATTATACGTGCGTTCCTGAGTGGTATATTGCATTGTAGTCTATATTGCATGTTTACAATCACTCAAACACGTCGGTTATTGTACTGTTTACAATGTAACCTAGATTATATACACTGTATCCACCTCTTTACAAAGAAGAAATTGGGGTATATTGAGGTTGGCGGAATATGTGTTCGCCGGGGGGGGGTATTTTTGTCTTTTTTGTGTTTGTTTTGTTTTGTTTTGTTTTTGTTTCGCTTTTATCTTCTTTTAGGTGCAATATATACATACATAACGAAGTTCTTGTGTACTCTTCTTTGTAGACACCAAACAATAAAATTGGGTGGGATAAACGTGTAGGTTTCAAAGTTCAACAACACTTGAATTGCCTTCACTCCTTAATCCACTCGGATATGCTATTATTATTATTATTATTCCACCATACTCATTCCAATCATCCTTCCTCCGATGAAAATTCATTTTGAACGTTGTTAACTTTTCTGTGTTGTTGGTGTAAATACAATTCATTCATTAACTGAAGTTAAACTCAATTCTATTAATATCTGTGCTGGCTTAGCCAAAGCCTAACAAGAATGTCAAGAATGTGTGCTTATGGTGAATTTCCAGATATCAGTCTGGTGATAAAATGCTAGAAAAATTAGGCCCTACTGCGGTTTGTTTACACCATTCACACACACACACACACACATATGTATATATATATATATATATATATATATATATATATATATATATATATATATATATATATATAGAGAGAGAGAGAGAGAGAGAGAGAGAGAGAGAGAGAGAGAGAGGTGAGGTTGCTTGAAACGAGTGAATAACATGGAGTGAGTGAAAAACTCAGTATTTACACTTGTGGCGAATTAAAATATATCCGTTATTCACTCGGCGCAAGCAAATATCTTTTTATTGCATGCTTAAATGTATTGGCTATCAATAAGTATAACCGATCGTTAGCAGATTTGTCAATTTATTGCACGCGATATTGACAGCAGTTTACCGTTTATGTTCTGCTGTGTTTTGTGTATATCCAACAGAAAATATAAGTGCAATATAATTGTGACTCATAAATCAAGGGGCAAAGCAACATATTAACTAAAAGTAAGTTAAAGATCGACATTATAAGAACTGAACCGATTCGTCCGTTTGCCTGGCAGCTATACTTACCACTCTACTACGCAAAGGTCTGAAACTAGCGCAGATTTATTGGTTATAATGTTACCTACTATCGACGCGGCAGTGAAAATATTGATCGTATTTCACTCCAGTGAATTATCACAAATAAGGGTGAAAATCCATGTAAATCGGATTTGTCTTTAAACAAAATATAATAGACCGAAAATCTATTTTTTTTAGTTGATATACGGAAATGTTTCACTCGTGAGATAGAAACATTTTGTATACTCACTCGTGTTATCGCTATTCGTGACACTACACTCTTTCCACTTCACTCGCGAAATTTTACCGTATATGTACTCAAAAAAACGTAGATATCTCTCTTTTCTCTCTCTCTCTCTCACTCTCTCTCTCTCTCTCTCTCTCTCTCTCTCTATATATATATATATATCTTTTAATGTTTTATAGCATAACGTCAGCTGAATATTCTGATTTTACTGTTAAACGTATGTATTATTATATCGATATTATGACAATCAATAAACAAATTTGCCTTGATATCTTGATCCTCAGTAATTACAAGATCGTTCTGTCAGCTTGTGAATAATCTATATAATTATACTTCAATTACGTCATTTCGTGTTCACATTATTTACAGGAATAAACAAAACCGTCAATGAGCAATTTGATGAAATTCAGAAACAGATGGATACTGTCGTTAAAAAGATACAGGATTTCAGGCAGAATGTAAGTTTTACTTTTTCATTAAAGTCCACTTTACATGGCAAAGAATTCCTCATGACTGGACCTCAGAACTTAAGAGCTAATACAAAAGTGTAAGTTTTATCTTAAGAATTCTTATTTTTGGAAAGTTTTCGCTGGAAAAAAAATCGTATTTATATATTTTCATATTGTGGTAATCGTATTAAAACTTGAAGAGAGAAATTCGGATATATAGGATGATATAAAACATATATGCATATAACATCATGAATGGTACGATTCTACGGTTCATCGGAATGGAACAACGCGTATTTAAGATGCAATATCAGACTAGCTTGTTAAAAACTGTAAATTGCTCTTGGATGAAAGGAAGGCAACTTCATGTCTTGGATCTTGGCAAAATACAAATATTAAACATATATGAAACACTTCAATAAGACATTACACGAAGTTTAATCAAAATTAACAAGGAATATTAGTTATGCATGTCTGTAGAAAATGTGACAAGTATTAAGTGTCACGAAAGATGATGATGATGATGATGATGATGATGATGATAATTATTATTATTATTATTTTTAGACGCAGAGCGGGTTCAATGTTGCTTCTTTCAAAGGCGAAGTGACTAAATATTCCGATTTGGCACTGAAGTATGATAAATATAGGTAAAGGAAATTAGCTTTTCTTTTGAGTGAGCCATTTTGACTAAACTTTTATTTTTACGTTCCTCCTCACAAAAATAGTAAAAGTGTATATTTGTTAATGCTTTTATTTCCTCTGCTATATTGATGAAGTTACCAATAATTGATTTCGAGCCAGAAATTTAAGTTGTAGTTAAGAAATAATTATCAATCCCACCTCAAGAATCTCTGCCATACATTCCTTCTTGTCAATTTTAGGATGATATTTATTAAAATATTACATTCACTATGAATTAACTATGACTAGATTTCCTATTTTTAGAATTGTAACAAATCTTTGCCAGACATGCATTGTATCCTACATCGTCCTTTCAAACAAACAAAAATGTTATTTCTTTATTGCCCGTCTTGCTGCTATCTCTGTATTTGTAACATTAGATGACATCATTTATACTTAGTAAAGATGAAGCAATAAATACATAGCTTGTGAACAGAGTAATCAGACATAACAAATCGAATCGTTCAAAATTAAAAACGAAAAGCGATTAGCATGCGAAAGCCAACAGTATCATTCCTAAAAAAATAAACAAAAAAAAAATCAAAATTTTAACAAAAGATATTTAAAAAATTAAAATTAAATAAATTTTGAAAATCTGGATGGATGGTAATTACAAAACAGAGTGGAAGACCAAAGGACATCCATGGATAATAAAATAAGGAGGATAGGCAGAAAAAAATATATCTTAGTAGTACTATTTACATTGTAATAACTGTAATGTAATTGCGCCATTCTGCATAATAGCATTTTAATCTAGGCGATAATATTATGTCGGAATCTTTCAACAAACAGTTTAACATAAATATATCCTTCGGTAAATCGCGAAATGTCTAAAGCTACTGGAATACACCAAATTAGATAAACATTGAAACATTAAGTGGGATTGTAGAGTCCCAACCACACAATCGCTACTGCTCATGTAAAAATAGTCAATGAACAAGGCTGTATTTGTACGAATGAACCAAGAAGAAAACATATTAACGAGTACTTATGGATAAACAATAATGCCGAATTACTGAATAACATACTAAAAAAAAACCAGCTCACAAAAAAAAAAACAACAACAGTGTCTGGAAGCCACGGCATATCCCTGAGCTGGTTTAGCTATTATTTCTAGTTCGTAGTTTCAGATGTGCACTATATACAAAGAAAAAGGAATTAGGCCTACTGTTTGCACCGCAATTATGCCGCATATTGCGTCAACAGCGTAATATGGCGATGTTAAACTGACGAGAAACGCAAATAAAATTTCCTCAGATTCCTTAAGAATTCGTAAAGTAAAATGCAAGACATAACATAAACAGTTTCAACCACCGAAAAATTCTCTGTTTCAAATAGCGCTAAGAACATTGCTCAAAAGCCAAGCCAGAGAAAAAGACCGCGAAGTGAAAAAACAAAATGCAATTTGAATGAATTAACAGGGGAGTGACTTTGACTATTCAATTTAATGTATCTTTATTCTGTAATCTGCTTCTTAATTTCATTTTCGTGAACTTAATTATTTTGTAGGGGGATGGTTACTGTCATCTGTTAAAAAACATCAATTACTACCACCATGTCGATACGTCATTTCTGTAAACATTGGATCACGTGTTATTTTGGGTCAAAAATCCATTTGGTATCAAGAAAGAACGATCGTACTTTAATTAAGAAAAGTGATATTCATAAAGTGTACAAAAATATCCACATTACGACTCGAAATGCATATGAAAATGTGATTTCTAAATGTCAACATAAAGACCCACTCCATGACCTTCTTGAACCTGTAACCCAGAAAACCGTATTTGCTATACATATTTTAGAATCATACAAATAAATACATTATTTAAAAGATGGAAATGTTTACCTAAAAAAAAATCTGCATCTTGATCCAAATTTCCAATTTTGCAAGAAGTTGTCCCATACGTACAAAATCGTCTGTTACCCAACGTGTCAACTTGCCGCTAGAATGGGATTCTCAAAAATTCCCCAGGCATATAGTCTGTTTCTGAATTCTTTAGTAATTTTTCCCCATAAACAAGACTTTGTAAACACCTTACATCATATTCATTGTTCTGTTTCTTCCACGTAATAGCTTATTTTTTCTAAAATGTTGAACTTTAAAAAAGTTTTTTTAAACAAGATCGGTTGAGTTTGCTTAATATCTCTTGCCATTTATTGGCATTGTTACGTTCAATTTTGTAAAACTAGCTATAAACCTGACCTAATTACTCAACTGAACTGCTGACAGAAACAGTCCAAAGTGATGTATTTCATTTCAATATCCCGATGGATAAACATTACATCTTTTCAAAACTGTGCGCAGAATAGGCCGACATATCGCGAATCATGAAAGCACGTGGGTGGTATCCCGTACATCCAAAATTAATATTATTTTGAGCAGAATATTTTGGTAACAATTGCCTCCTTTCAAATGATAAGCATTGCAGTATTTTATTTTCGCCAATAGGTCGAATTCGGTAAGCGTTTTGCTTCAGTATTGGAGACGGAAATCTTACGTGCGTAGCAATACCCGACATCATTGTATACGTCGTGAAATACTGTTTAAATAACCTCTCCTTCCTATAAGCCAGCAAGGTCTTGAATTACTAGGAAAAAAATGTAAACATTTAGATTAATATATGAGAATAAGACAAACGGAAATACAATAAACATTTTTTAACAAAAATGATTTAGACCGTAATCATCAGCACAATCAAACTTTTGGGGAAATCAATTAATAACAATAATGAAAAAGAAATGCACGTCTAGTTACTAAATGATACTAATATTAGTACCACAACTTCGTGGACGTTGAGGTTACGACATCGTAGATAGTTACTAAAATGCAATGAAATTTACTAAATGACACTCAAATATCGTCAAAAAACGTTACTTATTTCAATTATCTAATGAATGTAAGGGATGTTTTAATGAGTATGAAAAAAGGAAATGCACATGTCGTAATAACACTTTACAGCTGTTAATCGGACTGTGTAAAATTGACAATCTCATTTCAAAATTTCTTCATGGAGTATATGATAAGTTTCACAATTTGTTTACTTACAACAAATTTTCTCAGATAAATTAGCATTATAATGCAGTTTAAATGTGGTTTGCGGTAGGTTAGTAGTGAAGTGGGACGATATTCCCACTTTACTACTTAGGTTTGTGGTGGTTTGCGGTGGTCTGTGGTGGTTTGCAGTGGTTTGCGGTAAATACATGGACCCCGGGTTGGTGGTTAATTTTTCTGCGCGTAATTATGTGTGATTCATGACCACATATTTGACTTTTGTGATCACTCGGGATGAGTGATTTTCGGGGGCGTGCGCTGTAAGAAATCTAGGGAAAATGTTATTGGTAATTATATCTCTGTTTATAGTTTTGTTAGCTTTGATTGGTCCTTTGTTAGGAGAAGTCGATGTTGGAAGGATAGTTCTCAGACCGATTAACTAGTCAATAGCGGACATCATAATATATACACGAGTCTTTAGGGTAGAATGGATTAGTTTCGTAAAATGGACCCGTGCAAATGTCTTAACATGTGGAATTCTCAGAATATTCTCGGTAAAAATGTTTTGGTCGTTTGAGAAAGGACTACTTCTGTATTTTTGGCATTCGGCTAATGTTTTATTGTAAGTGTTATGAAATACTGATCTGCGGCTTTGAAAATCCTACTGACAAATCAACCAAATGTGAAACGAGAAAAAAATATGCTGGTGTAAAAGTAGACTCTCGTGATTCTGTGGTTGTATTAGCGCGTGCATGAACCCTTCAGCACTACTACCAGTACTACTATTGCTAATAATAATACAAATTACAATAATAATCTTGTGATTATCTTCAAACAAAAAACTTGAAGGTACATTCAAACGCAGTCTCCATGTTTGCAAAAAAATATTAATACATTTAAAAATGAGTCTTATGATATTGGCATGCAGTGTCACTGATAAGTCAAAACGTTATACCAGTGAGACAAGATTTAAGTAAGTTACACCATGGTAATCGTAAAAAGAAACAATGTATGTAATAATTTGATACGCTTTTTTTTTTACTATGACGTGTTTCTCTTGTAAGAAATGACAAACTATAGTAGTATTTCTCAGATCCGTTGGGTATAATACATGTGGGTTGTAACAGCGCATACTAATACTATTGCTACTACTACTGCTACTGTTACTACTACTTATAATAATAATAATAATAAGCATCAGCAAGAGTGAGGGAAGTATGTATCACGTTCTCTGCACATATGAATGAATATATTTTAAACAAAATAACGTCGCTACAGTCTAAGAGTGCAAATATTTAAAAGACAATTGGTCCTACGTAGAAGTTCATGCAGCTCTCTCTCTCTCATTTTCTTTATATGACTTCACCATTTGTCTTTCCTAGGTGGATCTTAGGCACTGGGCTTAGTGCAATCCTGACGCTCGTCATCTCCTTGCTCATCCTAGGAGTTATTTTCGGATTTTTCGGAAACACAAGCACAACCGTTCCCACCAGCCGTGGATGCGTCTCACATACTGGCAGCAGATTACTAATGGCGTAAGATCGTTAATAAAAATTAAATGTTTAAGATGGTGTATTTGTTTATAATTTCCTTGCATGCACTATTATATCATATCTCATTTCGTGTTGTTACAGGCCAGAGTTTTGTTAGAACATAGTAAAAGCCAACAACAATAAAACAATTTAATAAAATCGCACCAAGACCGAACGAACTACACTACGAATATTTTTATAAAGGGATTTTAATGTAAATAAATCTCGTCATTAATACTAAATACTGTGTATATGCTTGTACCAAATTTTGTAAAATAATAATTGACATTTCTTATTTTCTAGGGCTTGTGAAATGTTTTGCAAAGCATTCGTCGTCTTTTAGCACGACCGCATTCGTTACCAATCAGCATGTTATGAAATTGATCTCAACAGATAACAGTTTGACTTAAATTATGATACCCATTTTATGTCACGGTTGATTTTCCTTTTTTTTTGATGAAATTTCTTTTTTCATTATATATTTATATTTGAAAAATAAATTAACGCAATCAACGTGTCCAATTTTGATTCTTCAAGGTTTAATACAGTAGGTGACCGTTTATTGTACCTGTCACTCTTTGCCTTTTTTGCAGTTGTGTTGTCTGCATATTCATATTTTCATTCCTGCTGATGCTGCTGACGACGTCGTCATTTGCAATAGGAGCCCCTCTAGAGCGATACGTATGTCAGGGTTTGGATGGACCGAACTACCCCCTACTGAAGGTTTTTATTTTCTTTAGATGTTACATTTTCTACAAATATTAAAACTAGTTTGTAGAATTGACTTTTCTGTGTCTGTGATTTATTCAGTTCATGTCATTTACTTCGTCAAGACTAATTATCTCATATCAGAGTAACTTGCAAAGAGAAGATTATCCCTTAAAGAATACATAAAAGTCCGAATACTTAGATAGTATACGGCGTATCCGTGTATCGGTCAAGCCGTCACATGACATGTTATCAAACAAGCAAAATTAAAAGTAAATAAATCTTAAAGCGGCACATAATGTTTGAAAATGGCTTATGTAACGAAATGGCACAAGTTAAACCAGCTTAAAATGTTTGATTATTAAGTATTTTTTACATTTGTTATAGATCTTGTGTGCAGTGCTTATGTTCTAATTCTGTATGTAGTTTCAAACAAACCATTAAAAGATCGCCATTATAATTTCTTATACCTAAGATGATTTTGACGATTAGTCAGTTTCGAATAATAAGAAACCCATTGATTCAGGAAACGTACTAATAGCTCTCTCGCATCATTAAATTCAGATTTCTTCTCTTTATCATTGTTGTAAAACGCAACTCGATCCACACAAGCTTTAGTTTATGGTATCATTATGAAATGGGTACAGTGATTGCATTATTTTCGGTTGCGTTGAATCTTGCTTTGGTATCCTACAGTCTAAAACTTGTTGCGACAGGTGTTGGACGAGCAGTCTTTTCTAACCGGCATGGGTATAAAGGCCACAATATCAGACGTTGTGAGGTACTTTGTACGAAAATATTCATTTCTTTAAATAAATAATTTCGGATCATATACAAATTGAACTCAGAAGATGAAGTTACCTTATTATTATGTTCTACTTTACATGAGTAAATCTAAAATCAAGGTTCACGCTAAACAGATATCGGAAAGTGTTCGTTATTCCATTACTAAGATAAACATGTGATATGGTCCTTGCAGTGACGTATATGGCATGTATGTATGTATGTATGTATGTATGTGTGTGCGTGTGTGTGTGTGTGTGTGTAAAGACAATTTGATGATTAAATTGACAAATACTCTCTTGTGACACAACATATTCATATTTGCAAATAAAGTTTTATCTATAAAAACGGATTGAATTTTGCCCAATATTCTCCCCTTCAATGATTCCTAAAGTTTGCTTTCTTGGAAGTCCATGAGTATTTCAGGGCAGGTTTGATTTAGGTAGAGGACGTCTCATTTCAGCCTTTGTTCGAATGTTATTTACAGTCTTTGAAACATATCACTCATACAAGGTACATTAATAATAATAATAATAATAATAATAATAATAATAATAATAATAATATTATTACTATTATTGACTACTCAGCGCTGAATTATTATACTTATATTTGTTATGTTTTTTCCTGGAAATTTACCGCAATGCAAAGTAGCATCTATTTTATCATTTGCTCGCAAAATATGTTTCTTGTTTGTTTGTTTTAGAAATTTATCATGTCGGTTTAAAATGGAAATGAGTTTCATTACGTTATGGAAAAGACGTGCGTGCACGTGTTTCTTTTATTAAACAATTTTCTTTGTTTTAGGAGTTGTAAGGAAGGTAAAACGGCATATGTTGCCTTTCAATTGGAGAACAGTACGTCCATGGGATTTAACATAAAGGACGTTCAAAACAAGCTAAAAGCGAACAAACAGGTATTAACTTTTTTAATAAAGGGAAACATCATGGTATATGTTGCTCTGATGCTCCAAATGAATATTGAAGCTATAACAATTGTATCATGCCGCTGCCTTTACCCATATTAGTCAAGTGCCTCACGCATGGTTCAATATGTCCATATGGTGACGACAAAATAAAGCTTCACAGCTATTGGACTATAAATATTTATTTTTCAATGTTCTCGTATGGAAATAAGAAGATATGTTTGGGCAAATTTAATACAGCTGTCATCAACAATCTTATTTTAAATATCTATAAAGCTTAGCTTTATTGGATCAGTTTGAATGTTTGTCAGTGCAAAGTAGTTATAAACAAAATGAGAGTAAGAGCTCGATGAACGTTTAGATAGTTTGATCTTTTTTCTCCTGGGATTCTCTTACACGTAAATAAATAATTCGACAAATTAAATAATTTCAAATTTTACTACTCTGATTTTACGTATTACTCTAGTACAGGTTACAATCAACTACCAAGCTTAGTGAAATCTGACTAAGAAAAAGCAAAAACGGAAATGATGAAGACTCAAAACCTGATTAAAATATTGTCTTTGTCATCATAATTAAATTATATCCGTTCATACTTTAGATTTGCTTTCAAGTTAAAGCGTATTAAAGGTAGTTGAATATTCATGTTTTACATGGTTTAATATCGGCGTATCACACATTGAAATCTATTAATATATATACTATTTTTTGATGGTGGTGGTGGTGGTGGGGGGGGGCCTTAAACCATAAAATGTTTAAGAATCCAGGACAACACTGTAAATTACTGAAATGTAACAAACGATGTGTGACCATAAAGCCCACTTATTTCTCGCTCTCCAGTTTTACTGATTATTTGCTTGGAACGATAACTAATTATATTTTATTTTGATAATCTAACATTTAGTATCAGTGGATACCTCTCAAAGTAACATAATATGATGCCTGCTCATTATCTAACTATATATTTATCTGAGTAAATGCCTTCAGCGACATCATCGACATTGCTAATAGTAATACAATCTGCCGGGTTCCCATGTCGGTCTAAGGTGTTGTTACCTTATAACTGGAATATCTCGAAAACAAAAATTAAATTTTAATCTCTTACTAATGTGCTTGCGATTTCAGGCGATAAACAGTAAGTTAAATGCCACCCTACAGTCTCTTTCTGCTGTGGATCCCAATGGTACGGATCTTGCGAGTAAACTTACTCCCTTAGACAAATTGGTGACGTCTCTGTCTGGTATAACTTTCACCACCGTTCAACCAGTAGTAAGTACAAGGGAGATTTGTTAAGTTTCTTCATACTATATGTCAATAAGTCCTGAGATAGAATTATATTACAAAAGCACGCGCACAATTTTGTTCACTTTTAGCGCTTTCAGAGGTTCAATGCATAACTAATAGTTATGCCTTAGACGCTTTTAAAAAGTTCAATGTATAAAATAATCTGAAGCCAGTGAACTGTACTTCACTTTCGTAATATGCAAAATCAACTAATTAATTTTGAGCTATTTTTGTAAAATCTAAACAACTTCATGTTGAAAATTATATTGCATTGTCCATGAGCTTTTCTAATATGACTAGGATTTTTTCTTTTCTTACGTTGCACGCGCTTCCAATATGACTCAAAGAACATTTCCATGATGGTTAAGTGATTATTTTCAGTATGACTCTGGGCTCATTTCCATTATGGCTCTTGGTTTATTTCCAATATGATTCAAGATCTTTTCCAATGTGAGTCACTATCATTTCCAAAAATGGTTACGAGATAAGTTTTAATATGATACCAGAGTAATTTCCATTATGGCCTACGGTTTATTCTTAATATGATTTGGATCGGCTATCATTTCCAATACGGCTCAGGGATAATTTCCAATATGGTTCTGCATAGGACATGTACCGGAAATGACGTCATATTACCAATGTTAAGACGTTGACTACATCGATGCTATCATATGTACTTACAATGATACCTTTCTTTTCTTCCATAACGCTTTGACCATAAAGTATTTCACAGCTAGAACTCATGAACTATGTCTCTAACCATTGGAAATAATTTGACTACCGTTAAATAAAAATACAAGTAGATCCATTCGTAAATTGGACAGTGAACGTGTCAATTAATGTCTATTAATTAGCGTTGATTTAGACGTTGGAAAATAGTAGTTTTTCATACAAATTAAGAGTGGATTAATTAAAGTTTAGTCTGTGGTCCTTTAGGAAACTAACATATTTTATACCACCAACAGAAATCTGTTGAATTAACACATTATAGCAGATACTTGAATATATCAAATTTTATAACACGAACTATTAACCATCTAATATGACTTTCTCTGTACGATTGTTTCATTTTAAATCTTTCCAGATAGATACAATGAAAACACATCCAGGAATAGTAAGTCTTTTTTTTTCAAGTTCTTCCATCTTGACATATTTTGTATTATTCTCAGCTGTTTAATTTATATGTGTGGTAGTTGGTCTTTATTTATAAATTATTAAAAATGTACGCGCAATCCTCGCAATCAGTACAATATATATATATATATATATATATATATATATATATATATATATATATATATATATATATATATATATATATAATTTGCTTTTTTATATTAACTTCACGTTTGCTTATTTAGATCCACGGTATATGATTAAATTGGAATTTAAAAGCATATAACACAAAGGACATATATGTTTGTAAAAAGTGATACTGATTAAACATAAAAATATGTTAGCAATTTTTCAGCATCACTAAGACAAAAGGAGAATATGATTTTATTTATATATATATATATACATACACATATATATATATATATATATATATATATATATATATATATATATATATATATATATATATATATATATATATATATATATATATATATATATATATATATTTCATCGTGTACTACATCTTTTCCGGGAATATATATAGTTTTCATTTTGTAAAACTTCTTTTCCAGGCCCAAAACGACTTAGCTCTTAAAGCAATCGTATGTACCGCACCTATCACGCAGTTTCTCCACATATTTCTTCCAACCTCTGTCTTTCTATTTATATATATAATTTATATTCACTGAGACCGTTCCCGTGGCCTAGTGGTTCGATCCCCGGCCGAGTCTTACCAAAGACTTACAAAAATGGTACTAATAGCTGCCTCGCTTGGCGTTCAACATTAAGAGGTTAGTGTTAGGACTGGTCGGCTTGGTGTCAGGATAATGTGACTGGGTGGGACATCATGCTACATGTCTGCGGCATGATGGCCCAGTGCTTGAATCACTATAAACTGCCACACTGCAGACATCGTAGCGATATGAATGAAAAATTGTTAAAGCTACGTTAAAAATCCAAAACACATCACATCACATATATTCACTGAATTTTATTCACGGTAGCAGTTGTTTGAGCAGATCTTGTTAATGTAGGAGCCTATTTAGTCATGTTATCTTGCTAGATTCTATTGCAAGTACAAACAACAGTAGACTAATTTTATTGCGTTCCGTTAAACCTTTCTCAAAAAGCAAAGAACATTGTCAACCTCGTGTCATTATATCGGGACCTTTAGAATAACTTATTTTACAATAAATATTTTATTTTGTTATTAGCCGAATGTGAAAGTAAGTAGTGAAGGGGGACGATATAGCGACTATGGGAATTAGCATTACCAGACCCAATGGGACGATAAAGCATCAAGATTTATAGCGAGAATGGGAATTAGCATTACAAGACACAAACCGCAGGGACGACATAGTCACAAGGAGAAATCCAATAAAAAAGATCCTAGGCAACTATAGCGACAAGACAAAACGTTCCGTTTTGTAAAGGGACAATAGGAATGGAACATGTCACGGTACTGGACATTGGTAACAACGTTGCAACGGTCTAACCCGAATACGCGCTAACCTAGGTAGAGACAAATACAGTAAAGATATACATATAGACATATACAACACATACGTAAATTGATGAACATCAGTCTATCACACATAAAATGTACACTCGACTAAATTAATTTTTAGGCAAGAGAGTAATTTGTTTTCGAGACATATGAAAAGTACCTTTGGGTTCTTCTTCTATTTTCTACTTCTTCTACTTCTTTCACAATCTCCTCACTTTCTCTATTATTCCCTTCTTCATTTCCTTCTCTGGCATCCATTCATAATGTCCCATGGCTCTAAGCCTTTCCTGCACCTTGATCCAGTTTTGATTCAGTCTTTCAAAGTCTTTTTTTTCTGTTTTCTTCTTTGTTTCTCTCCTTTGTCCAGTTATCTTTTATCTTCTTCACCTCCTCTTTCAGTACCTTTCTAATCATTTCTTCTGCTTTCTTTAATTAGCCTAATAACCACTTCACAAAAGAACAGTCTGTGAAATTCCCTATTTCTTCTGAAAAGTACCTTACATTGATCACACCACCAAGGGCTTGCTTCAATGTTCCCAATTTAACATACTTAGGCTCAATGAATCCTCTTATTTTTTCCATTTCCTCCTCTTACATGCCTTTCATCGGATCTCTCGCTACGTTCAGACTGGTCACAAAGTCTAGGCTGCCTTGATACTTCCATTCATCTGCAAGCCTTTCCACCACATATTGTGCATCCACCATCCAATACTAACTGTCTTTTAAATCGTAGAACAAATGCATCTTCCTATGTGCTGATTAGTCAACGCTGGGGTAGCCAGCCTTTGTGATTGATTATTTAAATTTACGTCGTTTTCCCCCGACTCGGCATTTACGGCGCTTTATTCCAGCAAAGCTGGATGTTTAATTACTCCTGGGGGTAGGAATTAGTGCCTCATCCGCCAGGCATTTATGTGTTAAAAGAACACTTATTAATTTGGCCATCAGATCGTGGGACTAATCAGTCCCTAACGACATGAATGTAGGCCGTTATGAGTGGGAATGAACCCAACGCACACTTATGATTAAAAAGTTTGTATTCATTTGAGATTGAACGCACCAGGTATCAACCCAAGCAGTATGTAACATCCGCTACGATTGGTCGGCAGCGATGACGTCACATTAGGGCACCTGGTATTTGACGGGTGGAAATGGTGCCACATCTCCGTCAATGTACAATGTCCGAGAGAAGCAAGGAAGGTAAGTAACTCGGCAAGCCAGCCATGGATGTTGTGTACTCCCAGAAACGCCAGCCCATACTTATTTCAAATATATCATGCTACATGTCTGAGGCATGATGCCCCAGTGCTAGACATCACTATAAACTAGCACAATGCAGAAATCGTAGCGATATGACTGAACAATTGGTAAAGCTATGTTAAAAATCAAAATCACATCGCATAACATCACATTTCAAATCTAGCCCAGTTATGCTAAAGGACAATGAAAAATACAAATAATATGTTAGCCACATGTGCAATTAGATATAATCCAGCAAGTCTAAAAAAAATTCCTACTTCTTAACAACTCTAATTCTAGTAGATAGTGTACATACTAAATGCCCTAATTGTACTATTTAACTAATATGGCTAAGCGATATATAAAAAGTTTTGTCACTATTAGGTCGTAAAAAGTTTTAAGTTTTGATGTGGCGGTCCATTGGATCAAGATTGTATTGATAATAGCTTAATCAAAATGGGATACCAAGCCAAATGGTTCCCTGGATAAGAAGCAATTTTGATGAGTGGCCCTAAGAAGGGTTTTATGTCAGCAGGCAGTAGATTTTTCATAGTCCCAAGTTTTTGCCGCCGTGTGTTGTCACTCATATGTTTCTTCGGGAAATGCCTCACACCCGGACATTAGTAACAGCACGTCTGCATAGTCCACGAGGATAGTTAGCGGATATTCCTGGTATGCTTTTGGGTACGCTGTACAAACAACCATTACTGAGGGTCGGTTTCATCTTCGTCCTAAGTGACTTCCACGCCATCTACTTTATACAGCTAATAAAGTTCCTTGCCTTATTATGGTCACTAACGGGTTAGAGTGCTCCACGATGTTGCCTGGTCGACGTCCTCGTGCTGCATGTATATGGAATATGAATGGAATGAATGTGTAGCGAGACTAACGACCGCTTTGATTTATATACTTGAAGCACGGACGTGAAGGAAAACATCCCTTACACTAAGTTCACATATTATATACACAGAAAAGGTATAAAATCACCCAATATCTACTATAAAAAACCTAAATATCTACTATCAAACCACTCCAAAGTCTACTACCCACACAGAAGGGAAGGAAAAAACCATTATATACTATCCACATACGTACGCGATCGCATACAAACCAATTTCTTCTTTCAATACGCAAATGTACTCGAACTCATACAAGCACACACAAACACACACACACACACACACACACACACACACACACACACACACACACACACAGGCACACACACTTCTATCAACACAGAAGGGGAAGAAACTACCCCAATATCTGCTATCAACACAGAAGGGAAGGAAAAAAAACATTATATAATATCCACATACACACGCGAATGCATACAAACACGCACACACACACACATCAGTAAAGGAGTCAGTGCTTATAGTCACACTACTCCACATTCGCCTAAATTGGCAACTTGAACAATCTCTTTTCTAGAGATCTGGTTATCCCTCAGACGAGCTGCTTGTTTCTAACTCCAAATACACCTGGCTAATGGCGACATCTCCCAGGCCAGGCACCACAGACACATCGCCGGCCCCAGTCCTGTCCCCACTTTAAGGGTGTGGCTGGTAGGGGGGTTGAATGGCTTCACTCTCTCAGTCTTCACTTTCAGGGATAGTGAAGACTTTTCTCTGTCTTCTTCTATTCCACAATCGTGGATGTTGTGGCCCGTCCAGCGCACTGTTACCGACTGTGGTGATGGTAGTGGCTGTGGTGATGGTACTGGTTGTGGTACTGGTACTGGCCGTGAAGGTGTCCTCACCTCAGGCTTGACCTCACACAGAGGCCTTAGCATGAGGTGAGGCAGCATTTTTTCTGCCTTATGTTTCTTCTTTTTTCTTTTATTCTTTCCTCTTCTATCATCCTGCATCGCATCCATGGCCAGTTCGTCAAATAGGCGCCTGTCATACTCCATGTGCATTTGGAGTTCCAACAATTTCGCAATTCTGGTACTTATTTTTTCGCAGTTGAATCAACGATGGTTTGCCAGACTGTCGAACGCTTTGCTTTATATGTCTGAAGAGCGGACGTGAATTAAAACATCCCTTACACTTAAACTCACAACACCCATATCATCACACAGACCGAAAAGAAAAACTCACGTTGACGTTTTTACTTCGAAACACATACAAGACATGGAAACTAAATACATATAGGCGCACTTAAATTTTTTATTATAAAACAAAGAAACGAAATGTTTATGGACTTTCTTCTATTCTGTTAAACTGAAAAGAAAGTGCTGTTGTGTTGACGGAGAGTTATTACGATCATTTACTGTCTAAGATAACGTCCCCGTCTGGCTGCAGGCTTTCACACAAGATAGGGTCGGCTTCTTCGGAACGAGCAGGAAAACGTTTTCGTGTCTACACGGCAGTCCATAAAACCTCTGTCTGGTTACTGCTGTTGCTGTTGCTGTTGTTGCTGCTCTCTCTGGCGCTTCTGAAGTCTGTACTTCTCCGTCCACTATTTTTATTTTTTCTTGATTTCCTCTCTGTAGAGCTCTTCTATCTGGTCTTTTGTCACTTCCAGCATCCTAACACTCTCTGTCTCATCAGGCTGGGTATCAGGTTTTGCCCGACACAATGTAAATTCACGAAAGCTTCGTTCAGCTTGGTTAGTCTTGAACGCATATTCATAGAAGGATGAGTCAACAATGGGCGATCAGACTGGAGACTTCCTTGCTTTATATGGCTCAAGTACGGACGCAATAGAAAACACCCGTACTATATTTGTTGGGTTGCAACGCTATGGTAGATGATCTTTATGATGATGGATAGAAATAAGTCAACAGCATGTACTTTTTTGAAACAAAGGACAGACACATTTTTTAAAACACAACATTTTTATTCAAACAACAAATAGCCAACCTATAATTTCAAATAAGCAAACAACTTTTCAAACAAATGACTTTTCACAAGGTTGACAGCGATGTGAAGTCATGGTAGACTTCCACTGAGGCAGGTCATTAGACCATTGATGTACACTATGTTTCCTTGCTAAAGACAAAATATAGCCATAACGGTCAAAAAACCATCGATCTACCTTGTCATCGTTTCTAGGAAAGTAACGATAAAAATAAGTCAATAAAGGTTTTTAAGGATAAACAAGACTGCGTTGATGAAAAAAAATGAACACAGTATTGTACACACACCATGGAATCTGTAGCTTATCATTTCACATTATTGAATCATGTCGTCTGGGCATTTCTTTTCATAAAGTCAATGATGTCGTCTTCCAAAGGCGGCAATCCATACGAATCAAAATAATCCACACAGCCCTCTTCATGAAAATAGACGTCTACCCAGTGGGTTTCTGGAAGATGACTGTCGTTCGTGTTAATGACATAAGCTTGATGGTCTTGAGGTTTGCGATGAGGATGTTCATCTTTAGCACGCACCACAGGATTCCAAGAAGCAGTGTAAGAAAAGTTGTTCAAAAGGTAATAAAGTTTCCAGGTATCCAGGTTTTGATTTGTTGATTTTTTTCTTGTTGTTTTCGCAGGTAATCATAAGTCATCAATTCAGACCTGACTTTTTGCTTGAAAATCGCTGACAAGTAACCGTTTCTTAGCTCGTCTCCGCACTCGAAGCCAAGAGAGCTTTGATGTGATAGATCTCTTGAGCAATCAACGGAGAAGAGGAAAGATCACGTAAGTCTTTATACCACTGATGCACCACTGCTTCTTCTGAGGTGAGACCCCAAGCGTCCTCCAGATACGCGTCCAATATTTCTTCTTGACTCAGCATCATACATTTATTGTGTTGAATTTGACTGGGATGCTCGTTTTGACATCTATAGAAATCTTTCTTAATCAATTCCGTAATTTCTTCTGCTAAGTGTTTGACAAAACAGGAAACTAAATGTTGTTCTTTTTTCTGACCATTTGGACGTCATCACTATAGCCTCTGCTTCTTTGTCATTGGGTTCTGCTCTCCATTCCATTTCTTATTCCCACTCCATTTCTATACATTCTCCAAAATTAAAAGAGGAATAAGAATCTCCCATAGCTTCTACTAGTCTAGAATGACTTCTCTCAAACTGTTGATTTCTATGGTATTATCGAATTCAGCATACAGGATGACCTTCACTGTGTTATCGGGCTTAGTGGATTCGCAAGCTGAAGTTCCACACGAATTTGGCCGGATTTTAAAGGGTGAAAATGTCTCTCGTCGCTGCCTTTGTATGAAGTGAAATCAATAGCCAACAATGCGTAGCCTCATGCATAATCATCTACATAATATCGTGACTGGTGTTGTCCCTAACTGTCTGGTGGCTTTTTACAGGGACAAGTACGATCTCAAGTATTTCTTCTTCTCTCAGGTTCAAAAGATTTGGTACACAAGTCTTGCCATCACAACTGAGGTCGATCTTGGACACGTTGTAGTACTGAAACTCAAAAGGATTTTCTTCGTAGGTTCTACTGAAGGCTGCATTTTTGACGATGCCAATGATTAAACGCTTGGGTAACTGTCGTTGGAACAGATGATCTTCGATCATGGATTGATAACCAGCCGGAATGGTGAACGTTTTCACTTCCACGCGTCGAATTGGATACTTGGCAGTCGTTCTACTTAAAGTGTGACTGATGTCGTTTCCCACTTTAGGTAACACTTCCACGCGTCGTACGCAGAGTCTGGCTTCTTGGATGACTGTTTTCTTATAGGCAGTCTCATCTATCAAATGGAAAGCGGTACCGCTACGATTCAGTATCAGGATGCCATTTAATCCATTCAGCAAATACTTTTCTTGCAGCCACATGTCTAACGATCAGCCAGTTCTAAAATTTTGTTGGGTCATTTGATTTTGTTTCGGCGGACGTTGAATCCCACATTGTGATTTGGTTCTTTATCCGTAATCAAATCGGTGTCATGGAATTTGCCTGCCGTGTCAGGTTTCCTTACCACACAAGCATCCAGATAAGTGTTCTTGGCCTCTTTTCCGTACGTCAAGAGATTTTCCAGGTACGATCGGTAAGGGTACTTATCCATGCTGATACTGACCAGTTCGTTGTTCAAGTACAAATCCAATCGACTGAACAAGGAATGTATGAAATTGTTGATAGGGGCTACTTTATATTTGTCCTTTATATCGGGACCATTCGGCGTAATCTCGATCACTTTCACTTTCAAATTTATGATGGGAGTTGATCCTTAGTCCTTGAGAGAGGAGACGGGATGAAATTCTACCCATTGTGATTCTTGCAACGTCATCATGGTTGGCGGTATGGCAAACAGATCCAGTTCCGACTTGGAGCAGGCGCAAGACTCTCGGTGCATCAATCTTTTTCTCTGTTTGTGATTTAATAATCAAACACGTATAAGTCTCGGACGTTTCTTCTTTTTTTGTCTTTCTAGCTCTGGGTGTGTGAAGGTCTCTAGATGGGTGTCTTTGTCGTCTCTTTCTGCCATGTCCTTGCTGTGGCATCATGGAAGCAGGAAAGCTTGAATCGGTAGTGTCAAGGGCATTTATAGGAGTTTCTCGAGGACAAACATGTCTTTACCCGTTTGTATCAAGAAATTTTTGACTGATCTCAAGAAGTCTTCTTTGGGGTTTTGTTTGTCGATGATACCATTATGGAGATATTCTTTGTCTTGAGTCAACGCGGCATCTTTCAAGGCGGGCAATCATTGTGTCACCATCGGTTTTAACAGAGGGTCCAAGAACGAAACGCCGATTTCAGCTTATTTCCGAAGTCATGTCCTTGTTGTCGAGTGACTTGGTACACTGGATACATGGCTTACAAGGTGCTAGAAAATCGTTTTCGAAAATAGAGTTTCACCATAACTTTCCCTTTGAAGGATGGAATATTTTGTCCCATATCTCCTTTTACAGCAATGTTGACAGTGTCAAAATACGACTTACTGACGGGTAAATAGTGAGGATTTACAACTTCGCGGTGAACGTAATAGGTGTTTCCACCTTCCTCGTCATTAGTCGTGGCAGAATCCACTTTTAAATGAATGACATGCAGTAACAGTTCGGAGGAGTGTCTAACCACGTTGTACTCCACCACATCAAAGTACACAAAAATCAAATTTACTACATCTTTAAGGTCTATTAGGGATCCCAAAGCCTTGTAAAAATCCATATTGCTGTTGATTTTCGGGATCAGATTATCTGTTGCCATATGTGGATGTCACCCACAATTTCAAACAAAGTACCATTAAACCTGATCGCCAACGTTTCTGTATCCTGAAATTTCATCACTAGGCGACAAGCCACTTTATCTTAACACTTGTTTTTGCTCTAAGCAGGGCTTTGTCAAACGCTTCATCGAACCTGTCAGCGTTCGTGTCCACCAAATGTTGACCGCTAAAATAATAGCCTGGTGGAATTTTCACAGTATAGATGAGGAATGATGCACTGGATATAAGCGACCTGAAAACCCAATTTTAGTCATCTCTTGCTGCAATTGTTCGTTCAGGATTTCGACATGGAAAGTGCATTGCTTTTCAGTGATGTTTTGCGTTTGTGCAGGGTGAATCATTTCGACCAGAATACTTTCTCAATAGGCAAAGTGCTCCAATTGGATGGCCTGATGTAATTTGGCCGTGAAACAGCACAAAGTGTTGTTGGGAAACACATCCGTAGAACTGTCACTGGGTAACATTGAGTAAAGTAGGTTGAATATAATTCTAGCGTTATGTTATCCGAAGGGTAACCCGAAGTTAGATGAGTGTCTAGAAGAGGATTGTTGTTGGGGTGGTGACAGTTGGAAGAGTTACAGAAGTTGGGTGCAATGATCCCGTTGTTACCGTTAGAGGAGTATTTCAGGGAAGGATTGGGAAGAAGGTAACTGATGCAACTGCTCAGTAAAATGGTCCACAAATGTTTGTTTCCATGTCGAAAACTCAAATGAACAATGTCAACACAGATGATACGATACATCACACAGATTTTTAAGCACACGTCGTCCAGATGAAACCCACAAAGGTCGATTTTGTATATCTTGCAGATAACAATTGGGTGTGACGGTGTGGTAGCTGCAGTGATAACGGTTGGGACTGTTTTGAAGGGCATGATGGTCACTTCTTTTTATAGTCGATGACTTGCGAAGCGTTGACCCAAGGATCGAAACCGGGAAGATATCCTTTCCAACGTACTTTGACTTCCTTGACACGTCGTTTTCCCACTTTTCGGGTTCTTCGTTTGAGAATGCTTTCGATGTCGTACACTTCGTCTTCTTTTTTGGTTACACGTTGTAACTCGGGCAAGTAAAACACTTCCCCGTTCATGTCTTCCAATTTATAGACGGCAGGATGACGGCCACGCACTCGTCCAGTGACACGAAACATATCAGTTGTCCAGTTGGGTAAGTCGCCTTTGCCGAACGTGCGTTTCGTTTTGCCAATGCACACCCAGTCTCCTGCTGCCAACACTCAACCTTTCTTGGGAACTCTCACCGTCGGGTACGTACCAAAGAGGTGCCCCAAAAGAGCCACTTCGTTGTCGGGAGTCACTTCTTGGGGGAAAATCGTATGCTTCAATGATAAGATTGATTGTAAGCTTGGACAAAGTGCAGTAAGATGTCGATGTACATCAGAGTGTGTTGATGCTTAAAATATTTCCACATGCATTCTTTCAAGGTGGGTCGAAAACATTCCATAATGCTGGCTTTGGTTTCGGGATTTTCGGTGGTGAAAAAAAATGAATGTCACTTTTTATCCCTTCTTTTCTTGAAAGCTTTGCTCAGAAATTCGGTGCCTTTTGTCGGTTTGCCATCAAATAGGGTGAAGACCGCTTTGTTTAAAACCAGTTTGAGGGCCGGCACTAACTCAGTGCTCGATTTGGAAGTCAATGACATGACCCAAGCAAACGTAAAAAGACATTGATGACACAAAATAAATATTTGTAGCCACGTTTGTAGGTGGAAAATTAGAGACATCGGCTAAATCAGCTTGTCATTGATGATCGATACCATCCACTCGGGTACGACTTCAGGAAAATTTCGTCGAATGGGCTTGTGTAAAGTGTACGTGGCTTGTTCTTGTTACCATTGTTGCACTTGAGGTAAACGGACACTTTTCAGTCGAGTTTTTGGCAGCACGATACAATTTCCGAACTCCTCCGTAACCTGCAGGATGGGATGGATCGTAGTAAATGCTGGCTAACACCTTATCCATTCATTTTAATTAAGCCACTAACTCTTCACTGATGTTGCTCTTGCTTCCTGTGGTATTGTTTGGATTGTAATGCTTTGCGTGTCCGATGAGGGAGAGGTTTCGAGGAGGAGGAGGAGGTCTGAACAGGGTTAATGTTCTTGTTTAACGTCTTTCTTGACCTTCCTTTTCTTTTCTATGTAAAAAGGGGTGACCATCATCATTTTAATCCAACCAATTCTGGATGTAGTTGGTGTTGTTAACTTGCGTACTTTTCCGGTGGAGTTTGAAACTCTTCTTCTTCTTTTTGTTTCTATCTTGGTCACGTGGATGGGTGATGGAGTTTTAATTAAGGTCCTAAAATCTTTCAGAATAGGTAGAGCTGTTTCGTCTGATCCATCAGCGATTGCAATTCGTGTTGTAACTGGGACATCTCTGTCAAATGAGGATTGGGAGGTAAATGCGGGGTCCGTTGTTCTTGCTAACGATGGAATTCCATCCATCGTTTGTAATAAAGTCAGATTTCGTCCTTCCATTCGATTCCAAGCCTTACGTTTGAGATCTTTTGACCCTAGAGAGCCCTTTTATTTACTTTATCCTACATATTTCTTTACACATTCCTTGTAGATCAGCAGCCCCCATGAGTCCAGTAATCACTGGTAACACTGTGGCTTTGAGTATAGGTGCTAACAACTGGTGCAAAAATCCTACGCGTTGTACCAACATTTTATTCTTTGACAAATGGGTATTTTCTTCTGGACCATGTGGAGAAGAAAGTGTCGATTCTTGGATATATATTCCTTCTGATGTAAAGACAATGGTATCGTGCCTTTCAAGACATTTAGACAACATTTGCACACGGTATCGATGACGTATTTGGAGGCGGTTTGAATCATTTGTTTTTGTATGGATGGAGGGGCTTTGGACAGGACGGGCAACACGTCCCAATGTTTGGCTAATCAAGGAGGTTCTCTTTTCCTAATCTTTCCTTTGGAGTAGAAGAGGAATGGCTTGGGGGTGACATCTTTGTTTGTTTGTTCTGGGACACACACAAGATAAAACTGACGTAGATGAATTAGCACACGCCATTTTATCGATTATTATTTTGGTCATCGCTTTGTCATAAAGGTGACGACTGTTTTCCAAAATCACTAAAAAATCCTCCCATTTGTTTGCTCCTGTTTTTCTTTGAGCGACTGTGTCTTTTCAGGGGTAGACATCGATGCTTGGCGGCTAAGCGTTTTTTTCTTCGGATGATAGGTCAAACGAAAAGACTGTCCTTTTCTTTATCCTTTTCCTTTTTGGACAGAAAAACGACGATGGTAATGGTGTGCACTTCTTTGATAGGACATCTTTGTTTGTACCAGAGCACACATAAAAAACACTGACGTCGATGACTTGGCACACACCCTTTTATATATGTTTTGTAGTAGTGTTTTAGGATTAGTTGGGTGGTTGTGTAGCCATTCTGTTTGACGACCTTATGGATCATTGCATTATCACCATAAAGAGAAAATCTAATCATCCCCTTTGATTGCTCCTCTTTTTCTTTGGACGATGGGGCCTTTTCTGGGGTAGACGCTAGTGCTTGGCTAAGCGTTTGTTCCGATGCGGGGTCCAACGACGAGTCTGTCCTTTGGTTTTTTTTCGTTTCCTTTCTGGACAAGCGGTGCACTTCTTTGAGGGGATATCTGTTGGCGTTCAGGAGGTAAAAGGCACTCATCCAGTCACTTACCACAGGTCTTTTTATACTGGAATGCGTTGCCACTGATTTTCTTTACATCGTATCAACTTGATGACAGCCATCACGCGTCGTGAAGGGGGTTTAGAAAGGACCAATCCGGGACAGTTCTTGCTTGGATGAATCAAGTCAACTCTGTAATATGCCCGATATCTCTTGGGCTTTGATTTTGGGGCAGATACTTTGTGAGCAGCTGTAACTGCAGCTAAAGAGGCGGAGGGTGTCACCGCTGGAGGAGAAGTTCTTGGAGACGCGGATTTCTATTGTTTCATCAAATTAGAAAGAAAGTGTGTCCAGTCGGGCTTGGCTGGCATCACCAAGAATGGAGAAGTGGACGAACCTGAGACTACTGGAGACGCAGTCATCCTCGCTAAAGGTCGTGGTTTGCGAATGTAAAGTTGCGTCCGCAGTGTTTCTGGTGCGGATAGAAGCGGATTTCTGTGGTCTTCTGTGGTCTTTTCTGTGGGCTTTCCTTTTTCTTTTTCTGTGGACTTTTCTTATTTACGAAGCTGTGACCTGGTCTTGACTCCGGTGTTCTTTTTCTTCTTCTGCGTATGTTGGGGAGTGACAGTTTTCTTAGGGAGGACTTTGGGGCATTGGGATCCCATTTTATGAGGGAGCGAACAATTACGCCTCCTAGAGAACCGCTACCTCCAGGTTCCAAAATAATTTGCTTTTTGTTTTGAGTGTCGATGCGTGGATCAGCCAGTTGCGTCAAAGCTACCTTGTTTCTCTCAAAATAGCAGGGGTCGTGGGTTTTAAATCCACGAGTAAATAGGCATGTGGAGTTTGATTGGCATTGTCGTACGCATTGGTCAGCCAAGACGTTCCTACTTGTTTGGCTAAGACTTGCACTTGGGATTTATATCTAGGGATTTTACGCAAGACCACGTAATGGGCATTGAAACTAATGGTGCGATGGGCCTTAATTTGTTGAAACTAACTTTGAGTGATGTAAATCACATTGGCATTACAATGACGAAATTTGCGTGTAAACCACAGTTTAATTTCTTATTCGTCTTCTCCTAACATCATGTCGTCGAAGATGACCAGATAGGTTTGACTGGGGTCAGACACGATCCCGTCGTCTTCGCCAAGAATGCCTTCCACAAAAACGATTTAATCGGCTTGACTTTCTCGCAAGAGACTGTTTGCAGATTGCCACTCTTTGTAACACCACACGATACATTGAGGTGGACGATCGACCAAATGATGTTTATGTTCAGTCAAATTCGGCAATGAATATGTTAAAGGGATGGCGAAGATACAAGGATTCCTAACTGGCAGATCTAAGTTTTTGTCGATGACTTTGAAAGTGGAGGAAGAAGGAACAGAGACAGTAGAAGTAGCCATAGTGCAGGGAATGTCACTTTTGACACAAACATAAACAAGACAAGAGTTTGTATACTTTTTGCAGGACACGTTTATTGATTTGTTTAAAATAAGAACAAAGCGAAGGCCAAAAATACATAAAAGTCAAATGGTTACGTACATCATTAAAATACACATCACAATTATCAAACTGGAATTTCAGCCAGTCTCTGTACAACATTTGTTTTGACGAAGTTGTGGCGTCCTGTCCTGAAGAGAGTCGTTTTCATAAGTGATGGGTTCTTCTTTTTCTGACACTGTAACTAACACAGGTTTAAAAATTACTTTTTTCTCTGGACGTCGGAAGTCAGGATCAGAACTTTCGGGTATAATTTGCCACTTTTTTGTCCAAGCCTCAAAACTACAACGTTTCCAGTCACGTACATCTGTCCAGTGAGGGTTTAAGTCACAAGCTACACACACATCGTCGTACACATCTTTGGTACCTAAACGTTGACGAATCTTTTTTTCCCACAGAGGTCGAGAAGTATCCAGATAAAAGCGCAAGGCTTTAACAAAATGAGTCTCTCGTGTACATTTAATAGTACCACTTTCATGGTGTTTGTTTGCGGTATCTCACTGTACAAATCGTACAGAGCCCACAAAGAATCGGCTGGTAAACGAAATCCCAGAACACAAATCACTAAGACACACACACTACACGACGACCCAAATTCATCGGACTCAGTGTTCGTGAAAACAGATGGTAATCCTTTTCAGTTTGAATACTGTCATTGATTTCCTTCCACGACAATCGCTGTATCACATGTGATAAATGTCGTGGGATGGTAGTCCTATTTTATACCTCTTTTTGTTTGAAGTAATAAGTGTTCTTTTGCACAAAACTGATCGTATCCAAATTGTTTAGTCACAAGTTCACACGTCAAACACCACACATAATTTTCCTCTACAGACAAAATTTGATAGCGTAAAAGAATTTAGTAATCCTTAAAATCTTCCGGTGAAATTCGATGTAGTATGGTCCCTTTGTAAATAGCTGGATGAGAAGCCACCAAAGTCTTCTGGCCTACGTCCAGTCCAACAGTGTCTGACCAATGGAACGTTTTCAAATTAATCAGTCGTCTTATACCATTCCAGTACCAGTGATTCCAACATTGGTGACGTAACGGATGCAATCGTTCCTTGCGTTGAACTTTTATTTTGACAAACACAAAGTAAATACGTTCTCTCATCTCAAAAGGCAAACCATCAATGTTCTCTTGTAAAGCATGCATCCAGAGATTACTGTGGTCGTCTCAATAAAGGTAGGTAATGACGATCCGGAGACTATCGAACATGTTCCAGGTAAGCCGAATCTTTCTGCTCCCACTAATGAAGTGACACACCGCAACTGAAGCAGTTTACTGTATCCCCTTCGCCCAAGTAGATAAATCCGGCTCTGGCTTATTCTTCGGGTGTAGGTCCTCCCAGATATTTAGGCAATTGTCCTCAAAAGGTTTGGAATCGACTATCAAAGTCGCACTATTCAGACAAACGCACAGGTAACAAATATTCGTCTTTCACATGCTCATTTTGATGCAGTTACGGTGTAATCTTATGGAGTGTACTCATTTTGGGATGACATCCTTACGGTGGTAAAGGCATCTCGTGTGATTGATGACATCGACCACGAAAACCAGTAAAGAGTCCACGCTAACGAGCGGCATCGCTTTCGCATCCGTTAGATTTGATACGCACAGCATCACTTTCCATGGTAGGCGTAGTAGTAGTAGTAGTAGTAGTAATAATAATATCAAAGTTCCCATGATGTCCTGCTGAAATAGCCATAGCAAAGTTCCCATGATGTGGTACTGAAGCGCTGATGTCACAGCATACGGCATCCCTGCTCTAACTTTTCCGTCTCTCGACTTTGGTAGTAATTTTCAGGGTTTAGTAGTGGTGGTGGACTTTGGTTTAGTGTAGATTCTCTGTGTCTGGAATATCGTTTACTCATGTCATCTTTAAATTGCTGAAACGAATTTGAGCCAAGATTTCACCTACTGTGCGAGGCGATAGGTCACGTTCATATGTCTTAGTTTCTTCTCCTTTCTCTACGAAATGAAGCGATCGTTTCATCTTGGCTGCCAAACGTCAAATGACTACGCTTTAAAAGCTATGGGTATCTATATCAATGTCATGCCAGTGTCTTCTCTATATAAAGGGTCAATCTCTTCCCTTCCAGTATTCATTTCTTTCTAAAGCCGACCAGAAAGATGGAAGAGCCAACACAGATCAAACTTCTGATCAGAGCTTTGCGAGGTGTCATACGAACGTTTTCTTCAGACAAGCCGACGGACTACTCCCCCTCATTTCAAAATAGAAGTCAATATACTTGCTATGTCTGTCAGAATAAAGGGCATTGGGCTACAGAATGTCCAGACAGTCAAAAAAGCAAGACAGATGTCAGAAGAGACAAAAGTCAATATACCTGTTATCACTGTCAAGAGAAATAACAATTATATTCAGACTACCCTAAGAAACAACAGGAGTAAGAGGAAAAGAGGGGTTCCGTACAAGAAGAGATGTACCCTCCAAAATGGAAAAACCCAGACACGTCCAGAAAGAGAAAAAGGAGAAGAAAACAAGACGAGACGAAAGCGAGGAAGAAGAGGAAAACCCTGTGAAATGAAGAAGTTCAAAAAACAGAGAGTGTGAACAAAGACAAAGAAGAAGTCTATGAACTTTTTAAAGTGTTGTTATGTGAATTGGACTGTAAAACTTGTACCAGAATACAACAGAAATAAACAACGTGTACCTTGGTTTTTATATTTTAGAATAAGGACCTAATTTCACGCATTCACACACGTTTATCATGGTGCAAAAAAGGTATTTTGAGTTTTAATTGATTTTGGTACAATCCCTAGTATCTCTTTTCGAGAGAGGTTGGTGGCCCTGTAAAAGGACCGTTGGGTGTTTTATTTTTTGTAAACGGGAAGCAAAAAGCTTTAACTGTCTTAAGCCTTTGCCACGGCCAACGCCTACTTCTAGACTTTATCCTGTCGACGATTAGGTAGAACTCACTAGGGCTGGTATCTCAGGCGTCGTAGGTGTGTGAACAGGGTTGGGCTGCTTGGTTCGGGAAGGGCTTTCTTCTCTTGGGTCGTATTCAGAAAGTCTGATACATTTGTTTAAGACTCCTTAACTCTTCCAAAATGTCTAAGAGTACCGTCACCGTTTGACTTTCACTGTCCGTCTTCTCTCCTAAACCTTGTTTCTTCTCTGCTGCTTCTTCGTCCTGTCGTTTCCTTCTTGCCCCTTTTTCTTATCGCTATTTCTGTTGAAGGAGGAAAGCTTGTTCTGCTTCTTTCTGCTGCTATAAACATTTCTCCAATTCATCTTTCCGTCTCTGTTTACAATCCTCGATGTATGGTAAAGAAGGAGGAAGGAGAAGGTGACGAAGGTGCTAGTACCGGAACAAAGTCTTGCGAATAAGAGAGAAAATCCACTAAATCCCAATTAAAACCGGTCTCCTCTATACCATCGCTTCTCGTCTTCACGGCTTATGAACCCCAGTTCATCGTCTTCTTAGTTTCTGTCAGGTTTCAAAACAATGTCGCATTGATTCACTGCGCAGAGACGCTAGCGCACCTATACAGGGAATGTGACGTCACAAGTAGATCTCTTTCGATTGGTACACAGACTCCGCACTGTGAATTTTGTAACGCGTATTTGGAGTGGTGAAGAAACTCAATCCGTTTTGATCAGCTCTTCCACTATCAATATCCCCGGTTCACTTCATTCCCTTCACCTGTTCTCGTCATAAGATGTGGACTAACGTCGAATCATTTACCCTCGTATCGTCGATTCTGTTCCGCACGGACTTACCTATGTATGTCAAATCATCATGGAAAATCATCAAAATCACCGATACGTTCGTTTGGAAAAGAAGAATCTATATGGAGAGACAAGGCTGTCTGAATAGAGCCCTTTCTACAAGACGTTTGAGGAAGAGAAGAAGACATACGCGATGCCCTCTATGTTAACGGAATGATGTTAAAAAAGACCCTTTTCAGGGTGTCTTATACATCTTGAAAAGATTTGATCTCTTTCCTAAAAAAATTGTGTTGATTTTATATTTATTTTTGCCTCGAAAACTGTACTTTCTTGCCTAAAACTTTGTTTAGTCGATTTTATAATTTATGTGTGATATATTGATGTTCATCAATTGATGTATGTGTTATATATGTTTATGTCTCTACTGTATTTGTCTCTACCTAGGGTAGCACGTATTCAGGCCAGACCCTTGCAACATTGTTGCCAATGTCCAGTACCTTGACGTCACCCTACATGTTCCATTCCTATTGTCCCTATACAAAACGCAACCTTTTGTCTTGTCACTATAGTGGCCCAGGGTCAATTTTGTACCTATTGTGGCCCACGATATTTTTGACTGAATTTCCCCGTGTCACTATAAATTGTTTCGCTATATCGTTTGGGTGTGTGTGTCTTTTAATGCTAATTCCCGGTGTCACTATAAATATTGTCGCTATATCGTCCTATGGGGTTTTGTAATGCTAATTAGCATTGTCGCTATATCGTCCTATGGGGTTTTGTAATGCTAATTAGCATTGTCGCTATATCGTCCTATGGGGTTTTGTAATGCTAATTAGCATTGTCGCTATATCATCTCCCTTCACTGTTGATGTAATACAATAGGAACTCGACATTGGTATACAAAAGTGAATGCTACTTTTTTAAATCCGTATTAATGTTTTGTTTCATTTCAAAAAGGATAAACTGGCAGAGGCTATGAAGAACCTAGAAAGGCTTGGAAAGGAAGTTGGGGTAAGTGAAACATTGTTTCTCTCAGTATAGTTTTGTTCAGATACTAAATTGTTTACGATTTCCTGCAAAATATTGCATCTTAGATCTATTCTGTCAAGTTAGAATGCTATTAAAGAGCTGGTACATGAGGAAAGAAGTATTGTACTGAGTTGATGAACAATGTTCTTTCTCCCTAGTATACTCTATATCCACTTATCAATGTGGTACATACCGTCTATATCCTCGATTTGTATTTGTTCTTGTTCTGTGTTGTTTATTAAAAGTTTCACATATTGAAATCTTTAGGTTAAATTCCTCTACTTGAAAATCATTATACATTGCAAATATTGTATGGCATCTACCCTTCAATCAATATAAATCATGATTAAGACTTTAACAGCCCATCGTTGTTTAGTCATTTATATCATATATAAAAGAGGGGGCCCGAGTGGTCTAAAGCGCTCACCATTACGGATCGCTGTCGTCTCACCTCTGTCTGTGTGGGTTTGAGTTTCGGGCTCGGTCAATGTGGGTACGTGAGAAAGTTTGACAGTAGCTTCTTGTGGGTCGTTGGTTCTTTCTTGGGTTTTCCAGGATTCTTCCTCCACCACTGATACTGGCTGCCATGTGTAAGATATCATGTGCTGAAAAAAATGGCGTCAAACTTAACAATAACAACAAGCACAACATTTAAAACATCGCAATTAAAAGAATGCCTCTTATTTATTTATTTATTTATGTATTTATTTATCTATTTACAGGGCTGGAAGAGTGATATGACGAGCAGTATCAAACATGCACAGGGCCAACTATCAAAGGCCAAGATGACAGAGGTTTGTTTCTTTGGGGGGGGGGGGGTATGAAATATTGCTTTAGAATATAGCAGGTTTCTTTCCTCAATACGCAGATTAAATGTTGTGCTATGAAACAGGTGGATATAGAGTCTGGAGTAGGGGCAAAATATGTTGCTAGGATCTAAAATTGTATTGTTAAAGAAAGTAATAATAATGTATAGCTCGATGATAGCTTTTAGCATCCATTAATACAAATTGTGTGAAGGAAGAAAATAACCAATAATGTATGCCTTGTATGTAACTTTCGACGCGTATTATAGCAAATACTAAGAAGGCTATCCGAATAGCTTCTTCTCCTTTTACCGTCTTGTAATATGTCTGTCTGAAACTGATGTAAGATAAAGATTTGAATATCAGTGGTTTGTTGGTGGATCAGTTAGAATGTCGCAGATATTCATGCGTATAAATTTGCTGTATGTATAAATATGTATGCCGGCATTATGATACACCTTTCATGCAGCCATGCAACATTTTCCATGCCGATAGTTAAAATAAATCTTACAATTTTACTCTCGTCTCTTGACTTTCATTTCATTGCTTATGTTGTATTCACGATAATAATTGATCATATTTATAATGTATCTGAGACATACAATATACTTTTCCTCTAACAGTTAATTACCAGTTTCAACCAGGATGTCTTTGGAATTGTGGACCAGTATATTCACTTTGCCTTCGATGCAGTAAGTATATAGGTTTGTGCTCAAAGCTATATTCTGTGTAAAGCAGGGAATACTAAAAAAATAACCAAATAAATAAAAAGGTAAATCCAAGTAGTTTCATTCCGAAGCTTTTCAATATACTTGAGCAAATTATGTATTCATGACGAATGGCAGAATGGGTATATGGAAGTTGTAAGTCTAGTGTTAACAGTTATTGTAAAAAATAACTCATCTAAGAAACAACACGCTCATGTGTCTCTTTTTTATCTACTGGTTATTTCAAAAGAGTTGGGGTTTCCTATTATTATTATTATTATTATTATTACTATTATTAATGATGATGACGACTACAACAATTATGCTGTTTTACACTCTTCTCACTATATAAATGAAAGCAATATTTCATTTAAGTTTAAACATCAGTAGATCATGAAGGCTGAAATTTTATATAAAAAAAAACTATAATTCGTTTAATTTTATTTGTTAATGCCATGGTATTATTAGTTGTAATTAGGTATATTTCATCCACAATATCTGACCGTGTAAACAGACACGAACAATCCTGTAAATAAAGTCAAAATTTAATTGATTTAGAAAATGTCTTTTCCGCGGAAAAAATTTCCACTTTTTTATATGGTGCTGAAGGTAATGAAGGAAAAGTTTTTCTCAATGACTTACTGTTTGCGTATACTGCTCAATATATATATATATATATATATATATATATATATATATATATATATATATATATATATATATATATATATATATGGGGAGGGGGGTTGAATTAATTCCTAGTCGTAAATGTTCTATCAATTCCAAAAGTTTAGAGTTTCCAAATGATCTCCCAGGGTAATCCAAATGAGAGTTTGTGTTGTAATGATGTATCAACAATATGGAAGAATTGCTTTCTTATAATCCCAAAATGTCTTTAAATGAATTTACAGTAATCCTGTGTCAGCTGTATATCTAAATAGACTTTAGAGATGAATTCACAGTAATTCCGTACAGCTATTACATATCCAACTAGTCTGTAATTGAATCTTATAGCCCTGTAATTCCAAGAAATGTTTATATTAAGTGAATCGATCCTCTCAATATAACTCTTCTCAGACGGATAGTAAAACTATGAATACCTAATTCTACGAATAAAGTTTCTTATATAGAATTCCGATACGCATTAGAGTGCACACAATATGGGCTTAAATAAATCGTCGTGGCATTTCGAAATCACAGACCATCTGTTCTAATACCGACTAAAAGTCATAAATCAGGTCAGTTTGGCCTTTCCCTAGAACTCACTTCCCTGTCGGATCACGTGATGTTTGTTTGCACTTAAAGTATATTTAACAATTGGAACTTTATGAATTAATCGACGCACTTGATAATGACTCATCTTACAGTGCGAACATACTCTCATATGATATTAGCATTACAAATGTCATTGAGTAATTGACCCTTTCAAAGAATAATTATGAATGATAATATACATAATATTGATAGATGTACATAACAAATTTTAAAGATGAAAAAATATATCCAGCAGCAAGAAAACGAACATGTTAATTTGAGTAATAAAAAACTGCATTATCTTTCTAGCGAGGGAATTATTTTTGGCCGAAGACATTGGACTCACCGCGTTTGCTCGTTACTAAGTTATGTCTCTTTTACCACCTAAACAACAATGTAAATCTGGCATGGTGTAAATATGCAGATAAAACCAAATCGTGGAGCAAAGGTTGTACTTTGCCTGATGTATTTATCCGGTGCATAGAATCGCATCAGATAGGGTAAAGTAGTTCACATAATGTAAAAAGTGTAATTTATTGCAATATATATGATCCTAAACATACCGTTCTTGCAAATCGCTATTCGAATTTACATCAAGAATGGCAGGGGTTGTCTGTTGAAATGTGCATTTAATCTTAAAATCATGAATTCAGAAGAACGTTTGGTGTGTAATAAATAAAATATATCGTTTTCCGCATAAATATATTTCATCTTATGATACGACCTATGATATTTGTACTTGTGATTTTGCCACTTGGTCAAATATTACGATACAATATAAATTGTATTAACGTCGGAAAAGATAATCGTATTTTAATATGTTGCTGTTGTAGGGTGTAACGCCATTTTTCAGACACGATAGGCTATACATGGCGGCCAGTATTAATGATGGAGGAAGAACCCGGGAAAACCCCAGGAAGAACCACCGACCCACGAGAAGCTACTGTCAAGCTTTCTCACATACCCACATTGGCTGAATCCGCGACTCGAACCCGCGCAGACAGAGGTAGGATGGCAGTGATCCGTAACAGAGAGCGCTTTAGATCACTCGGCCACATTTTAATGTGTGTGTGTGTGTGTGTGTGTGTGTGTGTGTGTGTGTGTTCTGGATGCTCTTTTTTCTCAGCCTCCTCGCCTAAGCATAAAGTCTATCCTCTATTTCTAATTCATTTCGTTTCTTTTTTTTTAATTCTAAATTAATCTCTTCTGAATTATTTCTTTCTCATTCATCTGAGAAATGATAATTCTAGAATATGCTTGCTTTGGAGAAGTTGTATGAAGTGATATTTCCAAAGTGTATTGTTAGTAATGACGCGTGTCTCGGAAGTCATTAATTCAGGAAAAAAGTGTAACATTTATCACTCTTAGTTATGTTGTTCACACTCGAAATTCATGCAGTCACGTGAATGTGATATTTAAAATTTGAAAATTTGCATCATTGAATCCTGCCAGTAAAATGAAATTTAACTTTCTTGTTTTCAGTTAGAAAACAAACTGGGCAAATGCACTCCTCTCTGGAACATGTACAACTCTATATTTATCGTGTCTATCTGCAAGTACACTATCGATGCTTTTGTAAGTAAGATGAAGATTTGTTACGTTTGTTATAATTATGTTTTTACAATATTTAAGCTTATACTCTGAGTAAAGTGTACATGGGATTTATACTTATTATTAAAGTACTGATTTTAGGGCTTTTAGCGTGTAACGGTATATCAGTTGGTGTATCTACTACTAAAGGTTCGATCTCATTCTTTTAAATATCCAAAACATGCATTTGAATGCTATAAATATGCAAAATTCCAAGTTTCTTAAAGACAAGAAAGAAGAATTAAACCTTTCGATCAATCCTCTATAATATTTACATACAAGTTGTTGTACGATTATTTTATTTTCCATAACTCATGTTATGCCTTTCCAGAATGGTTTCTGGTTTTCCATGGGATGGTGCCTATTTTTCTTCGTGCCTGGAATTATATTGGCTGTTAAACTTGAGAAGTACTTTCGGAGAATGAACTCTGTCGGGCCACTTGATGACTCGCACTCGTAAGTATGAATAACTGCCGGAGGTGAGGTTGCCGTAATGTAAAACCAATTCATATAAGGTTTAGATGGATAATGATTGATGTTCTTAAATATGAGAAATGCTTTAAAGAAATTAAAAAGGAACTTACACTTTAAGTCTGTAATTTAGTAATATAGGTCATTCTTGGGACGCTAGCAACATCTGTTAAAATATTGATCAACGTTGAAGAAAACACGTGGCATAGCAATTCCATTTTGCTACATAATTCATAATGGTATGAATCCTATTTTCGTGTTTACTTTTAGATTTACATTTGGGACGATGGAAACAATACTATGGTACTGTGGAATATATATATATATATATATATATATATATATATATATATATATATATATATATATATATATATATATATATATATATATATAATACTATCATACAGGTTGATTTCTTTCATAGGAATCCGGAATGATTTTGTGAATAGATGAGAATGTATTAAAAAGTCGTCATGCGAGTGTGTCTGCTATGCACGAGTGCATATAACACCGATTGAATAGCATCATTTTTGGAAATGTGTGCTGAGTCGTGAGGGAATATGGGCTCGTGTGTGCAGGCAAGGCGCTACGTGCCGTTTACCCGTGGACCTGGGTTCGAATCTCCGTTGAGTATTAGTTAAGAATTATCTAACCTGTATGATAATATTATTTGCATCAAATAATAACTCTGCCTACTATTATTAAGCATTCTTCTAAAGAATCCAGGGATAGCACTTTCCGTTCTGTATGGTGTATATTTATAATTCTTTATATATATATATATATATATATATATATATATATATATATATATATATATATATATATATATATATAAAATTCACGGCTATTAAAATATATATCATGATCTAATTCAATGTATATCAATCCTTTCTTATCTCATTTAATTTCATGCTTTGCCTTGATTGACAAGTATGCATGACTCCATCCAATCCTTATCGTAATACGTAGTATATTTAATATTATATTTGACTTAAAACCTGCGCTCAGTTTTCTTCTTGCATTTTTTAAACAGAAAATCATATTTCATTTTTAAGAGGAGCTACAATACTCATTACATACATTTATTTTGGCTTAGACTATTTTAATATTTTATCTTATACAGCATGATCCTGTGGATGCAAATCTCGTTTTAGTTCATATCATAGCCAATATGTCATTATCTCTTTTATATTCTAATATTTAGAGGTACTGCATTATTACAAGAAAATATGAACCAGTTTTTTTTTCAAAAAGAAATAATGCCCGACTTTAAGAGTCTAATATTTTAAGAAGAAGACAAAAAAAAACGAGTTAGTTTTTCCCATACAAATATAGTAACCAGTAAATAAAGAGAACTCATTAAAGAAACAATGTAATTGAATTTATGCTGGATTCCAAAATAAATACACATCTGTAGGTTCAACAATACACAAAAACAGTATTAAAGCGCTCAGTGACCTTTGAACTTGGTCGTGTGCTATCACTCTTGTAAAAAAAAATGTCTTTTCGGTCCTCTTATAATTGAAATTTAGAGTTATATTATCAATAAATGCGTATGGAAACAACTTTTGCAGTTGGTCTGGAATAGAGGAATTATGTTTTTATTTCGATTCAACTAAATTCTATTTTTCTTTTTATGATGGACTAGATTTATTAGATGAGTCGATTCCGTACAATGTACATGGACTGGCCCTGATGCAGTTGCAATTGTGTTTTTGTTCTGTAATTGAATGTATGGAATCAAAGTGAAGAAAAAAATGAATTATTTTAATTCAAATTCTTAAAAAGACGCAGAAATAGATATTGTCTACTGATGAATAGCATATTCGTTTCGTTTTGAGTGCAATAAAGAAAGTATGATTTCTGTTGAAAATGTAGTCGAAATTGCAGTACAGTTTCGCGGTGTGGATTAATGTTTTGGAACCCACGTAAGTTTGATTAGCAGAAATAACTAAGAAAGTACATTTTAAGTAAATCCAAGATGCATTAAATGTGTGTACATGTATTGCATTTGTTATTACCAGTTAAAGACGACATACAATTTTATGTCCTGTCACTGAAATGGTCCTTGTTGGAGGGCCCCCGGCTATTTACATGACATGTAGGACTTTTATTGTTTCTATAAATACAAAGATTGCAGCAGCGGTGTGACAGCCCATTTCGCCAGCGGAAATAAGAGTTTGTCATCGTCTAGGCTTATCTGGCTGTTAGGCTATTGGTTTTCTTCCAAAGCCCGCCCTTTTCAGTTGCATTGTCCCCTCGAAGCTTGTGTTTTGACTGGCTTGTAAAATGGGACGTCTCTGAGACAGGCGGGAGATCTCCTAGCCTTAAAATATATTTGTGTCATTTTAAGGGACACTTGGGAGCACGAATGATAGTCTGAACCATTCGATTTCCAGATAATTATGGACATTTTTAAATAACTGTTTAAATTATTAGAATTGTATTTCACTACTGCGAGTTTCACGTCTGTTCTGGACATTGTGGATATCGCGTTCATCGTTTGCTTGGTTGAAAATTTCTTTTTTGACTCAGTGAACTTGTCCACAATGTTATCTTATTCCTTTCTTCTTTCAAATGATCCAAAACAGCTAGTTCATCCACTGACAAATCTAATGAATCAAGCTCCGGAGTGTGCTACATAAGCGTACATTGTTTGTTTACAACCAAAAGTAGTTCGTAACACATGATACTATCTTAGACATACGTGTCATGCAGTATGGAAATATTCAGCATAATTCTGACAATGTAAAGTTAACGGATAAAAAATAAATGAGTTTATAATATATATTGTTTGCCTTCTTGCGAAGCGGCTGCTCGCCTGTAGTAACGTTTGATGTGGTATAGCACCTTCTCCTCGTGCTCTATATTTCACAAGGCAAAACACTATAGGAGAACAGTACCCTCTGGGGAAGGCCAAACGATGTTTAGTTCATATGACATTTTCTCACCCATGCGAAAGAGAAATCTACTTGTTTTGCTAATCTTACTTTTCTTGTCTCAGTCTAGTCATCTCAGACCAGTCGTCTAAGTCAAGGTGTCCATGCGCTCAGAACTACATTTATAAAAGAAAGCCTTGTTGTCTTCTGCTGTGCCTGACGTAGTTGTACTAAAATCAAACAACAACAACAACGGCAACAAATATATAACAAAAACATAGTAACTTAAGTTAAATCCATCTTTGAGAACACACCATACAAAAACATTTCGAGAGAGACAAAGACAAACGCATATGATGTCGAGCTTTTTGGTATTATGCTTGTTCGTTCCACACAGCATGGTCAATTTTATCCTATATGCAGGCCTAGCTCAGTACAATTTTAAATCAGCGTCATTAAATGTAGCTAAAGCTACCTAACTGGTTTTAAATACTTAGTGTGAAACAAAACATATGCTGTTAGCTACATTAAATGACTCTGACCTGAAAATGACTGTGCTACAGACTGGATAAAATTCTCAATGCTGTGTGAAATGAACAATATAATAGAAAACACTGATCGATACATATAGACTATAGACCTATACACTTCATAGCCTCCCAACTCTCTTAACAACTACGGAAAACTTAGTGACAGTCAGAAAAGTGTTATATAAAACATGTTTGTTTCTAATTTGTTAAGCATCTCCATTGTGCCCGGGTTGAATCAAAAATATACCTAAAATATTTAATGACAAAAATACACTTACCAGCCTGAATGAATCATTTATCCGTCAGCACATTAGTCCATTAGCAAATTTCACTGTAGCACTTGACATATTTCCAGTACAGAAAAATAAATCTTCAAAGAATCCGTGAACTTGAAAGTTTAGCACATGATTATCCGCTATGGTCCGTTTTTGGAGGCTATATTATACACGGGGGGTAATTTTACAATCAATATTAAGGACAACACAAGTATGTCACACACAGTTTCACCTCCCCCAAAGAAAAGAATAGTTACATACGATAGTGACACAGATCTCTAATTACCCATGAATAATAAAGCAAGATGCTACTCTTCGTTACAGCTTGTACTAAGTATAACTAAAGTAGAGCTGAGTAGCCAATATCGTTTTATTGTTTACAATATAACTTTTCGAAATTGAAACTGATGAAGAAAAAAAAAAAACAGTTTCTTGTAATAAATAATAACTATTTATTGTCAATTTCATATAAGATCCATATATTAAATATGATAATACATCATTATTATGCGACGTTTTATGTTGTTATTTTTCTTTGCTCACGTGTATAAACTGTGTACTTCGGACCCAACGGTCACACCACAGCCCTCATTAACATACTTATATTTATGCGCCGCACATAAACATTGTACTTTTCTTTACAATAAAATATTGGGTGAGAAAAATAATCTACGATGGAGTTTGGACCGAGACAAGGAAATCCCAAGCCTCGTGGGGAGACAAATAATATAAACCCTTGACTGAGATTTCCTTGTCTTGGTCCGAACCCCAACATAGATTCTATATATCTCATGGCTATTGCGCCAGACAGAACTGGCGCAATTCTGTTTTTAGTTATGGTACCCTGGCGTCAAGTGGAAATAATTGGTCTCTTTAAAATACTTCTGTAATTAGCTTATCGGAACTCGAGACATTATAATGTGTTGGACAAAATGAAATAAGCTTTACCAGAGGCAGGTCCATATATGAAGCATCAAAATTAATGAATACTTAAAATGTCAGGGCTCGACTAAAAAGGCCAACTCATAAAAAATAAGCAAGCAAACGAGCAACACCTCCACTCGCTAAAAATCACCACAAAACCAGAAAACAAAACCAACAAAATACAACTGCGTCTTGCTTCAAATATCATGGAAAACTGAGTACGAAATTGTAAATCAGTTTGTACTACTGTAACAAACATTGTGGAAAGAAACTTCAAACTACATTTCTATCTGCAATGGTAAGATGCCTACATATTTTATCAATTCAAGAATATGTAAGTTTCTTCAGGCACAAACACATGTAAATGTACTAGTAATTCAGATGTAATGATGAGCCACATAAAGGAAATGTGATCTTATCTAAATTTGATATATTTATTCATTAAATATTTTGATATTCAAAGTTTGTTCTTATCACACTTTTTGTGTCGTGACTACAGTTTCACTAATCATTTTCAATGTTTTTCGTAAATTCAGATTTTAAAATCCCGTTATTTGATTGGTTTACAAGAATAACATATTCATGACAATATTCGCAGACATCAGAGTTTAAAACTCAGTATTAAGATCCTAAACTCTTCCAGAAAGGCACGTTTTAACCTTACGGCAAACTTTAGGATTTCCAAACTTTGAGTAATTCATCTCTTATTTACAGAAGATTAAGATTCTCCGGTGTCTGTGTTTGTTATCATATCAATATATTTGTATTGTTTACAAACTGATTTGAGTACTGCAGAAAGTGCGACAACTAACTCTGCCACGTATACACATTTATATTTAATAATTTATGTGGAGGTTATAATATGAGGTAAAACTGTGTATTTTCTTCATATCGGGACGTTTTGGATGACGTTACAAATTACATTCCTACCATTATGTGGAATAAGCAGAGTCAATATAATTCTAAGCGTTACTTTCTGTTCGATATTGAAGCAACAATATTCACTGACGAATATTATTCATTTATTTGTTCAAATAAAAGTAGAGGACTCAACCAATCTAATTGACTTCGCACTCACTGAATTAAATGACGACAATGTTCACATAGGTACAGCCAATAATACTATTATGCATATACATGTGAAGCCATTACATCTTTTGTATAGACGTTGTCTAATTTGGCCCTATAATTTCCATTAAACTTTAAAGGATCTACTGTTCCACGTTAAAAAGGTATTGAGTACATATAAACTAAATTGAGACTGATAAAGCTATGTTTGGAGTATAATGGTCGTCCCTTATCTTTTTCAGGTCAGAGCCAGTCTTGGAAATGAAAGATAACGTAAGTTACTCTTGTCTTAAGTCGTAAAAATCAGGACAGCTGTGCTTATTATCATGTCACAAACAGTTATTTCATGGGGGCGGGGATGGAGCTAATATGTAATATGCAGCAATTGATAAATTGAATTATTTACTTGCTGCATATCCTAAGTAACAGTTGCATCCTATGTTGTCCAGATTGTATCGACAAACAAATATTGCGACGACTTTGATCAAGAAATTGCACGTCTACCAGTTTCCGAACTAAGGGAGGTGGATGTTAGATTAAAACAATGCGATCCCTTTTCACCACTAGATCATCACATTCTTCAAAACTGTGTTAGATCAACGTTTCGTTGTCACATCCTGCCATTCCTACTAGAAGAGGCAAAATAAAGACTAATTGAAAATAAAATATTTTACTTACCATCTTATCCTGTTTCTGTTGAGTGAACTGCACTTCCATTAGGCTCCTTGTTTTTAGCTTTTTTTTTATCAAGGAGCAGCTCTCATTGAGAATCGAAATGTATAGGGTTTATCAAGATTTCGATTATGGTTTAAGCATTGTACACGAAGGTTTAGGAATCTACTTGCAGGGTAAAGATGAATTTCACATTCCGAAATCGTTTACCACTAATGTCAGAGCTAGTAGCAAACCTAGTTAAATTATGTACAAAAATATGATTTATGATTTATGATTTTTTTAAAAAATTTCTTTCTTTGTAGGCATGAGATATTTATCCGTGAGCTCGACCCGCTTATCCAGATGTTTCGGACTAAGCCAATTTGTTACACATATCTCCTTCTGACAAAGAGTTATTTTCTTGTAGGATATACTAAATTAGGTATAGGTTGTGTTAGTCAATATTTCCGTAGATTTAACGCAAACCTTAAATTCTAAATCCATATTATTTTTCTTTACTACAGGTATTTTGCGAAAAGGTGATTTCAGTTCGGGAAATGTCTTCACCTCTTCGCTCCATGATTTTTAGAATTAATCCTCTTAAGCTTTAAATGTAATTGTTTATTTGAACGTGTTCTTTTCTTTGTCAATGGCGTGGTTCTTATTTATTTATTACTTTGTAAAATTTGCTTTGTTTCTTATCAGCAACAATAAGTTTTAAAGCCATTTATTGGGTACTAATATTAAATTATAATATGATGCAATCGTCACAAGCTTGTTTATTTTTTTTTTTGGCATAAGCTGGCACGAGATAAAAAAAATATTTTTTATCGCAAATAGGAAATATTTGCAATAGAACACAAATCCCTGTTGGAAATAGATCGTATCCGTCCATTACATAAAAACTAGTCTTTCAAATTAATAATCTTTATTTCTGTTTTGTAGCAGTATTTCATTGTTAGCAGTGTGATGATTGTTGTTGCCTTTGTTGTTGAGGGTAGTGGTGTTTTGATATTTTGCTTTATATTTATTCTTCTTTATGTCATTTCACTTGAGTTTTTAATTGAATATAAATCCATCCAATGGATATAAAAATGTGTTTTATGTACATAAGCTGAACTGTTTAAAATATAATCAATAATGAATATTAAAATACTGCTCCGTTAAACTTCCCCTAACTAGATTTCGTTGGGCATATGGGATCTTGAGCCAGTTCACAATTACCGAGTGGTAAATTGGAACGTCTGTCTACTTACAGACAGATTGTGATTCCTATATAAGTTTTAATTCTAATCTTTACCTGGTAAGTTGGAGAATGAGCGATGGGAGAGGCTCACTGGACTCTACGTGCATGAGAAAAATGGAAAAATGCTACTAACCATTGTTCATTTAGAACCACATAAAAGTGTAAGGTAAATTGTACAAATAACTCACTACAGAATGAGTCTCAACTTACTATTGTTATGGATAAATTTAGATGGATTCAAACAGCTCTTTTTAAAAACAGAATAAGATGCACGGTGACATCACTAAATGCTTTTTGATCTAATTGCATCCTCTGTGAAACTTCAGTTACATGAGTATTTTAATTTAGCACCTTACCATTTAAAAGATTTTGATAATTCTTGCGTCGATACAAGCATATACCATTCGTCTAAAGTGCTTTTCTTTGCAAATGATAATAATGATAATGATAATAATAATAATAATAATGTTATGTGATATGTACAGTGAACAGGATGTAACTTAATGTTATGTGATATGTACAGTGAACAGGATGTAACTTAAGCACCGTTCTGCCAGGCTGACTGCCTTGTAGAGATAAATTGGTCGGAATTCCAAGCTACCACCGTGTTGGATTGGAATTCTACGTGTCCTTTGATAATTTAAAAATACCCAGGACCCCTATATGCCCCACGAAATATACATTTTGCCAGACTTTTTTCAACATACCAGCATTTTACATGTATATAGTTTTACATTTAGTAACAAAGCTGAAAACCGTGAGTTTAATATTACTGTTGCTTGACATAACCTTGTTCAAACTAAGTACAAATACGTTACAAATTTAGGCATCAATTGTTTCAGTCTGTTATAAATACCATTATAAGCTGGTTTTGTATATGAAGAGAATAAAATGGGAAGTAAAATTCTCACCCTGTCAGCAACTTTCTTATTCATTAATACACAGAAGTTAATATATGTTGTAATGTAAAATTGCACGTTATCTGAAAATGCATTGAAGAAAGATAAATTAGTCGGTTAGTCGGTTATCCACTGTACATAACTGAATAGTAACTTATAAATGAGTTACTTTTCATTCGTTTAGATTCACTATACCAGACTATTTCGTACGTGCTGTAGCGTGATTTCCATTTTAAACTGGATCTAATTATATGGATTTATTTAGTCATTTTTATATTTATCCCTACTAGATGTTGATGATTTCTATAATATATAATGTTCCTTCTACATGATAAGGTTTATTATTGTTGCTGATTGTTGTTTTTTAGACCTGGCATTCACCCGTGTGTCCAGAAAACTGGTGAGCTTGATGTTTGCATAAAATAGTTTACATCAGTTGAGGGACTATAGGATCCGGACTTGATATCATCTTTAATGGAACAATCGATCATCTTACACAAGATGAATTATTTTATTTTACCTATAGAGTATACATTTATTATTTAAGACACCTTCAAAATCGGCCTGGTAATCCCTTCGTTCCTGAGAATCCGAAATTTTCAGTACGTTGCACGTTATGGTGTTTAGGTCAGTTACATAAAAAATTATAGAAGTTCTTGGCGGTATACTGTGGCTTTTTGTATAAAAAAATATGTTCTGGTTTAGGACAGACAAGTTCATCACCATATCAAGATATCAACATCAACATATGAAAGACTGAGTAGCAAATAAATACACTTGTATCAAGCGCTCTCTCTCTTTGGCAACAGTGAACGTTTGACGGATTATATTAACAAATTAACTGATGTACATACAAAATGCTTCAAACATGAATAAATTACAAAATAAAAAATAAAAAAGGATATTTGAATACAAAATAAAATACGGCGGTTCTTCTTCTATATTGCCTGACAGTTTCGTTTGGTTGTCAGCTTATCAAAATGCCTATTAAAGTCCAACACGGATAATCTTGGGCTAATCTTTTGTGAAATTTCAGGTAATAACATCATGTAATTGTGGTTGTTTCAGAAAATTAGATAAACTTAGATTTTAAAGCTGGTGTGATTGATATAAAATAAGAGTTAAATATCATATGGCAATAGTAAAACGAAATTTAGGGATAGTAAAATGGTATTAAGCGTTAGTAAAACGGCATTAAGCGACACTAAAACGGCATTAAGTGACAGTAAAACGTCATTAAGGGATAATTAAACGGCATTAAGCGATAATTAAACGGCATTACGCAATAGTAAACGGGCATTTTGGGATAGTATAACTGTATTAAGCCTTAGTAAAACAGCATTAAGCTATTATAACAAATATATTTCTTCCACAAAGAATATAGTAGTTGTACCTTACTTTCTTTGGTATGAATATCGACATGTGTAATTGGGATATTGTTGAGAATTTAATCACTAGCGGTATGATTGAGTGAACAAGGCGATCGAGGGAAATGGTTATTTTGTGGCGTCCCTACTTTGCTACATAGAACAGATTTTATGTCATTTACCCCACATGAACCATCCCCACCCAAAATATAAGTTTGCGAAGCAATGTGCCGGTTAAAAATAGCGAAGGTGAAATACTCAGAAAATTTCATCTGGAAAAAAATCCCACGTCACTTTGCGTCTGTTGGAAATGATTTTAATCGAGACTTTAATTATCAGCTAGATATTTAATCCGCATCATTTGTTATTTAGTTTTTAAAAAACATTATATATGTTTTGTTTTGATACTTGTAGTAGCATCTTAATATCTGCTTTCTTCTTTTTTAATAAACTTGCTTTTGTAATATACATGTATTTGCGTTCTTTTTTCAACTACGTTATCTTTACTGTTATGCACTTAGCGAATCATCCATGTCAAAAGGTTACATTTTCTTTACTTACGTTCTAAAACCGTGACCAAGCATGCTTTAGAATAGCGATTAAGTTTCAATAGAGATATCTGAACTATTGATGTCAAAACATTGTATTATTGATGATATTAGTTCTTGCATGTGCTCTTTTAAGAGAGTGTCTTATATAAACATATATAGTGATTTTAATGATCAATAGAGATAATAACAGCTTGCATGACACTGACAAATATCGGTGTTGCTCGATATAATTTAAATTGTCTGGTATGATCATTTCGTGTTGAATTAGGACAGCAAGAACCACATATCTGATAGTTTTAGTGTACAACATTGTTTGGCGAATTCGCTCACTTTAAGTTTAGTTTTTTGTGTTGTTTATTTGGCTGATTCGAGAATGACAGGTAAAATTCTCCGAGCCATTGTCGTTAGATATGTTTTGCATAATGCCAAAATTCATGCATCTGTCAAAAAGTTACAATTTAACCCAACATGTTGTCAATTGTAGATTTTTGATATTTTAGCACGTAGAATTCTGTAGCGTTAATGTGACAAGGGTGCATCTCTTTTCTGCTACCAAAAAGTAATCGCAAGATTTGTCTTATTTCAGCTTGTCTTCTATGCCAATATGTCTACTTCAAACTCGTCAATTTCTCTTTTATTTCTCAAAACCTAGAGAACTTCTCATTTCTCACTGTTACCTCTATTTGATGATGAAGCTGGTGAAAACAAGGAAAATATCTTCTGCTTTAATATACAGTGGTTCAAATGTACACTGAATTCGACAAGTAAAACATTTAAACATCACAAGACCATACTTACAAATTTCGGAATAGTTCAAGAACCACTTATTACAGAAAAAACAAAAACGATAACCATAGTCCTGGAAACCTAATCGAACTTGAAAGATCCGGTTTAATGTACAGGCTTCGTACTTGGACATTGTGGAAAAAAACATCCTGTTAATTGATTACTATATTTCACTTTAAAAAACATTGATTTTAAATACAGGTACATCTTGCTGTTTTGAACAAGAAAATTAGATACGTGCGTGAGCGGCAGTTATAGTTAACACTATAGCCAAATATTGGACACTAAACACAAATAACGGAAAATAATAAAGTGCAGTCACATTTATTTTACTTACTGTGGAGTAGAAATGTTTGAACTAGACAAATTGAATAGTAGACAAGAAACGTTAACTGAGTAAATAAAGTGATACTTTACACGTTGGCATAACATAGTTTTGAATAAAAACGTTATTACGGCAGAAGAATTGATACTGTTCAAGTTGAGATAGCTTATATGGAAGTTGACTATTTGTGAATCAACGGGGAATAGGCAATGATATATTTGTTCTTCATAAAGTGATGACACGCTTATTTCTATCATTTTCTGCCAAGCTGTTCCTATTTAAAATTTTACCAAGGATGATATCCTTTATATCTAATAAAAAACCTAATGCATGATAAATAATAACATATGGCAGGCTTTTTTAATTAAATGAACTCAATATATCGTATATTGCTGTTGGACTGCTAAAAGTTTTCATGTAGACTCTAATGCTATCTTTACTGAAGCCAACTTATCAATAGTTCTTTTTTATTTGTAGTAATATTTCTTTATAATTACTTTGCTATTTCGATATGAAGTCAGAGATAAACAAAAGTACATTAAGGCACTTAAACTAATGCACCATTTGTGACTGGTTAAGGGGACACTGTCTGCGTATGAGAATTCATTCTGACCACTATTTGGGAAGATTTCTAGTCCATATTAATTGTAATGAAATCTGCCCTATTGGCAAGTGAAAATCAAATGTGAGGCACTTAAAACACAAAGCACGAGTGTAGAAGAAAAACATGTGTGATTTGACCTTACGGATGAGGTCTTACGTTCGAGAGATTAACACATGTTCGACTTCGTGGTAGATGATACTTTTTACAGAATTACTGCACAATTGAAACAATGATAATCCATGAGAATCTTGTTTGTGCAAAATGGAGAGGTAGGACATTTCTTTTGTCTAAGACCTGCCATATTTAGTACTATAGAATTTTCTTGCTCTGAGAGGCTAAACGAAGATATACATTGCTAATATTCTAGAAGTATTAAACATTGTGAAATTTCATTTACCAGGCCAAATTTGAGTTCTTCAACAGTAACTGGCTGACTATTGTCTGATTTCATTGTAACACCATTTATTTAATCGAAAGCAGGTCCGACTACATTCAAACTTCAAAGTTATTGTAAAAAATATCAAAGCCACGTTTCATTCATCAACAGAAAGTATCGTATTCATATTCTAAGAATTATCGAAACTGTGCTTTAAATATTGTTATAAAATTATGAAATACCAAACTTTTATATGAATAATAGTGGGTTCTCTGTATATTTTTGTGAAAAACTTGAACACACATGATATTTATAACCGTTGACTTCAATACAGCTCACATAAACTGTAGCTGATACGGTAAATAGAGATTGTTTATGTTTTCAAAGATGATTCGTCATTTAATTTAGTGACAGTTAACAGTTAGGTATCTCTTCATTATATAAATTTGGAACGTTTCTAATAGTAAATCTTCTTTACAGTTAGACGGTTAAAATTAGACCCTGAAAACGTTTAAAAATGGAAGAGTTTGCACGGGTTTAGTCCCTGCATCCCACCTGGTTTTCAACCCCACAGCCCCATGACTACTTGTTTGCAACCACACCGAATCCCACCCCAACAAAGTAACGATGTCATTCCAAAAGATTGTTACTCTATAGAACAAAGACTGCAACAACAAAGCTTATATCCAGACAAAACAGTAATTACCAGCTTTATAATATACAGGCAGGACTATCTCCATTTGTTTTCTTATAGCATCACATGAACACTGCATACACTACAGGAGGCCTGTATCAAGTTTCAGTATCAAAAGTGTTATGTATATTTTATTTAATTTACATAAGATTTAATTGAATAGTATAATTGTTAGTCTTAAATTTTTTAATTCCATTACATGATGTTGTAATGTAACTTTATTTACCGGATTTAAAATTTTCCAGAAATTCATTTTCCAGATATTCATTTCAGTTTCGCAAACACTAATAATACAAACTTTGTATCTAATGCTGACCTAGTTCCTGGCCTTGATTCATAGTCAGTAAGAGTCCAAGTTAACAATTATTTTTATTTTTTTAAATTCTTTCTCACATTAAAATTCATAAAGTGAAATCGAGGCCATGCTTGTAGTGCGTGACAAATACATGTAGCAATTGTTTCAAACTCTGGTTTTTCCAGTGGACTGACCCACGTCCGGGAATCTGTTTTGCGCCGTAGCTAGATGCATTATTGATGTATTGAGAAAGAATAGTCATTATGTGTCTTAACACTGGAGAAGTTTAAGTGTTTTATGCTGTGTCTTGTCACCGGTTTTGTTGGATGTGTGTGCTAATTATTTCGTTTTCTTCAATTTATTTGGATTTCAACAGATTATTTTTCCCTGGAAAGACTTGTGCTCTAAATTAATTATTGGACAAAGACAGTTATACAACTTTACACAGAATTCAAATTCAAATATTATTTTCTGTGAATCAACAAAGCATTGTTGACAAACCAGTATAACATTGACGGCAGCACAGGTCATCGCCTTTCATTTTGTATTTCATCGGGATTCGAACTCAGTTTTATTAGTTCATTTTATTACCAAGCCTTCTTTTTTTCCTTCTTGGATTATTCTTGGATTGTTTTTGGAATTTTCTAATTTTTATATTGTTTTTCTAGGGAAATAAAATATTTGTTAAATCTTACAAAGCTTGTTGTCTTCACTTTTTTCTTGCCGCATTTTATAAGAGCCTAGATGTAGCGTAAGACTATTGCGGAAGCGATCCTGTGTCAAGTTTCAGTCTCAGAAGACTATCGAGGAAGCGAAACTTTCTCTGCCGAAGTTTGTACTAAAAACGTAATACCTAATAAAATGTGTAGACGAGCAAATGATTATTAAATATCATTCAAAAACGGTATAAATGAGGCTTTAAAAACCATAACTGCATGTTAAATGATTTTATTAATATAATTATTAAAAGTTAAATATTTGTAAGAAAACAGGTGATGCTTTATTAATAATTAATACATTTTTTCTACCAATCTTATTCTCCCATTTTATTTTTCAGCTTTTATTGTGGTGCCTGTTTTAGCGGCTCTTATCCTGCCAATTTAGACCACATACATTGCTTAGAAAGACGGGGATTCATCCAGTAAACAGCCCAATCCAATTAAAATGATGCATTCGCTTGTTTTCAGAGCAACCCATATTTTTTTCCATAAATCGATCGAAGAAGGCAAGGTGTATATCTATCAAGATGACCATGATCGCGCGCCATCATTTCTCCATCCATATCACCTGGGGAAGAGCACGTCAGTTAGACCTGACTGGTCTCAATATGTTGATGGCACGCTTACAACATATAAAGGATTCATCTGACCTAATTAGAGATGCCGCTATACGTGACACGGATAACAAAGCCACAAAGAGTCAACAGAGAAAACTGATTACATTAAAGGTGAATTTCTCAACGATGCTGATGCGATTGTTAGCTCGCCAAAGTGAGAAATTCTACACACCACCAACGGAACAAAAGTTCTATTAATTGCTACAACCATTGAAAACTTAAACGAGATACAAGAACAAACTTTCGAACTACTTGGAAAAACTCTTAATGTTTCGAAGACTTGGAGTTGTCCTACAGATACTCACATAAATCGGCGGTCTATTGGTGGATGCACCTGTTCTGATGACTGTCCCATTTTTGGGGATTGTTGTGCCGATGCATACGATTCCTTTTAAGATGTAAATAACGTGACACTGATGAGAGACCTCTTACGAGAACCTGATAGATGGTTCTTTAGTACTAATCTCCCAAATAGGAAATCGAGAGACCTAGTTCGTCTTAGCAAATACGAACCATGCACGCATATCCCTGTTTTCGATGGATTCAAACAGTATTTGTGATGGACCGATGTCCGTAAAAAATCAAGAACTGTGGTGTTTGTATGAAAGGTACTAATTCTTAAGATCCGGGTCATGAATTCCTAGTGTTAGATAAACGTTCGCAAGGCATACAGGTGATCCATAAAAACAAGTTTTATGCATCCTGTCATGGCTTAGAACAAGGGGATTTGATGTTTTCGAAGATAAATGCTGACTATCCGCATACTATGATTAAACTTAACCACTCTTTGGATGATTTGTGGTAGAGATGCACTGAAAACTTCGAACATAACACACAATAAACCCAAGTCCTGCATTCAATACCCATTGAAAGGTTATTGCAATAATTGCTCTATATCAGACCTAACACAGCTTCGACTGATGAGCTTGCTTGTAATGCTTACCTCGAACCTATTGTATTATCCGACCAGCAAGGCATCTTTCGAAAACAAACTTTGTGGTGAGTCATGTAGACTTGTTACATCAAAGAATTCAGTGGCACGCATAGTGAACAAAACATCTCAGGAAAGTCGTGGACCACATCATATGCCATCTGGTTATCTGGTTAAACCATCTCTGAATCTGGCAGTCATTTTTAAGTTTAACTTTATATGGGGACTTTCTGATCTGTCTGCATATGGTAGATCCGTCATTGCCGTGGTTATTACCGAAACCTGCGATTTGAATTCTGTATGTGACTACGCGTTTGATACATTCAGACCATTAGAATGTCCTGTGGTTTCAGTCTTAGTCAATAATTCTTGCCACAATGATCCGATATGGAAAGACATATCGAACATTATGAAAGTACCAAAAGACGAGAACGAAACCATGACTCTGTCGTTAAGTGTACTGACACAATATGTTTGACGACACATCAATATTATATTTGCACTTCAGAATATGATCTCGTAAGAAATTTGCTTATTTTAGAAACATCAAAGCTTACCTCTGTTCAATGAGCGAAAACAAACATGAATCGTTCTTACTTTTTAAAAATGTGTATTTAAAATCTCTTCTAACATTAACATCCGTTCTGTCCATGGATGGTAAGTCAAGTTTTCAACATTTTAGACACTTAAAGAAAAATTAAATATGTAGAATGTTATACTTCATGGCATGTTTTTTGTTCTCACAAATAGCAAACATAATACTTGTTTACTTTAGAATATGCCTGAGCTTTGATAACACAATCTAGGTTTTCATGAGTCTATATAAATCGCTACTTTTGTATCAAAATAGAGACAGAACACTATATATACAATGTATGATTTAATCAATAACTAGAATTCTACCTGGCTTAAATGCACGATATTAATTGTGAATCAGAGATATAAGAATCGGCGGTTGGTGTAGTCTTGTCCTGATTTCCGGTGTCAGACAATAATAAAGTTGTTCAGAGTCTGAAGAATCTATGCATGTCTGCCACGCGGTCAAATAGCAACATACCCAAAGAAATTGAGAAGAACACCATGTTCATAAAACATTCAGGTGGTCGAGTGTATTGTTATATGTATTCTACTGAGTAATTAAATTGAATCCATATAGTGATTATCACAAGCCTTCCATGCCCTACAAGAGACAACCAAAAATTAAGCTATGGATGAGCTATTTGGGTCTCCATTACAATAGACGATGCTTTTAAAAACACGTTGTAAAACTGAAAGGACTCTAACAGCAGGAATTGGTCGATCTAATTACATTTTAACAGAATTGTTATGAGTTGCAGATAATTTTAAAGTTAATGCTAACGCGAATGCGAGATATATGTTGATATGATTAAACACGCGCTTGTTGCCATTCTGGTCAACATACTGTGCAAAAAGATGAAACGCTTCGAAGACGTTTCTGGGACATTTGCTGTCTGGATTGGTGGCCACTCTCCACGATGTGGTGACACGAACGGCAGCAAATTGTTGCATTTATATACAGCGCTGTTCAAAGTACAGTATTTTGGTGAATCTCACCATTATCGATTCCAGTTGAAGCATGTATGCCGTCGAGGTAGAGATTTGGGACATCCACAGTTACAACCACGTCAAGGTCAATTGTTCACCGGAGCTGCGCATCTATGCATGCACTGCATGGCGGGATATCTTTCCATCACCAGCGTGTGCTTGTATTTTCTGAAAATCCGTGTTTTTATCTCGACACACACCAAAGATGATGAGGGGAAGAAGCAGACAGATCTAGTGGCTGGTGTCGGTGAGTGCGCTACGGGTAGTGAATCCGACGTTGTAGGCGGCATTGCCTGCTCCTTTTACTGTTGTTCTGGTTCACGCTTTTCTCGATTTCGTTACAATGGTCCTCTATCCAGCTTTCCTTCACTTTCCTTAAGCTCTTCCTACTCCCGTTGTTAATCTTCCTGTATTGTTTTGATCTTTTATGGTCTTTTTGCTTCCTTCTCAGTTTTCTTCTCACATCACGGAAGTCTAGGATATTTTCGTTGACCCCGGGCTTCTTTGTCCTACGTTTCTTGTCAAGGATCTTCCTGGCTGTGCGTATTACTACCGTCTTGAAGGGTAAATCAAAGAGTCGTTGTAGAATCGATCTTTACCTCTTCATCACCCATAAATCTGACTGGTGAAAATATGTTGCTTGTTAATGCTTCAAATACTAGTGCAACGCTTGGATCTTCAGGTGTTTCAAGTTCAAAACTGATCCTTACCTGTCTTGACTTCTTGTTATTCCTCAGAAGAAGTTTGATAGTCATCATCAGCAAGTCATGGTCGCTTTCTATGACATATCCTGTGAAGTAACTATTTTCTGTCAATGTTAACCCTAGACCGGAAGCGCTTCTTCACCAGGATGAATTCATCTATTTGTGATGAATTTTGTCTGCACCAAGCCAAGTCCTTATTCTTATTATTAGGTTGTGGTGCCAAGTGTGTCCGTTAGCACTAGTTTATTGTTGGAAGCACAGTCCCGGAGCTTGAGTCCTGTCCACTGGTCTCTTCATTACAGTATGGACCACATAAAACTAACATGTCTGCGTGTACATTTCCTGCGACCTTGACATTGGTGCTTCCTTGATCCATCAATAACTAGAATATCTTTCTTGGGTGTCTGTTCAATAAGTGTTTGAAGCTGGTCGTGGAACTTATTCATTTCCTGGTCATCGTGTTTAGATGTTTAAACCGGTCCAGTGGTCTAGTGGTCAGAGTGTCGCTTTAGTATGCAAGAGGTACCTGGTTTGATTCCTCGCCTTTGATCGTCCTATGATCATCCTATTGTCAGACACAAGAAAGAAAACAATGCCTTTAACAGCGTCAGCTATAGTGTAAATTCAGTCCTCCCACTTTGGCTACAGATTTGATATTCAATTTACACAACAGTTACCATACACATAACAAATTCATATATTATAAGGGTGTTGGTCATTTAATTTGCGGGGTGGGGGTGGAACTGCGATTTTTATTTGAACCCAATTGTTTTCGTTTCTTTTATCACAAGGTAATTGGTGTTTTTTCTTTCCAAGTAATATCAGGGATGTAATACGGTGTTTTTTTAAAACTATAAATCAGAAAACTATTTGCCCATCTATTGCATACAGAAATAAACAATAGAGTGTTAGGAACCTGCCCAAGAACATTGAATTGTTGGTTCCTAATATAATTACGATATTCCGTGTCACTTGTAGCGGTATGTTCAGAAATACCGCGATATACCGCAGTACAAAATATTTATTGTGTAACTGTATTTTTATGGGATAAATGAACGAGTTTTTTAGTAATATTTCACAGACATTATGAATGCAGTATTACTCCGACAAAACAGTGCATATTTTACCATAACAATGCAGTAACCTTTTTATTATATGCTCGTTTTGTTTTTCTACTCTAAGGTTTAATTATACAAAATACACTAAAAAAATCAAAGCAATTTAATTAATGCTGTATTCCAAAATAAATACACAACCGTAGATGCATTGCTTCAAAATTATAATGTTCATGCGCACATAGAATCGCCCAGAGATATTTGAACTTCGTCGCGTTCTCGACATTAGTTTAAAAAAGAATTGTTGTTTTCGTCTACTTAAAATTGAAATTTAGTGTTATATTGTGAATGAATGCACATTACAACAACTTTGAACTCTTTAAATTTAAATAATTAAAAAGATGTTATGGAAGATCACAATTATATCATTTGAGTGCATTTAGGAGAATGTGATTACAGTTGGAAATGTTATCGAACATTTCGCGGAATGTAATCAAATTTAAGAACACGTCACATAGCTCATGTAAGATTTGCAGAACTAAGAAAGTTCTTTTTTGAGGAAATTTAAGATGTAAAAAGGTAAATATAATTTTGCCATTCTTATTACCAGCTAAAGAAGACACGTGAACCCCAGATATGTAATGACCTCTGTTGTAGCATGCTTCTATCGCTAGCCTAAACATTGAATCATAAAAGTTATCGTGGATAAGCGCAAAGCAACTGGAGTGTGACATTCCATTTAGCTAACGACATAAGATTTCTTCGTCTTTTGGCTTATTGACTTTGAGGACACAACGTTTCTAACAAAATCTTCAGTTGCATTTTTTCTCGAATTTTGTGCTTTGTGTTATAAAATGGTACGTATCTAAAATATATGCTATAGCCAATGGCCTCAAAGGATTTTCCATGCTTATTCGGACAGAAGAAACAGCTTTTTATTTCATCGACAGACAAGTCTAAACTAAAACTTAAATCGTCTACTAAATGAGTGTACATGATTTGTTTGTAAAGTAGTTTATATTAAACTATACTAGATTTAGACGCACGTGTCGTGCATTATAAAGCAGTGAAAAATGGAAAAACATTGCACGATTCTGACAATATAAAGCTAATAAAAAATGTATATGTATGTATGTGTCTGTGTGTGTATGTGTCTGTGTGTGTATGTGTCTGTGTGTGTATGTGTGTGAGAGAGAGAGAGATAGGGGTCATCCAATGTCACAGTCTTAACGCCAAAACATATCTTTTTTATGCCATACCCTTTGTTATGTTTTTGTTATACATTCTATTTCTCTAAATTATTTCCCATTCATTTCTGGAATTATAATTCTGTTACTTGCTTGCTTTGTATAAGTCGGATGGAATAATATCAGTTTGTTAATTCAAGTAAAAGTGTAATATTTATCAATATTCATTATGTTGCGCACACCCATAATGCATCAAGCCACTTCGACATGATATTTAAAAAGTTGAAATTGATAATTCTTATTAATACAGTGAAACAATATTTTCGCAGTTTCAGTTAAATAACAGCTGGGAAAATGCATTCCTATCTGGAACATGTATGACTCTATACTTTTGGTATCTTCCTGCATGTACACTATTGATGGCTTTGTACTTACGAGGATTATTTCGTACTTTTTAAAAAATAATATTAATGTTTACACTCAGCGTAATATGTACATTGAATTTAAACTTACTATTAATGTACTTATTTTGATCTTGACTTAAGTTACAAACTTTTACAAAGCAGAAAAAATAGTTTCAGTTTTCATTGAATTTTTTATATAACTGTAAAAGAAATCCCAAAAGAGTTTTAAAGATAACATTTCAATTTGTGTCGTAGACAATTCAAAATGTGTATAATTAGCATATACAAGTCTATCAGATGTTTTATCCTGGACTAAAAGTTTAATCTAATTATGTTAAATCTCACGAAGATTAATTTGAATGCTGGAGAATGATTTTATAGAGTCCAGTAAAAGTGACTTGAGCTCACCATGCATACTTATTCCAAAACCAGATAAAACTTTCCGTATGTGCACTGATTATAGGAAGGTGAATAGTGTGACAAAAACAGATTCATGTCCATTACCAAGAATCGACGACTGTATTGGTAACATTGGAAATGCCAAGTGTCTCACCAAATTTGACCTTGTAAAAGGATTTAGGCAAATTCCACTAATGGAAAGAGCAAAGGAAAAATGTGGACTGAAATATGTCAGGAAGCTTTTGATAAATTAAAATCCATACTTAAAAGCGTGCCAGTTCTAACAGCTCCAAATTTCAGCCAATCATTGAAAATGTCTGTTGATGCAAGTGATGTTGGGGTTAGAGCAGTTTTGATTCACAAAGATGAAAATGGTATTGATCATCCAGTGTGCTATATTTCTAAAAAAATAAATAAGCATCAAAGAAATTATTCAACAAGCGAAAAGGAATGTTTGGCTTTAATATTGTCATTACAAGATTTGAAGTTTTCCTTCGTTTTGCTCCTACTTCGATTATTGTGTATAATGACCATAACCCTCTTACTTTCATCGGCAAGATGAAAAATAAAAATCAAAGACTATTTAGGTTGAGTTTGTTGTTACAGGAATATGATCTTGATATCAGGAACATCAAGGGAAAATATAATTTAAAAGCAAACGCACTTTCCAATGTATAACAATGCATTATTTCATATACAGTGTGTGTAATTTACATGAGTTCTTTTTAACCTCATGTATAATTAGTCTGTGTTAAAAAGAAATCTTTATCATATAAATCTTTCTTTTTTTATGGAGTAAGTGTTTTGTGTATTTTTTTTTAATTTATAGCTGATTTAATTGTTTGTATTTTTAAAATACAACTCATTTTTTAATTTCATTATATGTCATCATAATGTACTTCTGTTTGCTAGGAACTTCATATTTTTTCAGAAAATAGTTTGATCATGACTATATCTTGACTAGGTAAATACATGCTTTCCTGTCATTCTGCCTCAACCTCATCCAATTTTTACCTCTGCCTTTTATGCATTGGTTTTGTATATAAGAAAAGTGAAAATGTATGTGTATGTGATATTTCACTTCATATCATAAAAAAACATGTCATCTTTCAGGATGCATGATATGGAATATGAATAATTCACTGCTGAGACCAAGTGACTTGTTGACTCCACAGGACAACAGAGGAAAACAAAAACTGACCATTTCAAATTGAATTTTCTGCAAAATACATGCAGCTGAGACACGTGTCTAAACTGCTACATTGTAAATTACATAAAGAAAGAAAAATAGCTGTATTTTCCCCTCATCTACGATCAGGGTTAGTGGGATATGAATTATAAGAAAGTAAATACATGCTCCCCACCTTCCCAAGAAGTATTTTATATTTTTTATAAATCTGCCAATCACCGTTATCATTAGGGCATAGTAAATACAAGGGACAAAACTCAAATAGGTTTAAGTTTATGACAAGGGGAAATACTCTGTAGCAATCGCTGATAAAGACAACAGAACATGAAATGATGCTATGAATATATGTAAATACTGGGTTACAGAAGCAGACAACATGGCAATTGAATCTGTAAGTTAATAAAATTAATAAAATATCCTTTATTCTAGGGTATGGCATGGTTTATAAAAGTAAAAGAGCTATTTTCTTTAGTTTGGGTGGGCAGGCAAATATCATGCTGGATGTGACAGCTGCAAAACATCATCGGACCGAACAATTGCATAAAAGGTCATGACTGTCCTGATTATGACAAACTTTGGGAATAAGGTTCAGTTTAGTTTTTTCACTTTTTCAGCATACCTTCTGAATTGGAACTATTGTTTTGTTCTCATCATCTATTCCTTTCTTCTTCTAAATATTACCGATCAGAAGTGATGTAACACAGGCGTTTACATGAAACATGAAACTGTCTGTCAATGGTCCATGGCTGTCACTGGTTTGTCTCAAGTATAAACTGTATTGTAAAATGGTGCATGCGAATTCACTGTCAATACAAATTTAGGAGAGTTGTTGTTGTTCAGTTTTTAACGCCATTTTTCAGCACAAGATGGGCTATGCATGGCGGCCAGTATAACTGGTGGAGGAAGAATCCTGGAAAACCAAGGAAAGAACCACCAACCCACGAGAAGCTTCTGGCAGGCTGTCCCACGTACCCACGCTAGGAGAGCCTTGAACTCGAACCCAAGGAGACAGAAGTGAGATGGCAGTGATCCGGAATGTTGAGCGCTTTAGATCACTTGGTCAGGCGGGGCCCCCAAATTTCGGAGAGAATAACTTACCTATCAAAAATGATCCAAATCCTGGACTGATGGAATCTCCAAGTAACCTCTCCAGGAAAGAGGGAAAAAGGTTGCTGTTAAAATGGCAGTGAAAAACCTGTAACATAGAAGAAAATTAATGTTTATATGTCCTTTCTTAATTTTATGTAATCCTTATCTGCAAAGTTACTTTTAAATTTCATTTTTGTGCACCAAAATATGGGTGTGGTTATGTGGATAAAATTAATACAAAAATTAAAACTAATCAGAAATGTGCAACTTTAATCATTTAATCATCATCATCATCATCATCATCATCATCATTATTCATCTGAATCAGATGCATACATCATGCAAGATCTATGAGTGCAATTAACACAAATAAACATCATAGGTACAAACATGGATTTCTTCTGTTGCAATGGATATAATTATTATAGTGTATAAAACATTCTGCACCTTTTCCCCCATGTCTTTCTTTTTGAACTTTAAAATTTCACACAAAGGAATATAAAATAATGGTAACAGCCAAGTGATTAGGTTGTGAGCTACAGAACCAGCCTATGTGTGGTGATATATCAAGCACCATATTTCAAAGAATAAAGTCATTAAGTCATTAACTGGCTGAAAATAATTACTTGGAAAAAAGTGAACATATTTTGTCCGAAGAAGCTATCCATGGGTAACTTGTAAACAATTACAGTAGGCTTGAAATATAAACCATTTTAGTTTTATCCTTGTCACCACATAGGTACTAATGGACATAAACAGAGATATGTCACTGGCCTTGATTTCTACCACGGGCACCTACAAAGGAATACTGTCCGAAATGAGTCAAGTACCATATAATTTTCATTGTATGAAAATCTTTGTTTTGGTTAAATCATGCATATGATATATACATCACCCAGACTGTGCCAACCGTGACATGAAAGTATAGTAACTTGGCCAAAATATAATATTACAGTCATAGGAAACTGCAATAATTGGTTGTGCCCTACAGCAACAGACATACCCAGTGGAAAGGAACATTCTATAAGTCACTTAGAGTGAATCTGTTTGCTTGGTTTGGTTTGGTGGATTCGTTGCCATTTTTCAGTACATGACATACTTACTATACATGACACCCAGGTGGAGTAAAGAACCCGAAAAAACCGCCAGAGAAACCACAGACCCATGGTAAGCTATGGACTACTGACCTTCCCACCCACACTGACCAAGTCAAGGCTCGAACTGACATGGACATAGGTGAGGTGTCAATTATCTGTAATCTGTAAAGATGAGTGCCGCAGACCACAGGGCCAAGATTGGAATGTAGAATTTATAATTTTATGAACAACTTGCTTGCTGTGCATATTTAAGACTTTCAGAATGTTTCAGACATGATGGAATTTACAAAACATATTTCTGCAGTGTTTAATAAAATGTGGTGGAGTGTAGTTTCTCAGCTGCACCATAAAGAACACTTGACCCCTAAAATCTTCAGGTAATAATTTTGAGCACATCAATGTATGCTTGCAATGTTTTGAGTTTTGAAAGAGGAACTGGATGATTGCCCTTAATAAAGTTTTGGCAAGAAATCTACAGTTTTTATCCTGAAGTTTTATTTAAAAATATTACGTTTTTCTCTTTTTAGCAAATCCATGAACATCCACCTGGCTCACTAAATCAGGTAACATGATGGCTATCTGTTAAGTTAAGTACCCTGCTTCTGTAGTCTGGCAAATACTTTATTATTTTTTGGAAGAAAAATCAATAATTTGTATCTAATTATTTTTCAAAAGTTTGACCGACTTTATTACCAGTAGATATCTATCTGCCCTGGATACAATGAGGTAAATGGTTGATTAAACACCTTCCTTAAAGGATTGATAAAATATTCAACTTGCAATTTCATTGGCATAGAAAATGACCACTTGGTTCCTCAAAAAGTGGTAAAAATTGAAGTCTGTAAAGGAGAAATGGTTGCCAAAATTTACTTCCCTTTTTCTATGGTACACAATGCACAAGCACTCCTTGTATATAAATACTGACCAGATTTGCCCTTCAAGAGAGAGTGAGGTAAATGCTAATAATTTTATTTGACCACATCTATTGATGCTGAGTAATTATCTGATAAACCCAAAAATACCAAAATACTTATTTTGCATATAACAGGAAGTTTTATTGGTAATGTTAGTAAATTATCAATACAGCAGGTCCCAACTTGAAATAAATTTGCAAGACAATTACACTCTTGCAGGAGGTTTCAAGAAAGCCTGTTAATGATTATGAACAATTATTATGAAAGTAAAATGTGATTTTATGTCAAGGCCAGTTAATTTTTTTTGAGCTATGGAACCCCGCTATATGTAGTGGCAAAAACCAAACCATAAATAATAGGCTTATTTCACCAGGAACCCCACAAGCACATATATGTGTAAATTATGCGCAGAAAATAAATTAGAATGGCATCACTGCATGTAGACACACACACAAAATACGTTTTATGTGAGTTTAAAAGCAAGATATTTGTATTCTAAATATTTAGGAAATATATTATTGTTTTAAATTTTAAACTTGCATTAACATTCTGAGTTACTGGTAACAATTAACCCATTCGATCCCAGAGGTTTTTCTCGTTTTTGCCTGAAATGTGCGTAGGAAAGACATGGCGGGCGGGGGGGGGGGGGGGCTATTTTTATGTACATCGTAATATATTGGCTTTCAACAGATTTTCCATGAGACTAATGCTTAGTTGTATTAGAAACATCATTTTCCATTGGTTATTTTGCTTACGTATGAGCAGAATGGTAACAGGTGGAGTTCCTTTTTTTTGCTTAATGGACCCATCATTTTCGTATGGAGACCGCAATTTATTCCAAATGTCCACCTTATCCTAGATTTTGCAAAGGTTCACCTGTCTGTGTGCAGTTAAGACCGGTATGCCTTAGATCTGAGGCCAAAAGGTCTAAAATTCGGTCACAAAATCGCATTCCGATCTCGAGCGAATTTTGGTTGAAAAAAACCGGGTCCAAAAAATGAGGTTTTTCTCTCTGTATATTGTAGAGCAACAAGAACTTCCAGATTATTTGATATCATTTTAGAGCTAAATCGGTCTGCTTTTTTTAAATAACACCCATGTTGGAATGTGTTAAATGACCTTGATGCTGCAGAGCTTGGAAGTAGGGCACAGCCTCATCACGCCTACAGACGGGATCGAGCCGAATCGGTTAATCAAGTTTATGGAAATTTCTTAGAAATTGTCAAAGAATGGCTCTTTTTGTAACTTATGTGCAATACTGATGCACAAATGATGAAATAAGTAATATTCAGATTGGTGATATCCCCAAAATTCTCCCATTAACTCATTCGGCCCCAGAGGTTTTTCTCGTTTTTGCCTGAAATGTGCGCAGGAAAGGCATTTGGGGGGCTATTTCTGAATACATCGTAATATATTGGCTTTCAACAGATTTTCCATGAGACTAATGCCTAGTTGTAACAGAAACATCATATTCCATTGGTTATTTTGCTTGCGCATGAGCAGAAGGGTAAAGAGTTTTCTCTTTGTGTATTGTAGTGCAACTAGAACTTCCAGATTATTTGATATCATTTTAGAGCTATATCTGTCTGCTGTTTTTAATACAACCACGTTGGTGTATCTTAAATGACCTTGATGTTGCACAGCTTGGACATAGGGTACAGACTCATCACGCCTACAGACGGGACCGGGGCCGAATCGGTTAATACAATTGTTGTCGTTAATGTCAAATGAAAGGTAATAAATATGTTCATATCAAAAAGGGTCTAGTCTATGGTTTATTTTACTGATACAAAAAATTGTTGATGGTCTGCTTAAATATAAATCATGTCCAATATTGTACGCATGACAGGGTACAATGAATGCCTGCAGTAGAAATGGCCTTTGTTCTTTTATACATGAAGAAAATAATATGAACCAAACTAAAATTTTATCCTGGCCCAGTGTTTTAATTTCAGTAATGATAATGAAATTGGTGATAGGATATGAAGCATGTGTCAAACTTTGGCTAATCAGTAACGATCTACTGTATTTTGGCAGATTTTCCCTGTATTTCATTGGTTTGCTTTTCATTATTGATCAAATGTCATAGTAACTGATGTTACTAAAATAAGCAGACCAATTACCTTTTAAAGGAAATGCCAATCCATCTTTTGTTACATGCATGCAACATAAAACCACCTGTCAACCTGCAATGGTGACCACCAGAAATTTTGATTAACCTAATATATTTGCAAGGGCTGCTGTTTTAGTGATCCATTTCAAATATAATGATCTCAGATTAATGTCGATTTAAGTTCCGTCTATAGGAAGTTAAATACGGAAGGTTACATAAATTTTCCTTCAAAAAGCTGAATTACAAAATATACAGGACTGTAGACTGTAGACTCCATCTTAAAGCTGAGAGTACAAAACCAGAAAATTAAGGTCTTGGAAGTCTAGTCTTCATGACAGCAACTAAAAACATGGCATATATAGCTTGTTTTGTTTATCCAAATTTTACATTGCTTTAAATTTTCTTATGTGAAGTATGCCTGTACAAGATTCATAACTGAAAACCAGATAAAGTTTCTCTGAGATGAAAGCTGTTTTGCAAAGACTTTGAGTGTTCCTTTATGGAGAGATCATTCATCTTCCCTGAATGCTGCACTAAAAATTATAAAAATAAACAATATCATATAAATATCACATCAAAGAGTTGACAAAAGTTTTCATAAAAGGATGCACTGCTTAAGCTGCAGTTAACATACTGCAACTGAAAACAAGCATTTTACCATAAAAAACTCATCTTTTTTATTCCATAAACAAAATGTGATATTAAAAAAAATTGCAAAAATGTGGCATATCTATACTCAGCATATATTAAGTGATAGTAACTTTACAAGCTGCATCCAACATGCTCTCACTTTCTCTCTCTCTCTCTCTCTCTCTCTCTCTCTCTCTCTCACTTATTTTGGGTAGTCTAGAGCAATTCGCGAAGACGAAATAGCTAACTCAGGATCTAGTGGAATTTTATTTGCTAATTAAGATATTATAAAATGTACTTGGGCATGGAAAGTCGAGAAAGTGATGCTATCTGGAGAAAGTTAAATCAAGATAATAGTCTTGTGATACAAATTATTTGTCTGAGAAACAGCTGAAGGTCCTAATAAGTTGTGCCTTAGAAAAAGAAGAAAGTGGATGGTGGCTGGTTCTCTCTCTCTCCCTCTCTCTCTCTGACATGCATTTTGAGATGGTTCATATCATCTTCCTGATATTGGTATGTGCTGTTATTGATGCCACTGTTTTCTGTACAAATATGTCTAGTTCTCTTTACTTTTTCAGCATTGACTTTTTATGTACTAGCATAATGACATCCGTGTCAATCATTGAGGTTGGACACCAGAAATGATACTTCACTTCATACACCTTGCAGTTGAGAGAGAGAGAGAGAGAGAGAGAGGTTATTGGCCTTTTCAGTCAAGTTGAGAAAGACACCTCAGTCATAATTTACTGCCGTTGAGAACTATATTATAAATTTTGCATGTCACAATTTTTTAGCGGAAGGAGACAAAGGCACACATTTTTCTGTCACAACATATGCTGTGTTATCTGCCCGAGGTGTATCACCTGAACCCCATTAAACTCTTTTGTACTTCTACAACTATTTTTGATGCTATCTCAAGACTTGATGGGAATGGACCAATGATGTTCAGATTCAGAGACATAGAGGGTGGATAAACTAGATGAACGGTATCATTTTGTATGCGTTCAAAACAGCGGCAGGGGGAGGGGAGATGATTAGCCAGTGAAGAGAAAAGATAGAACTTTAATTTCTTGCAGTATAATTTTCAATTACATGAATTACTTAGCCATAAGTGTATAATCGACTTTGTCAATTTGCTCTATATGTTTTACTTCAGCTGGAAGAAGAAACAGCTAGAGAAAAGAAAAAGAAGAAGCTGAAATGGGAGTAAAACATAGCTTATAGTTTTGGACCTTTAATTGTGAAGTCAGTTGCTGATATTAAAGAAGACAGTATATTTATCTATATAATGTATACTTTCTTTTCTTTCAGATTTGATCATAAGCAGAGATGGGAGACGAAAAGCAACATGTGAGCTCTGCAAATATTTCAGCTGTCTTTTATGCAGATATTTATACTGTACATAAAGGGGACATAAAAAATATGTCAAATAAGCCCGTGTATATTTTCGTGTGTTTTACCCAGATTTGACTGTTGCTGACTGTGGATTTTTTTCATCGACATGTGACCGCTCAGTTGGCCTAGTGGTTAGAACATCTGCCTTGGATGTGAGAGGTCAGGGGTACAAACCTAGGTTGAGTCATCCCAAAGACTTATTAAAATGGGGGTAGCAGCTGCCTTTCTTGGTACTCAGCAATAAGAGGTTAGTGTTTGGACTGGTTGGCCTGGTATCAGGATAATGTGACAGAGTGGGACATGATGCCACATATCTGCAGCATGATGTCACAGTGCTAGACGTCACTGTAAATTGTCACACTGCAGACATCATAGCAATATGACAAAAAAAATTTTAAGTTACGTTAAAAATCCAAAACACACACATATACACAACACCTTGCTTCACATTTACCCTATTGGTTACATGTGTGTGACATTCTCAATACAAACTGTGGATTCCCACAGAAACTCTAGAGCTGGCAGCATAAACCACCAAATACGATGCAAACAGTGTTGCTAGAGCTTCTGCATCATTATAGAAGTTTCCAAAAGTGTCACAAATTCTTTTTGTTTCAGTTTGTCTGCAGAGTACAGAAATGGGTTAGACTTTTCCAAATATGCTTTTTAACTTTGAAAGTTGTGTCATAAGTAACACAACTAGTTCTGTTTTACGAAAGGGCATTGACTGGAGGGAGGCTGAATAGCCTGTCTTATTGGCTTTAAAAACATGAAAGATGTGTTGTAATTAGCTGATCTAGTCCTGTTTCACAAATAGGATAAGGCTGGTTCGAGGTTGAGGGGCCTGTCTAGTTGACTGTAACAATATGAAAATTTGTCATAGATAATTGATCTAGCTTTATTTTAGAGTGAAGCTGAAGCAGATTTAACATCACAGTGATAGCTTTTGTACGATTGATTTACAAATCTTAGATGGGAATTACCTGGCATTGATTCAGTAGATCATATTTAACCAATCAGACTGTATTATGTTAGCCTTGTGAGAGCCAGTGTTTGGTGTTTCTACAACCGCTTGCTATAAATTGTCCATGTTAGCCACTATTAGCTTGTATTAGCCACCTAAAAGCCTTCTTTTTAACTTTCATTTATCTGTATCCTCAGTGTACAGTTAGGGACGCTTTGCACCAATACCACTAAGTAAGTGCCTCTGCTGTTTGGCGATTTACTTACCAATTTTTTATTTTATACCTACCCGGATCTGCTTGGCAGACACGTATGTATGGTAAGAGTATAATAAAAAATAGTTCAAAACAGCTGGACTCTTGACTTTGTTGTGAAGATCCATCATAGATATGTCTTGATTTTAATTTGAACTGAGTACAATTCTGGTTTTTGTTCTCTTGCAAAACGTAAAATCGACCATTCTCTTTGGAACACTTCCATTGTCATGTCTGCAGTTTTTGAGATGCATAATGTTGTACATTATCAAACTCTTAAATCTTGTAGGTTAATAAATCTTGCATGTAGTCCACAACATAATTATGTCTCAATGGAAGTGATCAATTTTGAAAAGCACAAAAACTAATGAATTTTGTGATTAGTGGTAAAAGCAATGACCCCTTTTCCTTTCCATGTAATCAGGTGCATAGTCTTAAAATACAATCTTTTATATATCAGTAAATTGGATATATACAAGAAAATAAAAGAAACTATGTGTAAAAAAGATGATTGTGCTGTAGAAAAAGTAGAGTGTTCAGATTTACCTTAAAAATGGATGATGAAACAAAATTAAATAGAAGAAAGCTGACACATTAAAAGTGCACGTGCATGTTATAATATACGATTAAGTTAATAGAAGAACTATTATGGGTCCTCATTGCTACTGATGTGAAATAAATTGAAGTAACAACTGCGAGATGAAATCACCAAGAGAGAGGCGCGACTCATGAAATACAAATATGCTTGTCTTGTCGCTAATAGAATTGCCACGGCAACAGCCGTTGGTCTGGGTGTGGTGACAATTGCAACCACATGAACATTTTACAGTTATTTTTGGAATTGTTGTCAGTTCTAAAGTAATTGATGTTATACATGGTGCTGGTAAAATAATTTCACATATCTTTTGCGAATATTTGTCTATGCAGGATTTCTCGAGATGACACAAAACTGTTTCAGTTTTAGATCAAGTAACTGTAATGAAATATTTCTGATGGCTATTGGGGATAAAATGATTAGGGAGGCCAAGTTGGTGAAAATGGAAATCGACAGCGAGTCTGAACACCAATATGGAACCGGGATGAGCCAAAATAGTATTGGATTTACAGATTTGGAAAAGCGAGTATGTATTTGAATAGTTGCCAGTACACGTATGATTCCAGGATCTGGAACCATAATCATCACTCATATTATTTCACTGAAGAGTGATTGGCAAATGTAGAGTTTTAATAGTGGTTTTGATGGTCACTGATCTATGTCATAGACTTTTACCACACATGACAGTTCTCCTCTATCGGCCACCTTTCGATAATTTTCACGGGTTACAATTCACGGGTTAGTATGCAGGCATGCGTGATGTGAAGACAAAGTCATGTGGTAATAGTCTGTGTCAGCGATCAGTATCCAAAAATATAGAACTGCTATTATAACATTACTACTGGAAACACTATACGTACAAATAATGCGATAAAGATAGGCATCAATGGCTCAGTGAAATCTCGTATATAGATTTACCTGAATGGGGTTAAAAACAGCCGTTGGTCTGGATGTGGTGACAATTGCAACCACAGGAACATTTTATAGTTATTGTTGGAATTGTTGTCAGTTCTAAAGTAACTGATGTTATACATGGTGCTGGTAAAATAATTTCACAAATCTTCTTTAGAGAATATTTGTCTATTCAGGATTTCTCGAGATAACACAAAGCTGTTTCAGTTTCAGATCAAGTAATGACTTATTTCTGATGGCTATTGGGGATAAGATAATTAGGGAGGCCAAGTTGGTGAAAATGGAAATCGACAGCGAGTCTGAACACCAATATGGAAGGGGGATGAGCCAAATAGTATTGGATTTACAGATTTGGAAAATCGAGTATGTATTTGAATAGTTGCTAGTGCACGTATGACTCCAGGATCTGGAACCATAATCATCACTCATATTATTTCACAGTAGAGTGATTGGCAATATTATTATTTTAATAGTGGTTTTGCTGGTCACTGATCTATGTTATAGACTTTTACCACACATGACAATTCTCCTCTATCGGCCAACTTTTTATAACTTTCACGGGTTAGTATACAGGCATGCGTGATGTGATGACAAAGTCATGTGGTAAAAGTCTGTGTCAGCGATCAGTAACCAAAAATATAAAACTGCTATTATAACATTACTACTGGAAACACTATACGTACCAACAATGCGATAAAGATAGGCATCAATGGCTCAGTGAAATCTCATATATAGATTTACATCAATGGGGTTAAAAACAAAAAATCATTAATATACAAAATAGGTTGTTGGTTGTTACCCAGTATCATAGATTTTTGTATAATACGTCCACAAAAGACCACTTTTAACCATAACTATACAGTGTGAACAAATACTCAGGTTAATAGATATTTGACGAAATGTTGATGTCGTAAGCAGATCTTAACAATAATTTAATATATCTGTTCTTATGTATGCAGTTCTGGAATGGGTGGAGAGTGGTATGAAGAGACTGCACATTAATCTTCATGGAGTAACGGAGATGAAGAAAGTAATACACATCGTCATTATGTTTGTATTTGCTTCAAGCTGTCGCAGAATAGAAACCGAGTGGGGTTTTGGACTAAATGAATAAGACAAACACAGTGTGTGAAAGATGGAAATTTATGAAATGAATTAATTAAAAAATATGTGGTGCAAAAATACAATGATTCTCTCCCGCTCTCAACATACGATTGACCCACTCACTCTTCACAAATATTCACACATTGAAAGTAAACCAAGAATATTAACTCAATATGACATACAGATCCAAGAACCGCATGGACTGCAGATACGTTTCCAACAGTATTATACACTACAAGAGAGATTCACATAATCTCAAGTATTATCTCCGATTATGATTCAAAATAATCCTATGATATTCAAATGTGTTTCAAAATAATGTCATAAACTTTAAGAGATTCACGTAATCTTTTGAACACAACTAAGATTCAAAATAATCTTCTGAACACAAGTAAGATTCAAACTAATCTTATGAATAAATGCACCCAGTTGGAACAACAATTAGACCAAACGTATGCTTCTAAATCCTTGTACAGTCGCACGATTCCATGGGTTGGCCCACACTATTATCGACCACTCGCACCCTACATGGATCCATCACATTTACAGTCATACGTATACACACGTACAGACAGCATACAGACCCCTTTTGAATTAGCTACGTCGACGACTGTGGCTCAGGCATATGTACATACATAAGTATCGACAGAACGCAGCCTTAAATACTCTAGAAACGCCAGACAGCTCTAAATAACTTTAGACAGCTTCATACAGTTAGTCATCTCTAGTTATATTCACAGTCACAATCAGCTACAATACAACCAAACTGGTCATAATAATAGTTTCCGTAAAATCTCTAGATATATGCTAATACATTAACCTCTACTAGTGACTTGTAATTCAAAGTTCAAATCTGCGTTGTAATAAAAGCATTATTACGCGATAAGACATTACAAACCGAATAAGCTTCGAATATCAAATGAAATATAAATTTAACACTTACCCCTATGGCTGGAGAACAATGGAGAGTGTACACTCCTTGACGTGATCCAAAACGACCAGTGTCTGTTTAGAAATTTATCTTACTTAAATCCATAGGAGAGTGAGCAATAGTCAGGGTAAAATACCCGTGCATATCATGTTATTAATGTCCCTTCGTCGCAAGTAATTTTTGGCGAGGTACATGTTAATACAGTTGCTTACCTGGAAAAACACTTATTCCCCTAGATAATGTTGTATGCATGTACAACGAAAAATAGTCAAATAGTTCTAAGGCAAAACAAAGCTTTTTTTACCTAATTCTGTGACACAAGCGAACCTAAAAAATCACAAGACAGAAGGCACCATTTAGTTCGAATATAAGATTCATCAAGGATTTCTTATATCCAAATTAATAAAGACAGAGATAAAAAAAAAGTTAACATGTAAAATTTGCTTAGATTTTTTTCTACATACCAGAAACATTTTCAGAAGACAAAACACTATTTTACATTGTAGATATCTCAATATATAAAAGACATTTACATGCAAAAAGGATTGTTAATTAAAAGTTAAGTATGTTTTATTTGTGGTTTTTTTTTTCTTTCTCAAAGTAATGTCTCACAATACTTGAGGTCTTCATGAATGAACCAGTAAATTGTAATAGTTGGACTTATTCAACATTAATCTTGGAGTGGAAAAACAATACCCACCCACACTCTAATGTGAAAGCAAATCAGAAATTTTCCAAATCAATAATTGACTGAGGAAATGAGTTTACGATGAAGGCAAAAAATCAAAATCTATGTGTTTGTCAAGGACAAAATACAATCATGACTCAACAAGGGAATGCCACATCTTTGAGAACAAATAGAACATATTGGTGACCATAACCATTTGTTCGGACTATACATAATTTTCTGCTTAAGACGATTGCATTTCAAAGATCAAAGACTTAAACTTGATACCTTTGTTTGTTACCTTGTCCGCGATGACATTCATCTAATTATCTAATGCCTGTAAACGTAAAAGTGATCATGTTCAGGAGGTGGAAACAATACCAGATAATGATGCGAAATGCATACTTTATTTAACAAGAATTTTCTAGTTGATAGTGTGTATATCTGTTTTTTTTTTTTGTTTCTTTTTTTTTTTGTTTGTTTCACATATGGCAAGACTCTGTAGATTGCATATGTGCTATAAATAATAGTTGAAAATTAAAATTTATAAAATTAATTTTAATAATGAACCTGTTTATGAGTTTGGAGTGATTTCCCATTTAATGCTTGAGTCAGATGGGTTCAGTTGCGACGTTGGGTATTATAATAAATCTCACGATGTAGGTATTGCGACTTAAGGGTTTTAATACAGATATATGTATTTAAGGAGAAAGTTGATCAATTGATCCATTTTTATTTCCTATGTTCTTGTTTTAATATCAGTCTGCATATGTGTTTAATGTTGTGTTTAAATATAATTTGAGAGGAAACCTTTGTTTGGATAATTAGTTGAAATTACAAAGTGCTCTTTGACAGGACTAAAATTATTATTCTGGGACTGCTGTGAATTTACTAAAAGGAGTTCTGGATACTGTCACTGTGATTCATTAAGACTGTTGGCTGAGCAGCACATTCGATGGCCTGTGATTCATTCGTAATACTCGATTCTTTTGGAATCATGTAGAACTTTTAGGATTATTTTTTATTTAATCATAGTAATGGCAGTTCCTCTTCAATTTCATCTTTTAACTTTGAGAATTGAATATTTTGTTAAGTTTTATTTAGCTTGTAGGTTTTTCTTCTTTCTGTTACTTCGTTTAAGACCATGGATTCATGCCGAAAATTGGGGGATTGTCCATTATATAATATATATAAATATTCCAGAGAAATTAAAATTGTTTTGAAATTTAAATTATTTTTCTCAGAATTTCCCTCGTGTTTAAATTTCACAGTGAAACCAACAAGCTTTCACAGTGTTATCTAAAGTGGAAAATTTTGTTTCTAATCTGACCCAGATGAAAAAGCATGTAATATATCTTAAAACAGGAAATTACATCTATTTTGATACAGTATTTGGTGGAAAATAATATTTTTGTGTACAAGTGCTCTGGCTTTAATCAGTAAACTTCTGTCTGGCTTTGAAATGAAAGTATTTTAATTTGATAGTAGAAAGCTAGATGAAAATAGAATTAAGTAAATTTCAGCTTCACAACCATATGATGAAAATCCAAAATCAGAAGGAAGAAGAGGCAGATGCAAGTTGAAATTCAGAAGAAAGATAAAGAGATGAAACGAAAATGTAAATACAAAAAAGAGGAATGAAAATGCAAAGGTACAGAAGAAGAAAAGGAAATGCAGTTGAAATTACAACAGAAAGCACCTTCTTCGCGAAAATTAAGGTTTTGATGTTACCAAAAATATTAGGTTAGCATCAACTTTGAAAGAAGTTGATCAATATTTTTTTTTGGAGAAAATTGCTGGGAATTTGAAATGGCCAAGAGAGCACTGGACTTTGTTATTACATTGATTACATACTCAAAAACCTCGTGAAATGTATATTTCATTGTCAGTAGAAGCAGGTGCTGATTATGGTTTGGTCAAGGATTGTATCTCAAAATAAGCAACATAATAAAGTTGGAGCTATTCCAAACGCTCTTACTTCCACGACGTCAGTGTCACGGTCATTGATTGAAAGCAATATATTTATTGGGTCAAACAAACTACAATCTATTTTCTTATGGAGAATTATGAACCATCCATGTTGAAGGGTTCTACATCACTGATTAGTGATTCTGTCAATCCTATCCCTGTGAAAATATTGAGGTACGTGGTAGCTTATCAGTCTGTTATTATCAGGCACTAAATCTGAGAAGGTTTCTTCTAGTGAAAATGTTCTTATTCAGGGAATAGAGTGTGTCTCTGATAATATTTCTCTCCACTGTGTAAACTTTATTTCAGATTTTGTTTCAGGACCCGTGGCTGTTGGAGCAGTAGTTTCTTTGTTCTTTGAGGGTGTTAATGTATTGCTAGGCAATGAACTAGCTGGAACTAAGGTTGGGATTAATCTACTTGTAACTGACAAGCCTTGTTAGGATACAAAAATCTGACCCTATTGAAGATGAAATCCATCAATTACACCCAGCTTGTGCAGCTAATAGAGCTATGGCAGAAAGATATTTTAAGCATGATGTTGATCAGGAAATTATTCCTTTAGCTGACACATGTATTGGTGATGCTGTTTGGTGGTCTCACTTTTGCAACTGGTATAGATCATAATGATTCGCGTTTTACTAGTCATGTTCTCAATTATAATCTGGATTCAGTAGACAATTACTGGTTGTCGAACACGAACTTAACCTCCTGTTTGTTGCAGTGGGCTATTGGCGAAACTGAATCCACACAAGTATCAACTTGGTATTTTGTGAAACATTGGATCCTTATAGACCACCTGTAGTACGCTCAGGTGATGAGAGATAAGTGAGCAAGTCGTATAGACAGGAAATTCTTAGCTTAGCCCTTGAAACTCCTTTGGCTGGCCATCTTGGAGTGACTGTTCCGTGTGAAGATGTGACTGGGACCTTTCAATAAGCCAATAGAGCTGTAGCTTTCTGAAATTTGAAACTGAATCAGATTGTTCGGCACACATTGATCTCCAGCCATTCTTCTCAGTGTCCTAAACTGGAACGTATAAGACTTCATCTGATTGGCTTTGCGATTATGGTAATAATCTAGGTCACCATAACATGGCCCCTAAGTGGTTGCTGTCACATCTTCTCGTAGGACAGCAGTAATACTGTAGATCATGACACTTGTCAAATAGCAGGAAAATCGAATCAGAGGATACGTAAGGCTCTTTTGCAACCTGCTCCTGCATTTGACGAACCATTTTAGCAGAATAATGGTAGTCTGTATTGGTATCTTACCAAAGACTAAATCATGCAAACAATACTTGTAGACCATATTATGTGCGTCGACAAGATTTCCAGAGACAGTTCTTTTTCGGATTAAAACCATAATAAATGCTTTGATAGTTTTTTTTAAAATAATTTTTTGCTTTCCCAAATCCGTCAGATGTGATGAAGGTGCCAAGTTAATGTCGGCAATTTCAAACAAGCTGTATGAATTAGGTATCCAACATTTTAAATCCTCTTCATTTCATCCAAACAGTCATATGGCATTTTAAAGATTTCATCAGATTTGAAGGAAAATGATTCTATCATATCACATTGATACCGTAAAATATATCTACAGTTGTTTTTTCTGTCAGGGAAAAATTTCAAGAATCATTAGGTTAGTCCTTTTAAACCTACTTTTGGACATACTGCCCTTGGTACATTGATGTTGATACCAGATAAACTTATTTCAGCCGAAGATTAAAGTTAGTGAATTTATATGACCTTATAAATGATCTGTCAAAGACACGTGAAGGACGAAGAAATAATCCTCACTTTTCTAAATCAATAATGAAATTAAGTTAAGAAAGAAATGCAAAAGAAAGGAGTTTTCAGCCTGGTGACAGAGGTCTGGCTCTTTTGCCCATACCGCAGGTTCCGTCACAGGAAAAAATAGTATGGTCCTAAGAAAACTAAAAATAAATGACGTAAATTATATCATTAACACTCACGTTATGCGCAAACATAAACAACTCTGCCATATAAATATGTGAAAGGAGTATGTTGTTATAGATAGCCCCGTTGATCATTAAATCAATTAAGGTGTATCTCTCCCGTACAGCGAGGCTTTAAACGATGTTATGCAGTCGGATTGTAGTGACGTTGGTTTAACTAGTCTTCGGAATTCGGAAATCTACAGCCACGAGACAAGAGTGAATTGTAAACTCCTGTTATGTGATTATGAGCTGCACTTGTTTCCGAATGTTCCAACCCGAACAAATAAAATCTACCACGTCGAGATTGTAGATTCTACACCTATAGGGGGTTTCACGGTTAGTATTCTCCCTTTGAAAACACCAGAAGGCATCTCGGTGCAATTCACTTCCGGATAGTTCAATCAATTAAGATGGCAGATGAAGATCAATAAATGTGACAGACCGCTCACATTCTGAAAGCAGGATCGATATCTCACCATCTTAAAAAAATTCTATCAATATCTGATCAATTGTTTTTACATCTTTTTTTTTCTTCACTAACGTGCGCTGCTCTCAGCTTTCAAATAAATAATCTCTGCCCATTTCAGAACTTCATCATCTTTCCATTACTACCTTATGCTCTAGTTTGTATTATTTGAATGTGCGAGAGTGTATCACTGAGTAAAACGTTCTTGCCATTTATCTCGCTTGAAGAATAATTAAAATATGTTTATTTTTTTACAAATTCAATCATAGCAGTTAAAGGAGGATGAACGACAACTAGAAAAAAATTCTAACTTCTAAAGGTTCTTTTATTATTGATTTAGACTGATGCTTTTCTATTAATGTTCATTACACTTTTCATGAAATAACTTGATATTTTTCAAAATGCACAAATGTCAACCACGCTTGAACAGGCAGGCGCATGTACGAGTCTCCTTGATGATTATTTTAATTTTATTTCCTTGAACGGTTGGAAATTTTAGAGTATACAGTTTGGAGAAATATCGATGGCAGACACACTATGCATGTATAGGACTTTTGTGGCTCTCACCTATATGCCTATCTGTCTGTATGTATGTCTGTCTCATTTCATCTGGCGCATGGGTATGTATATCATTGAATGAATGTGTGTTTGCATACGTTTATTACATTATATTACATAAACATACTTCTGGTTAAAAACGAGTATAACATGATGCTAAGATAGAAAGATTGACTGATAGATAAAGACAACAAATATTCATATTTGTGAGTAAACATTTATTATTGACTTGTAGAGCATGTTATTACAAGCAGTCTCTTTTTTAAATCATACTGTTTGCAAGTTTACATCCGGTCACGTGGATCAATATTGATTTAAAAGGCGAACCAAAGTAATAGGACGGAATCTATAAAATGATTGGATCTTTAAAACTGACATATTCGAAGCCAGAAAAGTTCAACAGAATTAAACTAATTTTAAGATGGCTATTCTATATGAATTTGCTGGTGGCAATCATAAATGTTGTCTAAAGACCCCAGCAAATTTTACGTGTCAGCAGAAGCAAATAAAAATCACGCTGAAAGTTATTGCATGTACCGTCCAATACTTGACGTTTCAAAAGTCAAAAGAAACGAAAAAGAAAAAAAACGTCATTGGACATGTTATTTAATCTGAATATTGTATATTTACACTAAATATGAATAAATATTCCGCCAGCATTAATTAAACTCCTTTATCGTTATGATCGAATTCGTGTTATAATCTTCTTATCGCACTTGTGTTATAACTTTTTCAACTCGTGGTATAAACGAACTATTAGCCTTGCGAAAGAAACTGACAAAGAAGGATATATCAACATATGAAAAATGCAAATTGTTGAGATTGTTTTCGTTAAAGTTATATAGACAAAAATGGGCAATAAATGCAAAAATCGGAGAGCAAAGTGAAATGTTCCAACAAATGTATCTGAAATTATGGATAATGAATATATATTATCGGGTATGGACAGTGTATTTAATTTAATTATTTGATATAATTTAAGTATGGAAACAAAATATTATTTAATTATCTGATATAATTTAAGTATGGACACTGAATCTAATTATCTGATTTAATGTCTGTAATTAATCTAGTATGAAAGAAATATGTTTGACATATATAACTGATTCATTGGTTTAACCATAATGATATGTAGTACTGCTAAGATTCCTTCCGCTGTTGACTTTATGTTTCGCTATCCAAGTGTAGAACAGTGAACTATCCGGAACTGGAAAGTTTTTGTGGGCATGCGCATTGGAGCTAAGGGAGATAATTTTAGGCGCTACGATCAGTAACTCCGTTGCAACCGCGAAACCCCCTATACAAGAACATACAAAGTTAATCCTTTGGAGCAGGACAATTTGAAAAAATAAAATCAGTATGTTTTTGAATGATTTTATTGAGCCAAGTAAAAGTAATTTACGTTTGCCATATATTCCAGTGCAGAAACCATGTAATACGTTCCGCGTGTGCACTGTCTACAGAAACGTGAACAGTATCAGAAAAAAGCATTCATTTTCAATACCAAGAATCGATAATTGCATTGACAAAATTGGAAATGCCAAATATGTCAACAAATTTGACCTTATGAAAAGAGCAAAAGTAATTTCAGCATTTGCAAATCCAGATCGACTTTATCAGTATTAAGTCATGCTATTTGGTATTTAAATAAAAAATCTCCTTCAACATTCCAACGTTTAATAAACATAACGTCTAGTATAAATGACTGTTGCGTACATAGATGACATCGTTGTATGCAATGACACATGGAAAGAGCACCTAAAAAAAATTTGAAGATTTTTTTGACCGTCTGAGTGAAGATAATTTGTCAATCGATTTGAGTAAAAGTACATTGTTAGGACACGGTGTGGGACATGGTCAAGTTAAACCAGTCGATATTTAAAAAGTTTAAGGCATTTTATGAACTCCTAGTGCCTATTAGTACAAATCAGTTGATGTAATTTTGGGGTATCACTGTGTATTATCGGAAATTCTACTGACAGTTCTCAATAATTGCTGAACCCGTGACCAATTTGTTGGCTAAGAAAACCAAGTTGTATTGGTCTGACAAATGTCAGAAGGATTTTGATAAAAGCCATACTTAGGAGTGCACCTGTTCTCGCAGTTGCAGTTTTTCAACCGATCATTTAAAATCTATGTTGATGTAATTGATGCACGAGTTTATTGCATATTAATTCGAGAATACAAGATGGTGTGGATCATCCAGTATGACATTTCTAAAAAAAATTAAACAGGCACCAGAGAACTTATTTCACTCTCAAAGAGTGTTGTGCTTTATATTGGCTTTGCAACACTTTAAAGTGTATTTTCATTCTGATACTTATCTTATCACCTGGATTCAGTGATTACAACCCCTTAGTTTCATCAGTGTTCACAACCCCTTACTTTGACGTCGAGCTTCTAGACATGTTCATCAGCAAAATGTGAATAAAAACCAGAGATTGTTGAGATGGAGTTAGATGTTACAAGAATACAACAGAGAACTCTGGCACACCAAGGTGAAAGATAACCTGATTGCATATGCACGTTCACGTGTATATAATATATTGTTTTATTTTTGTATATATTTTGTATTGTTCGTAAGACATTTTCCTACGTAGTTTGATCATTATAATCTCATATGAATTATTTATCTTTATGCGGTGTGGTGTTATATATATATATATATATATATATATATATATATATATATATATATATATCAGTGGCCACACACGCGTCTGGCGGAACATTTATACATTTATAATTTAATTTTTCTTGATCACATCCTCTCGCCAAAGCGATGATCGAGGAGAGTTGTCGTGTCAATTAAGTACTTAACAAGATATGAGTGCAGCACGGCACATGTTTATTGCATTTAAAGCGTTGAACATGTGAACAACCAACTGGAAATCCAAGGAGATTTGCGGTCTGGGAGTGATTGATGTCTCGCTAAGCTTAAAGTGTCACTAAGAATCCGCTGAAAACATTTTGCTCAACTTTGGCAGCTATCAGATCGTTCGCGTATCTCATGGACGGTTGAAATGCCTGGAACTAGACCAAAATGTTTCGACTGGCTACAGGTTTCTCAGCACAACTTTCGTCCGTTGTACCCTATTCGTTACTTTGACCTCGAGCATCTGGACATGTTTATAAGGAGTACGCGGTAGAAACGTACTTCAAATCATGTATAGGGCCCTGAGATATGAAATATAGATGCATTACTGTAATTTTCTCAGAAAAGACTTTGTTGTTGCAGGAGTTTAGTCGTCTAATGATAGTCATTAACGCATCTGTACAAAGTTTATAAAATGCGTGTTTGAACCTGTTACATTTGTTAAATATAATATCCTATCCTGAAGTTAATGTTGGACTCTGCCTAAAGCAGCATGCGAAAATACAAAACGATTACTGTGCCACATTGAAGTTTTCTACGGCAAAGTTTACTGGACTTATTCCCATGTGATTGATCCATGCAAAACCTAATCAGCTTAATGCAGCCAAAATGGAACACCTCAATGACATTCAATTTATCCAAGTCAGAGGTGGTACAAATGCATAGGACCGGTGGACTTGGCATTTCAAAGCGAAGGTGGTCTTTGGTTGTCTCATCGCCGTTGGCGGCTGCAATGCATCAATTGACCAGTTATGATTTACTCGCGATGACAAAATAAATCAAACATTTTCGAGGCGTCTTCATCGGGATAAAGTCAGAGTCAAAGGTCTCTGGCGATAATTCCAAGAACAAGGGAAACTGGCTTCATAAGCCTATACTTAACAACATAACCTGGAATGCACCGATTATCATATTCGGTGACACTTTGACATCGTTTTTATTTTGACTCGAACGGACTAGTCCTGCCAGTTAAAGTTGTTGATTATTTATCCCGAGAGGCAGACGAAAACCACCGCATTGTTCGACTCTAGCGTTGCAAACGCGGCATAACGGCAAATTCGCGACGATCTTGTTGTTGAAGCTATTCGTGCACTTCTATATATCAAAGCTTTCTAAACGCCAAACTCACGTGCTCTTATTGATTTTACATTCAAGTACGCTAATTATTTTACAAAAGCCAAGTGACATTTACATACGCTCAACAGTCAGACGACGCGGTGCTGATGTGGATATGAGGTTTGCCACCAAAGCGGATTTGAGCGAGTTCACCAGCTGGTATTTTGTTGACTTTGACCTAGTCGGACTTGTTATTTTTAAAGTTGGACTGGAAAACGTAGAATACCCAAATTCGGCATTCAAACTGTTATTGTCAGTCTGCAGGCGCTGTCACAAAGTACCTCTCTACCTGGCTGAAATCACCGAAAACGGGACAATCAGAGATCTCTGGCGTGTCGGATACATTATCAAAGAATACGTTTATACCGAAAATGGTGGGATGAAACAAGATTAGGGTGAACAGATAACGGATGTGCCCCACCATGTGCAATAACCTCATGGAGCCAAATTCAAGAAATATTAAGGAATGAAGAAGGGGAACAAAACCGACGTCGTTACCATAGCACATTTTCGACTTGTTTTCCATCCTCGCCATAGTGGTTTTGATAGACCTAAGGGTAACAGTTAAAAAGGTGCGCAAGTCCGGATTATACTTGTTCAACATAACCGTAGGTCAAACGGAAATTTGGATTAATGATAAACGGCAACTTAGACTTAGAGTCTGTAGCACTATATCGAGTATCGAGAGGCAATTATAGGCGAATATTACACATAGACAATAAAATGTCAAAATCATTAGTGTCCCAAGATGAAATTTGGAGGACTAAGTTTTATTCTAAAGGGTACGTAAATGTCTTGGTATTTAATATTAGATTTATCGTTACATATGACTAATGGATTCTGGTCGCGCTGTTGAGAATTCTGAAGCTGGTAGGTAATGGACCGGCCGATTAGTGTCGCTAAAATTAATAGAAACTTCCTTCCATTCGTCCGCGAATATGAAGGCGTTGCCTACCTTGTTGTGTACTGTTTAGCTGCTTAAGAGTGATTTTTACTCTTCTTTCTTGTTTTTCTTTTTCTTTTATGTTCAGCTCCATTTCGCAAGATGGGCAAGCATCATAGCCGCTGTCTTCTAATGCATTGTTTCCGCCCATTTTACAGACTCATTGGCTTTAAAAATGGTAGCGTTTGTGTTTCTTGATACTGTTAGCTATGCATTGTGCTTCATTTTTCTCCGGAGGAGAAATGTGTTTTTGAAAAATCATTTATTTTAACTGAATAATTTTTTTGTTTAGTTAACGGGTATATATTTTTCGTCAGCAGACATTACTCCAAGAAAAGCGAGTAAGGAAAGAAAGATGAAAAGTATGGATCACTCTATGAGGTTATTGCGTGTCGTGTGGCACACCCGGTATCTGTTCACCCAAATATCGTTTCATCCCACCATTTGCGGTATCAACGTATTGTTTGATAACGTATCAGACACGCCATCATACACTTTCCTTTCCACGAATACCATCTTTTCAACTTTCATTCTCTTGGTCTTTCAAATCTTGTCGGCTTTGCATATTTTATGCTTTTTGGTAGATAAAAATAGCTCATGGTAAAACATACTGACATTATCAACTTCATTCAAGTATTCTACTTTGTAAACTACCCGATCACCTGTAACTGCTTTTTCATTTCGAATATTTCCCCAGTAAATTTGGAGATTTATCTCTTTCGCAAATATTGATATGCGTTTTGATATACTGTTTCGCTAATGTTAAATTCAGGACTTCCAAATATTTTAAGTTGTCAAAAACCAAATAGAGTGATCCATAATTTTCATCTTTCGTTCGTTAGTTTGGAGTAATGTCTACTCACGAATGATGTATACTACCAGATATCTCAATTAGCTTTTGGTTAAACGTCAAGATCATTCTCTGGTTCTGAATGGATGAATTCAAATTCTAGTCTTCAGAGTTCTCTTAAAACTTTTGCGCTGCAGACGCTATTTTATCTGTGTAAGTTGAGACGTTTTCAGTGTTTTCTTGTGTTAGATTGTCTCTAACTTCAATGTTTTCCTTTATCGGATAGTCTTTGACTTCACTGTTTTCCTTTATCGGATAGTCTTTGACTTCACTGTTTTCCTATACCTAATTGTCTTTGAACTCAATGTTGCAGATAAAGCTCGTAAGTTAATGAGATTTTCGAGTTCCACAGTAAATTTATCGGAATACAAATCTGTATATTCATCTACATCCAATCGTTAGTATAATTTAATCGGTCTTCGTATCGCACAGTTTTATCCTTGAATACAATTTGTCAACCTCCTTTTCTGAAAGATTGCAGGATAGCTGTTTGGTGTTTCCAGTCGACAAATATCTCTTATTCTCGTATAAACTTGGTTTGGTCTCGGATTCGGCCAATACTGGTATGTGAGAAAGCTTGCCAGTAGTCGGTGGTTCTTTTGGGGGTTTTCCCGGGTTCTTCCTCCACCGTTAATACTGGCCGCCATGTATAGAATACGGTGTGCTGAAAAATGGCGTTAAACTCCACAACAACAACAACAACAACAACAATTGACTTGATTTTGTAACAAAAGTAGAGGTTTTCAATCATAAATTTATTTTATCAATCTTACAAATACATTTTATCTCTTGATACTGAGATTGTCCATCGAATTAATTGCAAAATATCGAGTATGCCGTAGTACGAAAATAATATAAAAGTGTGCCAGAACAGAGTAGACTATAAATTCTACACCCCAACCCCAAGTTTTCGAGAAATCTCGTTTTGTATACACACCTCCATCGACTTGATTTGAAGATATTGAATGCACCAAAATCTACGCATGTTGTCGACTGACTTCTTCGATGGTCTTTGTTTTAACAGTGAAGTCAAACTCGGCAAAGTCGAACTGCTGAGGACATAAAGTGATAGGTCTCGTGCGAATGATTATGAATATGTAGTTACAATTACTAAGGTATTGAAGCAGATTTTGTTATATCACAAAAACAATACACTTTCTCCTATAGAAAGCTAGACTCGTCCATAAGCTGAAAATGGTTTCATTCTGTCTTTTTATTTTTCAATATTATAAAGAAATGTCAAGTTTGCACAATATTTTTAAAATGTATTTATTATTGTTTTTGCTTCACAAAATATTGCATGTTCCTTTTGTTTATTTTATATAAAAAAATATTTCCCTTTAAGTTACCTCGAAATCGTCATCAGCTTCGGAATTTTAAGATCACGTTTAGTCAAGCGTTTTAATAAAATATTCCTTATCATTTTTGTCTCCCCATGCCTCCGTTTCTGTTTGGAAGATTAGTATTACTTTTAGACGTGGTCTCGAAACCGCTACGTTGGTCTTTAAAAGGGTCATTAAGACATGTGTTGCTCGATACCTATAAGTACGGGTCATCAGGTGAAGGTATTGGTTAGTATAAGTGAGTGTTGGTTAGTGTTAGTACGGGTCGGTGTTGGTCGTTATGTGTTGGTGTGGGTAGGTACGACTATGTGTAGATTGCCATTAAGTGCTTTCTAATTCCGTTTAGTGACATACACTGTTTAATTCCCCTTGCATACAGTGAATCAGAATATTAAATTCCCCATGCATCCAGAGTAATCCCCAGTGGTAATTCGATTGACGTTTTAAACATTGTTTTTCCCTTATACCTGGAGTTAAATACTTCCAAGATGGCGACTGCATGCTAATTGTTTACCCAAGGTGATATCACTCTACCCAGAACGACTACACTAACTACTTTAAAGATTTGGTCATGTCAAGGAATCCGTGTTTTATTTGGAGTTTTCTACACAAATCTTTAAATTCCTAGGCAATTTCAAAAGACATTCGAAAAATTTCCAAAAGCTTAATAAACTAAAATAAAATCTTCGTCAAACTAAACTATTCGACAACTTTATATTTATATTTAGCCTATGTTGTCTACCGTAGCCATCATTGACCAATACACGTACCTCAAAATAAGGGGCCCAGAGTGGCCGAGTGGTCTAAAGCGCTTTCCGTTACGGATCACTGCCATGTCACCTCTGTCTGCCCCGGTTCGATTCAGCCAATGTGGGTATGTGAGAAAGCTTGTCAGTAGCTTCTCGTGGGTCGGTGGTTCTTTCCGGGTCTTCCTAGTTTCTTCCTCCACCATTAATACTGGCCGCCATGTATCGTGTGCTGAAAAATGGTTTTAAACCCCACAACAACAACAACAACCTCAAAATAATTGTGTCCACGTATCATCTAATCAAACAAAGATTGAAAAAATGGTGTTATCAGCGTCGGTATACTTACATTTCAGATACAAGTAAATATCAGTACTATAAAATGTTGAACTGGTCTCCATGCTGAATCCTAGTTTCAAATGTTAAGAAGTAATATTTTGTGGTAAACATTTGCTAAAGTAAGTATAGGTTCTTGGTTCACAAGTTTTAACATGCGACCACAGCGGCGCAAAGCAAAGGAGTTACCGCTTCTTTAACGAGAATTAATCAATGAATTACTTGATTGCTATGGAATAAATACTTAGATTCATTTTCAGTTTGTTTTAATATGTGCGGGAAAAGAAATGATGTCTGGTTAAATTAACTCCGTACTTGTGTCATCGATCGATCATGGCACCCACAGGTAGAAGCCCTATTTGTTCGAAATTGAGAACATGGATAAATTGGTCCAATAGCGATTACTTGGATTCCATGTAGGTTTGGTTAGGGATAATGTTAAGCCGCTTGTCAATCGGAAATTTTTCAATCTCTAACCTTTATTACGTAAATAGCTGTTTGTAATCTCTTCAAGGCTGGGAATTTCAGATGCACTGATTGTTCAGTTTGTGTTAGTGCAGAATGTAAAGTTTTACAAGCCGCTAATGTATCCAATGACATTGGTTATCCTCCGTTGTTAGATCAGGACTTACGCCTTTAAAGTTAAATGACATAATGATTTGACAAATTGTGAAATTAAAAAATCAACATTATTCATTAAAATGAAGTATAAATAATGTTAATCTCCCTTGCATACCGTTTTCTCACCCAGACTCGGCAAATACATGCATACTCCAAAGTTTCCTTCATTCGACTTAAAACTGAGATTCATCTGTATACGTTTAAAACAGCCTGCTATTTTGTCCACACCTTGAACAATCAGTTAATAATTCCCAGCAAGAGAAGCTTGTTGTATTTTCAGGCTTTCGTGTTAACACGTTTGACGGAATCCGTTGAACTATATGACACTTCATCTCTGATTCTGTTTATCTGTTTATCTCTCTGTATGTCTGTGTCTGTCTGTCTGTCTATCTGTCTGTCTCTGTCTGTCTGTCTGTCTGTCTCTCTGTCTGTCTCTCTCTCTCTCTCTCTCTCTATATATATATATATATATATATATATATCGATAGATGGATAGATAGATAGATGTGTGTGTATGTGTGTAAATATATAATACAGTTGTTTTGTATTGAAATCATTATGAAATATTTTGAAGACTCATTACATTGAGGAGAAGCTGAATGGTCTTATTAACTATGTACGAGGTTTGCAGTCAGCACTTAACTGCTGAATGGTCATATTAACTATGTACGAAGCTTACAGTCAGCATCTAATTGCTGAATGGTCTTATTAGCTATGTACGAGGCTTACAGTCAGCATATAATTGCTGAATGGTCTTATTAACTATGTACGAGGCTTACATTCACCATCTAATTGCTGAATGGTCTTATTAACTATGTGCGAGGCTTACAGTCAGCATATAATTGCTGAATGGTCTTATTAACTATGTACGAGGCTTACAGTCAGCACATATTTTCTACTCCGAAAGTTCAGCAGTTTTTTTACACGCCTCTGACTAATTTCCCTGCTATCATTAATATAAATATATTTACTGTATTTATGATGCCATTGTTTCGTTTACAACGTGGAAAATGAACACAGAATTAGCAAATGCTCATCTGTTGTAACTCTCCAAACGTCAAACACTGATACCAACATCACCTTGATCTGCTTACAAAGCTTTTGGCAGCTGAATGTGTAATACGAAAACTTTTCAAAATGTTTACTATACCAATGAATAGCTGAAGAGTTAAATATTTTAATTGTGCAATTCAATAGTTAACTTTGCCATGTATATTAAATTTGCATTCTTGTTAGTTTTTTTCTCTATGATTACATGTTTTGTATAATTGTATTTTAGAATTGACATTGTCCAAATTCAAGTTCACTGTGTACATGACTAGGGACAATGATGTGAATTTTTTTTGCAAACAAATAATACTTTGGTAATGTATCGTTCTGAGAGTGGGCTAAGTATTTTGATCATTTCCAATAGAGGTAAACATTTTTATTTAGATCTGTGCCTATAACATTGGTATACCCCCATGATAAACCTGGTCTACCTCAAGTTTACCACATTCTTTATTATCACTTGAGAACAGATTTTATCTTGCTAACAACTTAGAATGTTATAGACTAGAAAGTCCCATTAAATGTCAGAGTATTTCCAGAAAATGGCAATTGCAACCTATGTCAAGTAGAAGGACTTTTAATCTTGCTTACCCGATAAATTACTCATTCTGCATTAATATCTTTAGCATAATAATTCTTATTGCCGTGTTAAGTATTTCGTAGAATTATTTATTCAAGTTATTTTTCTCTGGAATTACAACGTACACGATAATAATTTAGGATATAAACAATCATCTGGAATTACGGTGAATTCTGACACGGACGTTTCGGATTATATTACTTTCATTCATTAAAAGACTGTTAACGCGTCATCACACTTCAGGTCGCTGGCACATTTGTACATTCAAGACCACAAGCACATCAGCGTCTTCAGTGCTAGATGTTCTTTAGAACAACACTGAAATTTAGTTAGAACTGTATTCATTAGGATTAGTGACATAGCTTTTATGGTCTATTTTGGATTTAACTCGTAACACTGTAAATTCTTTTAAAATTTTCACTTTTTATTCTATGAACATAAATTATTTGTTGAACAAAACTTGTTAGATTAAGCTCTTTTATATGAATAAGTTTCATGCCATAGATTGGAAAAAAAAAATGCATCATGTCCTAGTATGGCTAAATAAACATAATACGGTTCTAAATAATTTTTTCACGATTGGATGAAATAATCAATCGAGGGCAACATGTCAGTATAATAAGTGACAGACGAAACTTAAGCTCGAAATTAATTTCACTAAATTTGTTATTTCACACATTAGGACTTGACATTGTAGGGCCAGTCACATATGTTTCTGTCTCTGTTAAACATTGTCCCAGTTGGACAGATGATGCAGCTGCCCCGCCCTTGAAAACAGCTGTTGAAATGTGCACAATTCGTCGGATCTGGGTGCAAACCGTCGCTCTTGCCTCTACAGAAACCTTTAAATATATAAAGCAAAATGTATTACTATAATATAGTGTGTGTGTGTGTGTGTGTGTGTGTGATATCTACTACATACGTCACACATATTCGTCTTCAGTCGCGTGACATTACGCATATATTATTACAATGTTTGTACCGCCAATATCCTTATTTCATTTCAGGAACAAACAAGGAAATGTTGGCAATCATGTTCAAGTTAGTTTCGGTCCACGGTTTATGAATTTGGCATCCCTAGATAGCAGTCCCTATCACTGGAAGGTTTCACACATTATTGAACTGTAAAACGATTATAGTAATGTTTGTCTAATTAAGTAAATGCCCACTAATTTCGCATGAATTTAAACTCGGCTTCTTATGAATAACCCTGTCTCCCAAGGATCCAAGATTTGACTATTGCAAGGGATTTGTGGATGTAGTTGAGTAGAATCATACATGAGTCCCAATATTTCTTCATTGAAGACATAATACGAAAACAAACTAATTTACTGAACAGCAGTAGTGAATAGGGGCATCCTAGCCTCAATGGGAATTAGCATTACAGACCCCCCCTTGGGCAAACCTAGCCTCAATGGAAATTTAACATGGAGAAAAATCGTGGGCAAACCTAGCCTCAAGGGGAATTGAACGTGCAGAAAAATCGTGGGCCACTCTAGCCTCAAGGGGAATTGAACATGGGGAATAAAGTGTGGGTCTATCTAGGGACAAGGGGGAACTGAACATGGGATTTTTTTTTTTAATTTTTTTTAAAAAAAGGGGTAGGCAATTGAAAAGTCATTCTCTTTTCGAGAAATATGGGTGGCCCTGAAAAGGGCCTTTGGGTTTATGTTAATATACCCTTAACATAAAGGGCATCTGAGCCATCTTCTTGTCCTCAAGCTGCGTCTTACTCGAGGGCCATAAATCAGTGTCCTCTTGAGGCAACCTTGTCTTTCTACATACACTCTTCGTATCCACAGACTGGTGTCTGACTTGTCGACAACGGTCCACTTGGACCGGACATACATGAGTATGTCCGTCCTAAACATAATGGAAGACACAAGGGTGGATGATTCGACTGTGGTCCACATCTTGAAGCGACGAGAACAGGTGAATCAATGCAGTGAACTGCGCTTATTTATAGGTAGAGGAAGGATTGAAACGGATTGAGTTTCTTGACCAATCCAAACACGCGTTACAAAATTCAGTCAGCCCGCATCCAATCCGAAGAGAGCAGTCTGTGACGTCACGTGGTCTATATAGATTTGCTAGCGCTTGTCTGCAGTCAATCTATGCGACAGTGATTCAACATGACGGAAACTCAGAAAACGATCCATTGGGGTGCACTAGCAGGGGAGACCGCCCAAGGGAACCCGGACTTACTTTCAGAAGAAGTAAATTGGGATTTTGTGGATTTTCTTACCTCGCAAGAATTTGTTCCGGAACCTTCGTTACCTTCTTCATTACCGCAAGTGGAGAATTTTAGACAGAGACAGAAAGAAGAATTGGAGAAATTTATACAACGACAAAAGGAAGCGGAACAAGCTTTTCTCCTACAGCAGCAGCAAGAAGAAGAGGTAAGAAAAAAACAACAGCAACAACAGCAAGAAGAAGTAGCAGCAAAGAAACAAGAGGGTGAAAATCAAACGGTCACGGTACTGTTGGACATTTTAGCGGAGTTAAGAAGTCTGAAACAAATGTATCAGACTTCTTTATTACGACCGAAGAGAATACGACCTTCCCGAGCTAAACACGTTAACCCTGTGACTAAGTCTACCGTACCACCCTTAGTGATTTCAACCCAATCATCATCAACATTACGCAGTCCAGAAGTAGGCCTTGACCGTGGCAAAGGCTTAAGGCAGTTAAAGTTGATTGCTTAAACGCACCAAAAAAAGGCCCTTTTCAGGGCCACCCACATTTCTCGAAAAGAGATAGCCTTTCAATTTGCCAATAACTCAACAAGAAAAACCCAACCCATTTTACCACCTATAGTACGTGTCTTTGTATGAGTGCGTGAGTGTACGTTCTTATTTTAAAATCAAAACTCAAAGACACTTACCTTATATCATTAATTTATTCTTTTATAAATAATTACAATCCAATTCACAATTCACATCATAACACTTTAAAAAAAGTTCATTGACTTCTTCTTTCTCCTTGTTTAGTCTCTCTGTTTTTTAAATTTCTTCACTGTCACATGCTTTTCCTCTTCATCCTCCTCACTTTCTTCCCTTCTTCTTTTCTTCTCCTGTTTCTTTTTCTTCACCTGTCTGCTTTCTTCATCTGAAAAATCCCTCTCTTCTTCCGAAGAATCCCTCTCTTCTTCTGAAGAATGTCTCTTTTCTTCTGACTCCTCTTGTTTCTTTTTTGGGCTATCTGGAGACCAGTGTCCTTTTTCTTGACAATAATAACAGGTATCTTGACTTCTGTCTTTTTTAGCCCCTTTTTTTCTTTTTTGACGGTCTGGACACTCTGAAGACCAATGCCCTTTCTTCTGACAGATATAGCAAGTATCTTGACTTTTATCTCGAAACGAAGGAGAGTAGTCCGTCGGCTGGTCTGAAGAGAATTTTCTAATGACCCCTCGCAAAGCTCTGACGAAACGTTCGATTTGGCTAGTCTCTTCCATCGTTGTGCTCGGCTTCAGAGTGAAATGAATAGTGAAAGGACAAGACACACACCCTTTTATATACGCTGGTCTGTCATGACTATAAATTAGTCTATGGTGTTTACACTTGAGTCATTTGACGTTTTGCACTCAAGATGAAACGATCATATTCATTCGAGAAGAAAGAAGAAGAAGAAGAAAGTAAGAGGCAGAAACGTGATCTATCGCCTCGTACCAGGGCTGAAGTCTTGGCACAAATTCATGCCAGTGATTTTGAAGAGGACATGAGTGAACCAGAATCCGAACCCTCTAAACCAAGTTCGTCACCCTTAGTCAACCCTGAAAAATACTATTCCATTCGAGAGACGGAAAAGCGCTCCTCTAGAAAATTTAGAACCACGGCTTACAAATACACGGTGAAGTTTAAAGATTTCAAGGCTGAAGTACCGTTAGAGAAAGCAGAAGTGTTCATCACTGGGGTGTGGGATTCTTTGCTCACCTCACTCAAGCGACAATGTCAACCCAAAGAAGACGATCGCTTGAAACTTAACATACAACACGACAGCTTTAAATCCCCTGTTTGGATCGAGTTTAGCACCCCTGCAGAATTGACTGCTTCCAAAGTCATGGACAAGATTCAACACGTGCAACAATCTAATGACCAGTTTGACATCACGGATGAAAAAGCCACACTGGACATGACCCACGTCTCTCCTCCTCAAGGGACTGGACGCAGAAAGATGTTATTTGTGGACGACCTTCGCAACACCAAAACAAGTCTCGTCCGAATTAACAACCCTCATGACCAGATGTGTTTAGCCCGTGCCATCGTGGTGGGACGAACCTATGTCAACAAGAACGATCCGGTAGAATGGAAGAGCCTGGAAAACTATTCGACAATCGGACCGAGCCAAACAACGAAACGAAGCAGAACTCCTGTTACAACAAGCCGGACTGTCCAAAGACACACCCTGTGGCATTCCTGAGATTCAAAAATTGCAAGATGCCCTAGCTCCACGATACACCTTGAAAGTGCACCCTCAAGAAGTGCGCGGACCTCTGTTGTTTCGAGGCCAAGACTTTAAGGACGGAAAATACATTCATGTCTATTATCACGATGACCATTTCGATACCATTACCAGTATCACCGGATTCCTGGGATACAGTTATTGCTGTGAGAAATGTGACCATGGTTATAATAATCGAGAGCAACACAAGCATTGTGGATTGAAATGCTCAGGATGTTTGGCCTCTTTACCCTGTCTGAGCGAAGAACCAGTGCCTTGTTCAACTTGTCTGCGCACGTTTGTCAGCCCTACCTGTTACCAACAACATCTGAAGACGCAAGGTTCACAGCAGAAATGTGCTTGTCAACTCCTGAGATTGTGCCCTACGTGTGGACAAGGCATATGTACCAATGCTGCCAAGGCACACGTATGTTCAGGAAAGAAAAAATGTCACATTTGTCACCACATCGTGGACTTGGAACACCAATGCTACGTGCAAAAATACCAACCTCCACCAGAGAAAGAGGACGGTCACAAGAAGAAAGGCATTTTCATCTTTTTCGATTTCGAATGCATGCAAGAGACTGGCATTCACATTCCTAATTTCTGCGTGGCTCATCGAGTGTGCGAGAAGTGCATTCAAGAACCTATTTTCAGTCATTGCCCTCACTGCAGCAAGATTCCCGGAGGGCGTGAAAAAATCATTCGGGGACCGAACACGTTAGCCGATTTTGCCCAATGGGTTTTAGATCCCATCGACAAGACGTGGAGCCAAGAGGACATCGAACGTTACGGAGATTGTCATCGTCATGCCAAGGTGATGGCTCACAATTTCTCCGGATACGATGGACAGTTTCTTTTGAGATACTATACGGAACAAGGCACCGAGCGTCCTAAAGTGACTTTGAACGGAGCCAAAATCATTTTCATGCAAGTGGGACAAGTACAGTTTAAAGATTCGATGAGTCACTTGGCCATGCCTTTGAGTCGAATGCCTAAAACGTTTGGAATGACAGAAATGGCTAAAGTGTACTTTCCACACTTTTTCAATACGGAAGCCAATCAACACGCCGTTCTACCCCATTTACCCGAGGCTCACTATTACGACCCCGACAACATGCGTACCGAACAACGAGAAGCTTTCTACCAGGCTCACGCCTCGGACCCTTTCGACTTTCAGGAAGAAATGCTAAAGTATTGTCGTTCCGACGTGGACATTTTACGGCGTTGCTGTGGAAAATTTCGAGAACTGTTCATGGAACACGGAGGGGTCGATCCTTTGAAAGAAGCTTGCACCATTGCCAAAGCGTGTTCCTTAGTGTATCGACAACGATTCATGCCTGAAAACACCGTGGCTGTCATCATCCCTCAAACGACCAACTTTGTCAAACGTCAATACTCGGTCAAAGCCCTACGCTGGTTACATTACTTGTGCGACAAGGAAGACAAGTGGATTCAGCATGCTCGCAACGGAGGAGGCGAAAAGACCATCGGAACGTATTCGGTCGATGGCTGGGACGTAGAAAACCCCAAGATCGTGTACGAGTTTAACGGTTGCTTATTTCACGGATGTCCCGTCTGTTACCCTGACCGTAGCACTAAAAATCAGTTTTTGCAACGAACCATGGAAGACTTGTACCAGGACACTTGTCAGCGACGCCTAAAGTTAGAACAGCAAGGATACCAAGTGGTGGAAATGTGGGAACACGAGTACGATCACCGTATGAAAACCGATCCCGAGTTTAAACGTCTCGTGAAAGTTACCAGTTCATGGACCCGCTGGACCCAAGGGATAGTTTGTACGGAGGAAGGACCAATGCCACCTGTTTGCTGTACCAAGCCGACGAAGAGAAAAGAGAAGAAATCAAATACTTGGACGTGTGTTCGCTGTATCCCTACGTGTGCAAATATTGTCGCTTTCCTTTAGGGCACCCGCAATTGCTGACGGAACACATCGACCTGAAAAACATTCGACAATACGAAGGCTTGATCAAGTGTAAAGTTTTGCCTCCCACGAACCTACACCATCCCGTCTTACCTCACCATTGTCAAGGCAAACTGATGTTTCCATTGTGCCGTACTTGTGCCGAAACGTGCAACCAAGACCAACCTTCTCGGCACACCCAGGAAGAACGTGCCTTGACGGGAACCTGGGTCAGCGTAGAATTGTTCAAAGCTCTGGACATGGGATACCAACTGTTAGAAGTGTATGAAATTTGCCACTTTCCTAAGACACAACAATACCACAAGGGTGACCCCAGTCAGAAAGGCATTTTCGCTGACGACGTGGATGCCTCTTTGAAACTGAAGCAAGAAGCCAGCGGCTATCCGTCCTGGTGTCACACTCTCGAAGACAAAATACAATTCAAAGAGAAATACTATGAACAAGAAGGCATCTCTTTAGACCACATCGAGAAAAACGAAGGCAGGCGATCGTTTGCCAAAGTGATGTTAAATTGCTTGTGGGGTAAAATGGCACAACGACCGTGTTTACCCAAGACGGAATATTTGACAGAACCTTCCCGCTACTTCCAGATGATTCACGACAAAACCAAATACATGAAACACGTGGACGTCGTTCGCGAGGATTTGATCTTGGTCAATTACGAAGAAGATCTGGACTTTGTACAAGACGACCCTTTTGGAAATGTCATCATTGCGGCTTACGTGACAGCTCATGCTCGCTTAAAATTGTACGAAGCTTTAGAACTGTTAGGGAACGCGTCCTGTACTTTGACACGGACAGTTGCATTTACATCCATCACCCGAGTCAACATCACCCTGACATCGAAGGAGACCGTTTAGGAGCCTGGACAGACGAGCATCCCGACGACAAGATTCTAAGTTTCGTCAGTGGCGGTCCCAAAAATTACGGCTACGAATACCGGGACAAACAAGGAGAAGTGCACACGACGTGCAAAGTGAAAGGACGGACTCTGAATTATCGTACCAGTCGTGTGGTCAACTTTGGGGTATTGAAAGAAGCCTTGCAATCGGGAGAGGATGGAAACTTTAAAGTGACCACCTATCAACCGAACAAGATTGTACGTTTACCCACTCACCACATCGTCAGTCGACCCTTGCAAAAAGTCTATCAAATCGTGTACCAGAAGCGAGTGAGACTTCCCAATCATTTCATCTTACCGTATCGACACGTCGGTATTGGTCTGTATATAAAAAAGGAACCCTAGGCAAGATCGATAGTTCATTGTGAATACCAAGACCGAGCGAACAAGATGAATACTTTCAGAGAAACACAAAACAAGTTCAGACAGGCACAATTCAAGTGTGGGGCTTCTGAAGTGGAATGCGATTGTGAGCCTTGCGATGGGTACGATGCTGTACGTTGTGACCTTAGCGATGCCGTAAAGCGTCATGGGAACTTTAGTGTCACTACCCCTATCATGGAAATGGATGCTGTGAGTGTCAAACCTGAGGGATCCGAAAGTGATGCCGCTCGTCCTCTTGGACATTTTACTGGGTTTCGTTTTAAAGGGGAATGTTCACCTTCACGTTTACCCCCCTACGGATGTCATCCAGCCCTGAGCAAACTCCTGCCCATGTCACTCAACCCTCATCGAAACGAACCTGTGAAAGACGAATATTCGTTCCCTGTGCGTTTGTCGGAATACTGCGACTTTGAAAGTCGTCTTCAATCGTTCAAAGGAAAATGGCCTAAGTATCTGGGAGGACCGATCCCCGAAGAATTAGCCAGAGCCGGATTTTTCTACTTGGGCGAAGGAGATAAAGTCAAGTGCTTCAGTTGAGAGAACGCATTTACCGAGAACTGATCAAAATACAAGTGAAAAGCAAACGCAAAGTTATTGAACCGTTTTTAAATTATGCTTTGTTCCAAAGTATAAGAAGACTGATTATGAGTGGATATTACATCAGGCACAAAGGTAAACGAGGCTATTGGCCACCACCCAAGGATTCCAAAAACAGTGTATATACTTATGGATACTTTACAAGAGAACATTCTGGGCTTGCCTGAGGAGTTGAGAGAAAGGATTTACCGAGAGCTGGTGAAAATACAAGTCAAACGTAAAGAACAATTGCATCCGTTACGTCACCTGATCTTTAACCACTGGTACCTGAATGGTATAAGAAAACTGATTCGTCAGAAATTGTTTCAATGGTCAGACATTGTTCAAAACTTTGAGGTCGTCAATGATGTACATGTTCATAATTTTGGTTACTTCGACATTCACCTAGTGCAACGCATTGAGGAAGACGAGTTAAAGGATTACCAACATTTGTTACGTGGAATCTGCTTAGCGGAGACGAAACTTCTAAACGAACTCTGACGTTTCGGTTACAGCATGTAACATTTAAATTCCCTACTGGAGAACGAAGATCTCTGGCTAGAAAGTACGTGTATTGCATCCGAAAAAAACAAGAGAATATAAAAACAGGCTGCCATGCCACGACTTATGTCACATGTCATTGAACAGATTCCGTGGAAGGAACTCAATGACCATATTCAAACCGTGGATCATTACCATCGATTATTACAAGAACTGTATCCATTCAATTTGGGACGACAAGTGGTGTGTGTTTTAATGACTTGTTTTCTGGGATTTCGTTTACCAGCCGATTCCTTGTGGACTCTTTACGATCAGTACTTACCACCTCAATGGCCTTAAATGGTCACGAAAAACTCCTTTTGCTCAAAGCCTTGCGTTTTCATCTGGATACTTCTCGACCTCAACGGGAAAAAAAGATTCGTCAACTTTTAGCTACCCAAGACGTGTATGACGATGTGTGTGTAGCTTGTGACTTACATCCCCATTGGACAGATGTCCGTGCCTGGAAAGAATGGGATTTTGAGGCTTGGATCCAAGAAGTGGCCCAGTATGCACAAGAGTTGTTCAAGGAAAAAAGTTACTTTTCAGCCCGTGTTAGTGACGGTGCCAGAAGAACCCGTCACCCAGGACGGGACTGTCGTGGACAGGCCTGAAAGACCCTTTCGGGAGGTCACTTGTGTGACCTTACCCACTACTATAGAACTGGTTAGAACATTACCCAAAACATGTTGTACAGACACTTGTGTTTATTCCACGTTAATGGTTATCATGTGCCTTTTATCCTTGTACTTAAGCCTTTGGCTTTTATGTATTTTTGTATTTCGTATTCATGTTTAAAACATTCAATAAACGTGTTCTGAAAAAAGTATATAAACTCTTGTCTTGTTTGTTTTCGTGTCACAAGTGACATTTCTCACACAATGGCTACCTCTGCTGTCTCTGCTCCCTCTTCCTCTACTGTCAAAGTCATCGACGAACACTTAGATCGTGCCAGTTGGGAGGCTTTGTATCTTCGTCATCCCTTTAACATGCTCATTGCTGGACCTAGCGGTTCAGGCAAAACCGAATTCGTCAAACGTTTGATCGAACATAAACATCATTTGATCGATCGGCCACCTCAGCGGATCGTGTGGTGTTACAAAGAGTGGCAGTCGGCGTACAGCCTCTTGCGAGAAAGTCAAGGCGATTCCATCGTGTTTGTGGAAGGCATTCCTAAAGAAGACGACGGCATCGTCTCTGACTCCCGTCAAACCCATTTGGTCATTTTCGACGACATGTTAGGAGAAGACGAAGAAGAAATTAAACTGTGGTTCACGCGCAAAGGGCATCACCGTAATGCCAGTGTCGTTTACATCACCCAAAATTTGTTTCAACAAAGTAAAGCCCATCGCACCATCAGTCTCAATGCGCATTACGTGGTCTTGTTTAAAAGCCCTCGAGATAAATCCCAAGTGCAAGTCTTAGCCAAACAGTTAGGAACGCCTTGGCTGACTCAGGCGTACGACGATGCCACTCAAACGCCACATGCCTATTTACTCGTCGATTTGAAACCTACGACCCCCGAGGATTTGCGATTTCGTACCCACTTGTATCACCACTGGTGCCAAGACGGAGGGCCTGTCCTGTACACGTCTCCGTCCTCGACTTAATTTCACTCCACATAAAAAGATCTATAAAAACCTCAGACCCTTTTCGTCTGTCTCACACAGTGCGAACATGACGTCCCTTCAGTCGCATCTTCCCGTCAAATTGATTCGTGCCTTGTATGGCATCAGTAGAGAAAAAAATCAACAAATACGAGCTCGTGTCTTAGAAGATAGTCTCAAAGAAGTCTTACGATGGTTCACGGTGACGGCACGTCAATTACTCCAAGGAATCATTCAGATTCCTCATCAAACCAAACGCTTTATCGATCGAAACAAAGTCGCTTTGGTCCAACTGGCCGATCCCCGCATCGACACTCAAACCAAAAAACAAATCATTTTGAAACCTGGAGGGAGCGGTACTCTAGGAGGGGTCATCATTCGCTCTCTCTTAAGCTGGGATCCTAATGCCCCCAAACTTCTCCCCAAGAAAAAAGTCCAAGGATGCCTCAAGAAGAAAAAGACCAGGTCCCCAAGAAGAATAACTTCTCCAGTGGCAGGACCCTCCTCTTACCAGACACCACCCCGGAAAAAGAAAAGAAGCCCCCAGAAAAAGAAACAGAGAAAAAGTCCCCAGAAAAAGAAAAGCCCACAGAAGAAAACTAGTCGCAAGAGAGGCACTTCGGCCAGGACGCAACCTTACACTCGCAAACCACGACCTGCCACAGTGGTGACTGCGTCTTCAGCATCCTCACGTTCATCCACTTCTCCGTTGATGACACCAAGAACTGAAGAGTACTTGGAGACGTTGATTACACCAAGAACTTCTCCGTTGATGACCCTAAAAAGAACTTCCCCAGTGGCAGGACCCTCCAATTTAGTGGCAGTGGCTGCTGCTCACAAAGTACCTTCTCCCAAAATCAAAGTCCAAGAAAGATCGGGAATGTTACAAGGTTTACTGGATTTGTCCAAGCAAGAACTGGCTCGATTTAGTCCGTTACGTACCCCAGCACGACGTGTGATGCCTGTCCTCAAACTAATACGACGTAAAGACAATCAGTGGCGACGCGTTCCAGTATAAAAAAGGCCTGTGACCAAGTCGGGGGTATCAGTGGTTTTTGGTGCTCCTGAAGACTCAAAGATGTCACCCTCCAGAAAACCCCAAGGAAAGAAAAGGAAAGGACTACCACCACGTTTAGTCAAACATAGGGACGTGTTATCTGTCCTGTCCAAAGCTTCTCCACCTCTACGAAAAAAACTCATTCAATCGGCCTCCAAAGAGGTCATCGATACCGTGTGCGAATGTTGTTTGAACGTCTTGAAAGGCACGATCCCTTTGTCCAAACACCAGAAACAATGCTTAAGCAAACATCGTCACGTTCTTCGCCAAATGGTTCAAAAGAAAATTCCCATTCGTCAAAAAAAAGAAGATGTTGGTCCACCGTGGAGGTATTTTACCTCTCTTGTTAGGCCCCTTACTGAAAGGAGTCTTGGGAACCATGTTGGGAGGACTGGTGGGAGCAAGATAAAAAGGCTCTCGGAAGTCCCAAGATCTCAGAATCGACCCCTGACAACCCCATGGAAGGACGAAAACTAGCTTTAGTGCCTTACAAACGATGGATGGAATACCATCGGTGGCAAGAACAACGCACCCCGCATTTACCTCCCAATCCCCATTTGAGCGAAATGTCCCAGTTACAACACGAATTGCAGTCCTTGATGGATCGCCAAGATTTGTCCGAAACAGAAAAATCGCAAAAGTACGGTCAACTCTTGCAACGACTGCAACTCTTTCACCAGAAAGCTTTAGACGAAACAGCTCTACCCACTCTGAAAGATTTTAAGACCTTGATGAAAAGTCCAGCACCATCACCAGTACCAGTACCAGTACCAGTACCATCACTACCAGTGACCAAGACAGAAAAAGGAGAAGAAGAAGAAGAAGAAGGGTTTCAAACTCCACCAGAAAAAGTACGCAAGTTAACAACACCACCTACCTCCAGAATTGGATGGATTAAAAAGATGATGGCCACCCCTTCTTCATCACAAGAGAAAAAGAAAGTGAAGACAGAAGTGAAGACAGAAGTGAAACAAGAACCGATATCCCCCGCTCAGACATACTCCTCTTCAACACCTATTGCCGGTCGCACACGCAAAGCATTGCAATCCAAGAAAATACCCCAAGAGAAAAAGAGTAGCATCCTCCAAACGTGGTTGTCTTATTAACACACAAACACAAAAAATGGAAAAAGTCTTAGCCAGCATTTACTTCGATCCCTCTCATCCTGCAGGTTACGCAGGAGTTCAAAAATTGTATCGTGCTGCCAAAACTCGATTGAAAAGTCTCCGTTTACCTCAAGTGCAACGATGGTTACAAGAACAAGCTACCTACACTTTACACAAACCCATTCGACGCAAGTTTGCCAGAAGTCGCACCCGAGTGGAAGGCATCGATAATCAATGGCAAGCCGATTTAGCCGATGTCTCTGATTTGGCCAGCTACAATCGTGGCTACAAATATTTGTTTTGTGTCATCGACGTCTTTTCCAAATTTGCCTGGGTCGTGCCCTTGACTTCCAAATCGAGCAGCGAGTTAGTGCGAGCCCTGCAACGGGTGTTGAAACAAGGCGGTCGTCACCCTCTTCGATGGCAAACGGACAAAGGTACAGAATTTCTCAACCAAGCTTTCCAAAAAGAATTAAAGAAACGTGACATTCATTTTTTTACCACCGAGAATCCCGAAACCAAAGCCAGCATCTTGGAACGTTTTCAACGTACTTTGAAAGAACGCATGTGGAAATATTTTACGCATCACCACACTCTGAAGTACATCGACATCTTACCGCACCTGGTGCAAGCGTACAACCAATCTTACCATCGAAGCATCGGACGTGCCCCGCAAGACGTGACTCCCGAGAACGAAGTGTTGGTGTTTGAGCGCCTGTTTGGTACGTCCCCGACGAGGGCTGTCCCCAAGAAAAGTGGAGACTTGGCCGTAGGAGATTGGGTGCGCATTGGCAAAACCAAACTCACTTTCGACAAAGGTTACTTACCTAACTGGACGACCGAATTGTTTCGCGTCACTGGAAGAGTGCATGGCCGTCATCCTGCCGTCTATAAATTGGAAGACATGAACGGAGAAGTGCTCAAAGGAACGTTTTATTTGCCCGAGTTACAACGTGTCACCAAACAAAAAGACGACGTGTACAACATCGAAAGCATTCTCGAACGCAGAACCCGTAAAGTGGGCAAACGACGTGTCAAAGAAGTCAAAGTACGTTGGAAAGGATATCCACCCAGTTTTGATTCTTGGATCGACGCTTCGCAAGTCATCGACTATAAAAAGAAGTGACCATCATGCCCTTTCACACAGACGCAGCTACGTCGACCACTCCTTCTTCACCTAGTTCTTCTGTGCAAGATTTACAAAAACAACCCTTGTGGGTGTGGTGTGGAGAACGTGTGCCTAAAACGCAAATCGTCTTTTTCTGTCAAATCTTCGTGGTGTATTGTGTCATCGGGGCAGCCATCGCCAATTTGAGTTTGCAACAAGGAGACAAACAATTGTGGACCATTTTATTGAGTAGTTGCATCGGTTACCTGCTTCATAATCCCTCCCTGAAATTCACCTCGAACGGGAACCACGGGAACCTTGTGTCCAGTGCTAGTGCCAGTCACCACTCCAACAACAACCACAACCCCATTTTGGGCGGAGACACGCCTCTGACATCCACTAACCCCTCGGACAGCCACAGAACTCTGGAATTATGAGTCACCAAAACCAATTTCACTTAACCTTACCCAGTGACAGTTCCATGGAGGTGTTTCCCCACAACACGTTGTGCTGTTACACGGCTAAATTACCTCAGGCCATCCAGTTAGATCACGAAGCCCATTGGGAAGTGGCTTTAGTAGAAATGATTCACCCTACACAAATCCAAAACATCACCGAAAAGCAAAACACTTTTGAGGTCGAAATCCTGAACCAACAATTACAAGAAGCCATGAATGACATCGGGTTTTCAGGAGACACAAGACCATCCAACAATTCACCCTTCAATATCTACACCTTGAAAATTCCGGCAGGGTTTTATTTTAGTGGCCAACATTTGGTGGACACCATTGCTTCAAGGTTCGAGTTAGCCTTTGGCAAAGCCCTGAACAAAGTCAAAAAAAGTGTCACCCTGGAGTACCATAAAGTGGCTCGTCGCTTACTGATGAAATTTCAGGATACCCAAACGTTGTCCATTAGTTTTAATAGTGACTTGTTTGATATTTTAGGTGGAGACACAAAAATGGCTCCAAATTTTAAACCGAAGATCAACAGCAATACGGAATTTTACAAGTTTTTTCGATTCCCTGTAGAACTGAACCAAGGACTGAATTTGATCTTTGTGTATTCCGATGTGGTGGAGTACAACGTGGTGGGACACACCTCTGTGCCGTTACTGCGTGTCATTCCTTTCAAAGTGGATAGTACCACGACCAGTGACCAGGAAGGTGGAAACACTTATCACGTTCACCGCGAATTTGTACATCCTCACTATTTGCCTGTCAGCAAGTCTTATTTGGACACAGTCAACATTGCTATAAAAGGAGGTCTGGGACAAAATATTTCATTCACCAAAGGAAAAGTCACGGTGAAACTCCATTTTCGAAAACGGTTCTCTCACGACTTGCAAGTCATGTATCCAGTGTATCGAGGGGTTGCTCGGCAGCGAGGACACGGTTTAGGAGATATGTTAAAATCGGCCTTTCGTTCGATGGCCCCAGTCTTGAAACCGATGGTGACACGCGGATTGCACGCCTTGAAAGATGCGGCACTGACGCAAGGCAAAGAATTTCTCCAAAATGTCATCATCGACAAACAAAACCCTAAAGAAGCCTTCATGAGGGCAGGCAAAAATGTCTTGCTGCAAACGGGCAAAGACATTTTAGGCCGACGAGAAACACCTATAAATGCCCTGCACGCTACTGAGTCAGGCATTCAGCAAGGACAAGGCAGAAAGAGACGACGAAGAAAACACCCTTTCACCAGACTTCACACGTCTAAAGCTAGAAAGACCAAGAAAAGAAGAACCGTTCGAGACTTAGACGTTTTCGATTATTGAGACACAGCAACAAAAAAATGATGCACCGAGAGTCTTGCGCCTGTTCCAAGACGGAACTGGATCTGTTTGCCATGCCACCCACCATGATGACCATGCAAGTAATCCCAATGGGTGGAATTTCATCCCGTCTCCTCATTGACCGATTCCGCTCCCATCGAGTTTGAAATCAAAGGACAGCCCGAAGATTACATCGATCTGAATAGCAGTTACTTGTACTTGAAAGTCAAAGTTCAAGATAAGGATGGAAATGCTACAGACACTGAGCCAGTAGCACCCGTCAACAATTTCATGCATTCCTTGTTTAGCGGAGTGGACTTGTACTTGAATAACAAACTGGTCAGTAGCAGCATGGATACTTACCCTTATCGAGCGTACCTGGAAAATCTCTTGACGTACGGAATAGACGCCAAGAACACTCATCTCAATGCCTGTGTGATATGGGAAGCTGACGATGCAGGCAAATTTGAAACATTCAAAACTGATACAGCCAAAGACCACAATGCGGGATTTGTAGAACGAAGAGACAGAATGAAAGACGGACACAGTTTAGAACTGATGGATCGTTTGCATTTGGACATGTGGTTGCAAGAAAAGTATTTGCTGAACGGGGTGGATGTCCGCCTGAGACTGAATCTCAGCAGTACCGCTTTCCATTTAATAGCTGATAGTGACGATAATTACAAAACCAAAATCCAAGAAGCCAGACTCTACGTACGCCGTGTGGAAGTGTTACCTAAAGTGGGAAACGACATCAGTCAGACGTTGAGCAGAACGACCGCCAAGTATCCGATACGACGTGTGGAAGTGAAAACCTTCACCATTCCTAAGGGACAGCGATCCATGATCGAAGATCATCTGTTCCAAGGACAGTTACCCAAACGTTTAATCGTTGGTATGGTCGAGAATACAGCCTTCAACGGAGCTATCGCTAAAAATCCTTTCTACTTTCAACACTTTGACGTGTCCAAGATCGAAGTCAGTCGCGATGGCAAGACCTTGTGTACCCGACCTTTCGAACCTAACTTTGACAAGAAGAATTACCTGAGGTCGTACTTGTCGCTGTACGAAGCCACCGGACAGTTAGGAACCAACACCAGTCACGGCATTACGTACGAGGATTATGCAGGAGGCTACGCTTTGTGGGCTTTCGATTTCACTCCAGACCAAGGCAGCGATGAGGGACATTTCCACCCTATAAAATCTGGCCAGATTCGTGTGGAACTTTAGTTTGCAAAGCCACTGGACGAGACAGTGAACGTCATCCTGTATGCAGAATTCGATAATACCATAGAAATTAACAGTTTGAGAGAAGTCATTCTAGATTACTAGAAACCATGGAAGACTGTTATCCCTCTTTACCTAGTGGAGAAACTTTGGACATGGAATGTAAGGAGACCGTGGAAGGAGAATCCCAAGACAAAGACGATGAAGTTATGATGAAGTCAAGATGGCCAGAACAAGAAGCCCATTTAGTCTACTGTTTTGCCAAACACTTGGTGGAAAAAATGACGGAATTGATCAAGAAAAATTACTATGGATGTCAAAACGATCATCCCAGTCAAATTCAACACGATAAATGCCTGATGCTGAGTCAAGAAAAAAAATTGGACGAGTATCTGGACGAAGCTTGGAGTCTCATCTCGGACGAAGACGTGTTGCACCAGTGGTATAAAGACTTGCGTGAACATTCTTGTCCACCATTAACCACTCAAGAGATCCATCGTATCGAAGCTCTCCTGAATCAGAGTGAGGAGACGAAACGAAGAAACGGTTATTTGTCAGACATTTTCAACCAAAAAGTCAGGATCGAATTGATGACTTATTATTACCTGTGAAGAAAAAAACCCACACACAAATGGATACCTGGGAACTTTATTACCTTTTGAATCACAGTTCGTATACGGCTTCTTGGAATCCTGTCGTCTGTGCTAAAGATGAACTCCCTCATCGCAAACCTAAAGACCATCTAGCTTATGTGATCAACACGGACGACAGTCATCTCCCAGGAACCCACTGGGTAGCCGTCTACTTTCCTCAAGAAGGATGTGTGGAATATTTCGACTCGTACGGATTGCCCCCTTTGGAAGACGATATCATCGACTTTATGAGAAGAAATGCTCAAACCACCCGATTCAATAATGTGAATTTACAAGGCACAGATTCCTTGGTGTGTGGACAATATTGCGTGTATTTTCTGCATCATCGCAGCCTGGGCTATTCCTTAGAACATTTAGTGACTCATTTTGATCCTCGTTCTTCTTTAAGAAACGATGTGAAAGTAGATCGATGGTTTTGTGAACATTATGCTTATCTTTTGTCTCAAGCTAGGAAACGTAGTGTCCATCAATGGCCTAATGACTTCCAACAGTGGAAATCACAATTTCATTCACAACGTTGTCAGCCCCGTTTAAAGTAGACTGTAAATTGAGAAAAAAGTATTTGTGATTTGAAAAAAATGTTTGATGTTATCATGTTGGATTATTGTTAAAAATGTTAGAACTGTTGTTGTTTAGTGTTAAGTGATTTTTGAATAAAAAATGTTGTGTTTTGAAAAAAATGCCTTTGACTTTTGTTTAGCTATAAGAATGTTGGATTGATGCTCTTTAATTTCTTACTATCCCTCTCATGACACTCATTGAACGTTGCGGCTCGAAAACCGTGTGGGGGATGTTTTCCTTCACGTCCGCGCTTTGACTTTAAGAACCATGGTTGTTTCCAGTCTAACCATCCATTGTCGACTCATCCTCCTACGAAGATGTGCTCCAAACTAGCTAAACTCAACGAAGCCTACGTGAATTTGCATAGGGTCAGACACAGTCTGATACCGAAGCCAGAAGAAACAGAGAATGTAAGAATGTTAAAAGTCACTGAAGACCTGATAGAAGAGCTCTTCAGAGAAGAAGTGAACAGGGAGAAAGAAGAATGGACAGAGAAGTACAGACTTCAGAGACAGCAGCAACAGCAGCAACAGCAGCAACAGCAGCAGCAACAACAACAACAACAGCAGCAGCAGCAACCTGAAGCTGAGAGAGGCTTTGTCGATTGTCGTATCGACACCAAAGAGTTCTTCTTCTCTTTCCGAAGAAGCAGACCTATCGCCAGAAAGTCTATCCTCAGAGGACATCGCATTCTTAGAAACTAAAAAAGATTGCCATAGCAAACAAAAAAACAAAAAACAGCCCTTTTCAGGGCTACCCAATACTCTAGAAAAGAAATAACCATCAATTTGCCAATGTGTGTAGGTAGAGTAGTGTGAATATAAACACTAACTCTTTTTTTAAATAGTGTGAGGGTATGTGTTTGTGTATAAGATTGTGTGTTTGTAAGTGCTCACGTACGTTGGTGTGGACAGTAGATTAATATGATGTTTTTTTTGGGGTTTTTTTGGTGTTTGAGGTGTAGATTTGGGGTTAGATTGGATTTCTTTGCGTATGTGAATAGTCTATTGAAGTGATTAATGAAAATTTTTTAGAATAGTAATGGGTAGCATAAAAAGTGAGTGAGTGTTTCTTTTAGGTCCGCGCGTTGTTTTTTGGTCATGATCTAGGTAAGATCAATTTTATGTTTTTAGGGGATGTTTTCCATCACGTCCGCGCTTTCAGTATAAATTGAAACTCGCTCTGCAGTCTAGCTACCCTTGTTGATTGATCAACACCACCAGAAGAATGAACACCAGAATTGTGAAACTGCTAGAACTCCAGATGCACCTGGAATATGCCAGGCGCATAGTAAATGAACTATCCGCGGAAGCCATAGTAGAAGAGGCAAGAATAAAGAAGGAAGAGGAGGAGAGAAGAGAGAGGGAAGAGGAAGAAAAGAAAATAGGAGAGAGGATGACTTACAAGATACCAGAGACAGAGGATTGGGGTGCTGAAGCCAATCATCCCGCCTCTGCACTCCCAAGAAGAAAGGTGAAAGGAGACTGGGGAAGAAGATGCGTGTGTGGCGCCAGGCCAGGAAGGTGCCATCATTAGATAGGTGCATCTGGAGTTCAAAAAAAACCAACAGCCCTTTTCAGGGCTACCCAATACTCTAGAAAAGAAATAACTATAGATTTGCCAATGTGTGTGTGTGTGTAGGTAGAGTAGTGTGAATATAAACACTGACTCTTTTTTATAGTGAGGGTATGTGTTTGTGTGTTTATGTTTGTAAGAGCTCAGGTATGTTTGTGTGAATAGTAGATTATGGGTTTCTTTATTGTTTCTTAGCGTATGTGGAGAGTATAGTTTGGGTTTTATTATATGAAATGAGAAAGTATGGGATGTTTTCCTTCACGTCCGCGCGTTGTTTGGTCATGATCTAGGTAAGATCAATTTTATGTTTTTAGGGGATGTTTTCCTTCACGTCCGCGCTTTTCGTATAAGAACCCACAGTATTCGTCGTTCAAACCATTCTACAAAGAAGATGGCTTCGAACCACCTTGACAAAATGCAAAAATTACAAGACGTTTTGGACAATTTAGGAATAATGGAGCAGATGTTAGTGAGACTCAATGAAGACTACTATTCCTATAGTCCCCATCGAGTAAAGATGGAGATTAATAACTTAAGAAAAGTAAAGGACATAATAAGTGGTGTCATGAAAGAGATAAAGGAGGAGAAGGAGGATGAAGAGGAAAGGATAAGGATAAGAAAATGGAATGAAAAAATTGAAAAAGAAGAAGAAAATGAGAAGAGGAAGAAAGAAGAGGAGGAGAAGAAAGAAGAGGGGAAAAAAAAGAAGAGAAAGAGTGTAGGAGAGAAAATAAGAAGTTGGTTGAGATAAAGAAGAAATTAGAAGCAGAAGAAGAAAAACCAAAGGCCCTTTTCAGGGCCACCCATATTTCTCGAAAAGAGAATGACTTTTCAATTGCCTACCCCTTTTTTAAAAAAAAAATCCCTAGATAAACCCACACTTTATTCCCCATGTTTAATTAACCTTGAGGCTAGAGTGGCCCACGATTTTTCTCCATGTTCAATTCCCCTTGAGGCTAGGTTTGCCCACGATTTTTCTCCATGTTAAATTTCCATTGAGGCTAGGTTTGCCCAAGGGGGGTCTGTAATGCTAATTCCCATTGAGGCTAGGGTGCCCCTATTCACTACTAACAGCAAAAAAAAAAAAAAAAAAAATAACCGAAAGGTATCAATTGAAAACATGAAAAATGTAATATTCTGCACTTCTTTTCAACATTTGTATTATTTTCCCTATCGTTAGCATCGAGATTATTTGAATACTAAATGTGTGGTGAAGCCAGTTACATGCAAATGACTATTATGCAATGGAAGCATAGTACGGCTTATCTAACACGTGTATCCTAACATGACTATCCAGCACGTGCATCAAAACACGACTAGCTCGAAGCTTGCAGATAAAAAAGGACATTTGAATGATAAAGAGTGATTTTCTGTTCAAGCCGATTGTAGTATTGAAACCGAACACGATCGTATGTATTTTCTGGCTACGATGCCAGAGCAGCACATTATAAGGCTGGCATTACATATGGTCATATTATTGACAAGTTTCAAGAACATTGTTGTTGTTTACTTTGCCAATGCGAATACCAAATGGGTAAATAAAACTAATTTCAACAAATATTGTTAAATATTAACATTTTCTATAATACTGAGTTTTACCATTCTCTTTATGTTTTCGTTCAGTATACTTGTCTCGGTCTGATGAATTGGTAAACTAGGCTGTCTTGCTGACCTCTTACCAGCCGTGCTGATTCCCAACGTCGACAATTTGCAAGGCCTACAATCCCTATCATATCACCAACTACTCACTTCCAATGTCGAACATAATTCCAAAAATTATGTCAACTAGAGATGGTTTCACTAAAACGGTAACTGCCAAACTACGATGCCCTACCTACGATAATAAGCTTTCTTTATTTACATACACGATAAGTCAATATTACAGATATATATGTGTCTTCGCAATGAGGGCGGAGTAGGCGCACAGCCCCTAACCCCTCAACTAAAAAATGAACAATTAGCGAAAATATTAGGGACGTTTCTTAAAGTACACTATAATGAGCAACAAGGGCATACTTAAATGAGAAACAAGGGCATATTTAAACGAGTAACAAAAGCACACTATTATGAGCATTAAACATACACTGGAATGTTCAAAGTACGTGTTAACAATTATTGCACTGTATTTATTTGCTCTCAGAAATGCTTACGATAGCAGATTACACAGCAGCGGCATTAAATTAACCAAATAATAAAAAGGTATATACCTTGCTATCAAAAAATAGGAAAATATCGATGCTCAAAAGATGAATATCTATTTCAATTTAGATGTTCAAAACGATCAGCTTAAATCAATTCTCTTTAAACGTCAAGTAATGTATTCGAATGAATCCAGTAAAACCAGCATTTGTTACGTTACCAATTCTGGGAAACATTGCTTTAAATGTTTTGAAGACCGAACATACAGAGATGTTTATGGTACATAGTTGTCATCTGTCCAAACATTACTTTGCAATAAGAACTAGAATATAAAGCATATATTCAACGGCAAAAAAGGCGATCGTGATAGATCTAGAAGATAAATCAATATAATATTTTAGCTGAAATTACTATTTGATATTTAAAAAGGAATCAATGGTTTGTTGTTATTTTTTTTTAATTGATGACTGGGACAATCTAGTCTAGCTTTTAGTATAAGACATTTTGATATATCGGAATGATGATTTTGAGAAATTACAGTGATACATCATTTCCGTGAGAATACATGATTTATTATACGCTTTACAGCAAGGACAACGAGACATTATACATGTTAGATGCAAATCACCAATTTCAGACAAACTGAACCAAAGTTTGCATGTACATTGAAGCCGCAAAAGATCAGAAATTAACCTTTGATGTGGTAATAGTTTCCTCTTCAATTCAGGGCATTGATGTGACCATGAGGTAATTAGGCTGACAATGAAGAAACGCGTATCATCGTAGATTGACGAAATTATTTTGTTCACAGTAATGCTCAACATTTGGTGACTGTATGATCTGAGTAGATAAAATAAATTAGCGTATAACTTTCCTTGTGATTGAATAAGCAATCTTTGTACATCTCAAATCTTCATTTCGTTTTGAATGCACAGATTGTTTTATATTCTATTAAACATTTACTCCTTACTTTCGCTTATTTTATGTTAACTTTGGTGTATACAATGTCAAATAAAAGTTAACTGCATCATCCATTTCATCTATGTTCTTTATATTGATAGGACATTTTATATTATAAATTGTATTCATCCTTCTCTCCATTATGCATTGCTCTCTTCATAACACTGATATTTAAATCTAGCTGAATTCGTACTTAACCACACTGATGGATTTCCAATTTTAAGACTTAGCTCAGAGCTGGTTCATAGTCATTGACAAATTCATACAATTGTTGATTGTTCCCACCATAAAATCTCCACTTGTCTGCGTTTAACTCGAAATAGGTTCTAAACATTTTTGTGATGTTTGTTAATGAAAAGTCTTGATTAATTAGCTTATTCACACGTCTCAATAACACGATTTGAAATAGGTTCATCAACTACAGGACTGATTTCTAATGTATTTGAATAGCAGAAGATGAACATATACTACCGGTAATAACCTTGATATCTAAAAAATATACATTTGCCATAGATCTTAGAAAGATGTCTATCTCAGTACCAAAACATGTGCCCTCTGGGATATTACATAGTAAAGAAACCATTTACTACCCAAGGAAAGAGGCCACATTTTCTTTTGCAGATCTGTTTCCTAGATGGTAGTAATGTATCCTCTATTCGAGTTTATTGTGTTGCCAATTTCACTAGGCTGTTTATGCAAACCACACATAGAACAATGAACCTCTAGACTTTTTTCTGACTGACGTGGGCGGCTTCATTTGCATACACATGGCGACTCATATCGCCGCTGTTTATGTTTGTCACTGTGTCACGATATTCCCAATGGTTGTCCTTTTTAAATAAGACCAAGCTCTTCACAATGTCGTTCTGTGTGATGTGAACTGCTTCAGGTTTCGCTTAAATAACGACTTTAATTTTTGTTTCTTTATTATAAAACCTATCCTGTAACAGTATTCAGTCTGCGCTCTATAGTGTTTCACTTTTGCTTCGGGTTTGATTTTTAAAGAAAAAGAATTTATCAGGTTTTCCTACTTGGCCATTTCGGCTTTTTCAAAACGACCTTACATGTCTTACGTATTGTTAAAAGAACTTTCAACGCCCCTTAATTTGATGATTCATTGTTGGATGTCATTTTGTTTATAGAGTATACAGCTTGTTCTTACTTCAGATGTGCACATATAAAGTAAGTGCTAGACATTCGTGGTCGTTTTCATTTCTTTGACTTCAAAGTTAAATTGTAAAATGAACAAGCAGAGTTTTTTTTATATAAATATTTTGTAATTCATTGCTTGCACTCTCATAAGCTGGTATTGCTTATTATGACACAATGAATTTTCCCTAAAGTAACCACAGCTAAAAATGAGTTTAGTTTAGACTAGTTCCGGATGATTTTTCTGGTATATAGAAGTTACTTTAATGAACTGGGTGCTGACACCATGCACACTTTTCACAACTACAACATGTAAAGAAATTTCATGCACAGAACACGAAATTAGCATATATGTATGCCAACATTCTCTGTTTTGTGCACATTGTTATGCATATAACTTCATCTTATGCATTTCACTGTCTGAAGTACATGATCTCTATAGAGCTAAATTTTATCTGTATTTTTTGTGACCATCGTGGTACTCAATGATGCATGCAATACATTTTAGTCGGATTTTTTAGAACCCTAACGATTACATCACTGAGCTGAGTAAGTGTGTTGCTATCATTGTAATTTCTAGTTTATGTGAAGATTTGTTTTTGCTTTCTGATTACGTTCAGTATCTCTGCAAAAGAAACTTTTTCATCTTTCAAAGTTTATTAACGTACAAATATTGACATTGGACGTTTAATCTGTCTGTGAAGAGTCCCCGCCCTGCCTCTCCCCCTTCTCATGTGCAAGGTCCAAGTCTTCTTAATTTTTCTGAGAAAGTTCTGAATAAAGTCCGTAGCCTGGTGTTTTCTTAGCTAAAGAGAGAGAGAGAGAGAGAGAGAGAGAGAGAGAGAGAGAGAGAAGTTGGTGTGTAATAGTATACGAGTATAGCTTAAATCTAGTTAATCGCTCAGTGATTGGCTTAAATCAGTCAGATTGTAGACCACGACAAGTCTGCTCTCTGTAAATTGCTCGTTCGCTTGGCTTTATTTGCTTGAAAACAACATTGTGTTTCTATCTAATTTTGGCCATTGTTCTTTATATCCAGACTTTATATGCTTCAGTTGCTGTTTAAATTTTGTGTTTATGGCTGTTTAATATACTGAGAGAAAACGTGTATTTGGTGATCCTAACGCAGATACACATCAATTGGAATGGTCTTTATAGTCTCTCAGGACTAAACCAGGCTTTTAAGCTTCTCCAATCTAGGTGCTTCCTAAACCAACAGCATTAAGCAGTAGGTATCGAATATTTCTCCTTTTCATTAGGTTCGGTGATTTTGAAGTACCAAAATTATACCATTGTATCATCTCCATTTAAGGTTCTAGTTAGGTTTTAAATAACATCGAATTATGGTGATGTGTCAGTAGTAAGGTGTCGGAGTGTTCTTGACCACACCTCTGCATGGTACAGTAAAACGGAACATGGTCCAGATATGATGATACTTTCTGTGTTGTCTTAGGTACTAGCAAGGTACGTGGTCCAACTGTAAGCATATGACTGACTGGATAATTTATATTTGAATTACTCACTTAATTGTTTTTTTTTTTTTAAAAAAAAAATCTTATTTGGTGTTCGGGTGTGACAGCCCAAGCCAACATGTCTTTATTCAGAAGTCAATATAGGGCCAGAAACTATCATCAGCCATTTGTTACCACTCCTGTCACCTGTAGTAAGTCATCACTGAGATTATTTCCTCCTCAATTATATACATGAAATACAAATATTACACAATGTAGGATGGCCAGATTTGCATGCTCGGTGCATGCATACAAACATTTCAGCGCTTACGAGAATAAAGTGTTTTATTTTAAATGAAATAAAGCCATTATTGGTTTTCCAAATCGCAGGAATCTGAGGACATGATAGTTAACTCGACCAAATTTTAAGATTATGTCTGCATTATTCATAATATACGTAAATCTAATGCATCTAACGCATAATGAGTAAATTTAATGTAAATACTCCTTTGATACCGACACTAGTAGGCGTTTACACACAAAAATCGAAAAAGGTCAGTCTGACATTTCCATGTAAATACCTATATGTATTAAAAATACGTCAAACAAAATAGAGCTGCAGAGCACCAGTAAATGTTGACTTTCGATACTACCTTTGCGTAAATATACACAAGTTAACTAATAAACCAGGCAGATGTAAACAAACCTCACTTCTATCAACCAATACTGGTTATAAATGAAGAGTGGAGGTAAGAATGTCACACAGTCCTCAACGGTCTAAATAACCATACCAGTTTTATTTCGTGAAAGATAACCATGGAAAAACAAAACCGAATTAAAATGTAAAATAGAATATGAATAAATATGAATAGATCCATCCACATTTTTTATTCATATGGATTTACTGACTAAGATCTGGCGTATATTGAGTTTATCGAAAAATCTATGGAAGCTCAGATGTTTTGCTCCTATTATTTTTGGACGTCACATTTATTGATCAACCAAATCGTCAGGATAAATTGCGCGAACATCGACCGCCGATGGGAAAGGGGGAGGGATTGGGGGTGAGGCGGTACTACTCGTTCATGGCTCGAAACCATACACTCATTCCGCATGCATGTCACTTACAACTATTCTTAGTTGATAGAAGAGTGGTTTGTTTATATCTCCATGCGTATTTGTTTCTCTGCCTTAGGAAAAGTCATCATGAAAGCCAACAACTACGGTTTATTTGTTTATCACTTTATTTTTTTAAAAATTTGTTTCTCACTTTATATATATATATATATATATATATATATATATATATATATATATATATATATATATATATATATAAAGCATTCAATGTTTTAGATTTACGTACACCGAGTACAAGATATACAGCAGATCCGTAATGGGGTACAACTACAATTCACTTTAATCGAGTCGACTACTCCAAATACCGCATGTCTGTGTTGTTACATCATTAAATAACACACTTCTCTTTAGAACATACTGCGTGACAGTGGAATTTACAAATGAATTCCGAAATCTGAGGACATGAAAGGTACAGACCATAACAAGTATTATCTGGTACTTTTAACTCAAAGATGTATAGATGAGATTATAAAGCAGTGTGCAATAGATACACAACTAAGCTACGTTCAAAAAGCTATGGGTTTTTTTTTTTGTTTCTTGTTGAACCCTTTATCAATTAATTCCACGCTGCGCATGCCCTACTTTATGTTTTGAGTGACAACGCTACTACGCTTTTACTACTGCATCATTTCACATGACGTAGTTAAGCGTTTTTCATGCATGCTTATGGCTGAATTATAAACAATTACATGCGCAAATTAATACCTGTGTTGGCCTGTGCGGTCGTAGTTGTTTTCTTAGTTTTCATTCCCATTGCGGGATCGGTGGTTCTTCTGGTTGCAAACGTAGTGGTCTTGGAAAGACGCGTACGGGTAGTTTTAAGTGTAGTTGTCTCTGCTGTCGATCCAGAATCATTCACGAGATATTCATTCAGTAGGCTAGTAAGAGGGTAGGGCGGTCCAGCACAGAAATTTCCGGTGAAGTCATCCAAGTCTAGTTTCCAAATCATGGCACCACCGTAACCGTTCTCTTTAATCCACTTAAGCTGTGATGACATGAGAAAACACACCAGATATGATAGGCACATATATGGCGTGAAACGTTTTCCTTATAAAAAAAAAAGCTTAGTTCGTATTATTCTTATTTCAAGCCTAATATTAAACTATTGCAAAAATGGCACGGACAGTACAACACAAGTTCATTAAATGATTTCAGTTAACTGTTTTAATATCCACAAGTCCAAAGTTTCACGTCTTAGCTCGTTTACAAACTTGAAAATTTATGAACTCAAGGCCAGGGCTGGATGGAGTTGTGTGTGTGTGTGTGTGTGTGTGTGTGTGTGTGAATTGGATTTTTAACGTAGATGTAAAAAAAAAATTCAGTCATATCGCTACGATGCCTGCAGTGTGGCAGTTTATTAGTGATGTTTAGCACTGGGACATCATGCCGCAGACATTTAGCATGATGTCCCACCCAGTCACATTATCTTGACACCAGGCCAACCAGGCCCAACACTAACCTCGTAATGCTGAGCGCCAAGCGAGGCAACTGTTAGTAACATTTTTATGTCTTTGGTATGACTCGACCGGGTTCTCGAACCCACGACCTTCCGCATCCGAGACGAACGCTCTAACCACTAGGCCACCGGCGCCGTCTGGGGTAGTGGGAGAGGAGAATGAAAGCAGAATGTAAACATTTGCACCTCGACAATGTTTCTATTGTTTCCTGTCTTAATGATACTTCCTAACATGGTCGTTACATACGTAACATGTGATATATTGTTAGGACATGCGTCTCGCTATGACGTAACTGACAATTACCTAAGGTGAAATAATTTCTCTTAACCAGTTAGGGAAAGCTTTAACAAGTTTTAAAAAGACACCGTTGTTTGAAGTGATGCGAAATCTAAAGCAAAAGACCCACCACAGATAAACTTTGAAATAATCACAAAAAAATCGTTGACATACTGTTTGTACTCGCTCATAACTGCGAACTACACGGACCTCTATCAGCCGTCGCATAATGCGCCGCCGTATCTGTTTTTCTGTGCAATTTGAATGGAGTAATCAGTGGAACAAACAGTATAGACCCTTATATGCAGGCACGTCGTGATACGCCAGATCAGGATCTTTGTTATTTACAGTTTGACTAGATTTATAAGCGAGTATATACTGTATTAAAACTACCAACGATGAGAATGAACACGCATATGGGATGACACATTGATTTTAATTGACCCTTTACTATTTTGTCTCTCCGGACTTTGCGAGACACTAGGAAAAACACTTTGACTGCGTAACATTAGTCTAATATATACATTTTGAATTACCAATCTTATCTTTCCTCCGGATATATTTTACTTGAAGTTGTGTAAGTTACAAAAATACACCGTCGTTCGTCCTTACCTTAATAGTAAAGTTTTCCTTGTCATCATACCCACCCCACATTGTTCCCTGAACGTAGGAGGGGATCATTTGTTCCAAATCCCAATAACGTTTTCCCCTGCCTCTGGCAATTATCTCACAAACCTGTAATATTAATTATAAAAACAACTTTTAACATAGATCGTCATGATGAGTGGGTGAAAAACTCAGCATTTTCACCAAAGAGATTAAACATATTGTTACACGCACACGGGTATTTACTTGACCGAGCGGTTGTCAAACCCTGGCGCGATTCTCACTAGAAGTCATAAGTTTACCCCGACTTTCCAAAGACTTCCATACAACCTCAGTTGTTAATTAGAAAGCCCGACGTGTCCATTATATACCTAAATTTTCCTCTAATTAATGCAAGACCACAGATAAACCAAACTGCCAACTATCTATCAACCGTACATCTGCGTGTTTTGGCTTCATTATGTTTCCGTACCACCAACCGTTCACGCCTTAGAACATATATGAGCACTCCCTAACAATGGGAACTATTTTAACTCCGCCACGTTAGGCCAGTCAATGTATGCTTTCCAGGCACATTTCGCTGACATAACTGCACCATATTCGCCTACATGGCGACATAAACGGTGTCTGTCAAGTCCCTTTTTATTTATGCTCTTGTGCAATTTACCGGTTTAATACCGTAAGTACTGTCCTTGCAGTCACGCTACCAATGTATACCACTAGATTTTAATATGTACTATTTGACTCAGGGACATTCATTCGGTTTTGGTCGGAATTTACTACTAGTGAACCGGGACATCATGGAAACACACTAACACTTCACTCCGTGACGTTTACTCCTATTCATTAGCTCATTAGTTCGGGCCAGGAATATTTCCATGGCGCGGAATTCCAATAATCAAACAAGTAATCACACAAATCTAAGAATTGCTTAAAACGGGGCACTACAACCAAGTGCACATACTCTAAATTTACTACAATATGTTATTCCGTCGAAGCAAGCAATTTATTTTATGCCCGAGCGTATTAACTGGCAACAGGTAAAACATTGAAATTGCAGATTACTTATTGGATCCTGCGAGATGCCAGCAGTGTACTATCTTTTCATGTGTTTGGTTAATATTCGCACACGATGTCAGCAGTGTACTATGTTTTCATGGGTTTTGCTAATATTCGCACAGAAAATATTAACAGTAACATAATCTCCTTCTCAAGTCAAGGTAATACATCACATTTTAAAACAAAAAGGAATTTGCTTCTTATTAGATTTGATCTTCACTCATCTTCAAAGAGAGGCGGCCATGCTTTCCTCTAAGAATGCTTTCAATTTCTTGCTCGTCTTTACATTATTTCATTCCAGTGAATTATCAAGTTTATTTCGTTCAGAAAATCCACTGTTAGAACGACTGAGTTTAATTTCCCTGACTAAAATCCGAATTGCAATGTATAACACAGAATTTGTTATAATGTTCCTTTCTTACAACGTTTAGTTGGGGGTAGCGGTTGATTTGTATGGTCTACCTTAGAAAATTAGTTCATTTATAAGTTTTTTATCACCTGAAACCCCAAAGCTGTTGTTCAGAAAAAAAAGGCATAACAAGAAAGGCGCTAGTTAATAAAAGTGTGATAAATCACACATCATTCGTAATCGGTAAATAAGAAGCGGCTAACAAAGGTACCAGATAACAAAAGCGTGATAAACACACATTTTTCATAATGGGTACTTTATAACCAAGGATTATTGGTTAAGTGCAATTTAAAAATGAAAATAATTTATTTTCTGCTTTGTAACCTACATTGAGGAAGAAACTTAGAAATATCCTGTAGCTATCGTTCTATACACGTATATTGACTAACTGCTTGCAGCTTGGAGTACATCTTTCTCGTGTTCGTTTTGAATTCCGACTGTTTTAAAAGTGGCTGAAATTTCGCCTGTCAAAAAGTCTCTGATTATTATATAAAAGATCAGATGATCATTGACTATTTGGTTCCATTAAAAATTCAAGGACTAATTTGCTAGACGTTAAGTTATCGAACAAAGACGTTTTCCCGTAAAAGAGATTGTTATACAAACGTATTTTGACACTTTCATCAGATGGAAACACACATTGGTTTATTTTTTTCTTCTTAATGATAACATGTATTTATATCAAACATGAATGTTGTTTGAAACTGATTACCATTACATATGAGTTCGGGCATTAGTCATACCAGTATAAATTGCTTACTGCAGCTATGTCCAACGTTATCTCTATGGACAAGTAATAAACATTTTGAATATATATATATATATATATATATATATATATATATATATATATATATATATATATATATATGTATAGTGTACATTTTGCAGGCGTAACTGTAACACAAAAGAGGCGAATTTTGCATGTCACTGTATCATATAGCAATTTCTATATAATGTATACGATTTGGCACCGGGCTAAATCCGTGGCATATATAAGGATGGTAGTACTTTAGTATATCAGATAGGAACATGACTGATTGTTAATGACATTCAGAATGATACCTATATCAGACGAAACCGGTGTCAATGGGTAAAGATTGGGTTTGGTTTATCGAAATGTCATGGGTTCAAATGTTGCAGAAACAGCGTTTGTACTGGATGAAATAGTTGCCATCAATTGAAACTTTGCAGAGATCAGTTTACTAAGTGAAGTAGGCAAAATACAGTGGGTTTTTTTTCCAAAACTTTGAGGGGCGTGTGTTAATGATGGTTAGATAGACCTGAATTTTGATTGGGGAATTTAACGGTTTGCGGTGTCTTTATCAGGCGATGTCATTGGTTTTTAAAGTGAATTACAGCGCAGAACAGGTAGTGTAAGTTTTTGCCACAGGCGAAAGGTCTTGACTCGGGGGAAGACGGAACTCTCGTACAATTTGTCCAAATGACGTATAGTTTATGGTCTGTGAGAGACACGCAATAAGGTGTGTAAGGAGACAGATCTGCTAGAGCAAGTGCGCACAACACCCGGCCCGCAGACGTGTTCTATCCAGCCCTAAGGGTAAATTAAAACAACACAGAATTTGGCCGGTGAACAGTAATAATATTAAAGAAATTACTGTTTGCGGTCCTAGAGCGATCTTAGAAAATGCATTCTGGCCCTTGGTCGACAAAAGGTTGTGCACCCCTCTGCTAAAGAGAAAAAAGATATCCAACCTCAACGTTAAGGTCCTAATTTCATATATATTTCCACTTTTTGGGGATTTTGGAGGAAATTTAGTAAAGGACGGACAGAAGGATGGTATAACGTAAATCTCGAAGCGAAAGCTGGGGCACTACTACTACTACTACCACTACTACTAATAATACTAAGATCCTCCTTCTCTTCATCATCAATATCATCGTCATCAACGCTTTTTAAATATTCAAAACGAATATTCCACGTTGAGGAAATTACGATGAATTTATAATACTTGAATATGTGCTCAACAATATTTGAAAGATTTAGTCCATTTGACAGTTCACGGAGGTATTATAATTTCTTACTTGTTTATATATTTGTTTTGATACAAAACAATGTCCATATATCCCTCTTTTGTAACATCCATATAGTCTTTCCTTGTATTGATTTTTGTGAACATCTTCAAAACTGTAGAACCGATAATAAGGACTACATACCTCATAATACGAAAGGACTCCAGCCTCCCTGGTGTAAGAGCCCGCGGGCCCCACCCCTGGCACTGGCGCACCCATACCGCATTTATTAGGGTCAGCTAATGTAAAGCTCCAACCGTAAGTGGGCAGTCCCATAATCAACTTCTTGGAGGGACAGCCCTTTGTGATCCAATAATTTGCTGCAGCTTGCTGCAATAATAATGATGACGACGATGATGATTATAATGATGATAATGATATTAGTGCAATTAGCATAGTCATGATCATCATTGTTGCTAAAATAAATATTTATTTAGGCTCTGAAAACCGTTTAGTATCATCATACCGACAAATGCAGGACAGCCTCTCAAAATGAAAAGTAAAGTTGCAAGAAAGAGAACGGCGGAAGCACGTTCTGTTTTTTGACAGAATTTGGCAAAATAAAATCAGAACTGTTAGAGATTTCTTGGAGCATGAGCTAAAGCTATCTGTGACGTTTGGTTTCTTTCACAATTACAACCTTAACACGTTAAGGTACGCTAGATCTCCGTGCTCGCAGATCCGATTTTGTAAATCGGATCTGTTGTGACCAGTGGTCGTCTCCCAGCTGCCGTGAAAGTCATACGACATCAGACTAATAAAATCCAGGTACCTGAACACCATTCGAAGAAGTAAAGAAAATATTTGCATGTTATATATGAAATTTCGGAGAGACCATCGCATTACCTATTACAGTACCTCTAGTTCGGTGTCTTCGTAGTTTCTCAGCCAATATTTTATACAGGGTAAGGGCTTATTTGCTGTACTTCGTGCCTATCGATATTATGGACCTTTACATACAGGCAGTATAGTATTTCTTTTGTTAAATCTAATTTTGTAACTGTTGGACCTACTGATCATATTGTGGCTGAACAAATTATACGTGCCTTGTACATATTTCCTACGGCTAGAATGAAGCAAGAGCTCTTTGATGTCAAGTCCTAAATAAAAGAAATAACAAATAAACGAAGAAATAACTTAAATCCTGCCTGGCACGAAATATCTGTGGATCTCTTTACTTCTTGGACACAGGTAGACTTAACACAGATTGACGACAATATATCAATCGCTGTCATATGAACAATTCAGAATAAATACAACGGTACCTTGCCATTCCTGGGATGTCATATGAGGTGTCGATGGTATTTTTGCCGGCAGCAACAGCAGCCGTCAATAGGAGACGCTCTTTTCCGGTTCTGACTGCTTCTTCTTCAAACACTTGGCGCAGTTCCTATCGCCAAAAACAAAACTTTCATCAAGGCAATATTGTGGTGCTTTTCTGACCAAAAATGGATTTGAATTTTGACTATAAAGATTGCGGTTGTGTGACATCGTTGTTATTACCAAAGTACGTCCGAAAGCTCCGGTTCGATAGTCGGAAGATGCGCAGACAGGGGAACTTCAAATCACTTTATAGTATATAAACTGCAGAAAAATGTATGCAGCATGTAGACATCTTTCTTTCTGATATAGGGATTTAGTGCATGAATAAGTCCATGTGTCTGTGCATTACGGCCAGATTAAGAACAAAGTACAAACGTATTGTTTCAGAGCGTCGAAACATTCTTCAGAATACCATCTTAGTTAAATTAGATGTTAGAGATAAACAAAACAATAACTTTATGCTTAAATATCACAACAACTGTTCTTTCAGTTTCGACACAGTTTACAGTTTTATGTGAGACTGTAGATACTGGAATAATTTCATTGTAGAGGAGATTGATTTATGGGAAGTTTACATCAATTTTAGTTTACCATCTATTAATACGTTTTACAAATATTTATCACTTTATACCATTAAGTGCTAGGTTTACCTGTAGAAGCAGAATAAAGTTCTGGTAATCAGATGGGCTTCCACCCCTTGATACAGGATACTCCCAGTCAATGTCAAACCCATCGAAGCCATACTGCCGAATGAACAGGACGGTGTTAGACGCGAACTCCCGTCTGTTTTCCGCCAAGGATACAATGGCGGAGAACCGCAAGCTTCCTTCGTTCCATCCACCCGCCACAATCAAAGTCCGCAAACCGGGATAGGTTGTCTTTAACCCATTAAATGTTTTATAATTTAAAAAAATAAACCAAATAATTACTACTTTAATTATAGATGGACCAAAAATGCATGCATATCAAAATTATACGTTTTCTTTCGACATTGATTAAGCTTCTGTGTTGTTCGTCCTTCGAGTTCGAAGATGACAATGACCACTAACTGTGTTGGCTTCTGTGAGTATATGGGTGCCAATTTGTCTTCGAAACTGTCTATAGCACATCAAACAAGAGATTCCGCTTCAACAATTAGAGAATGTGCTACAGTTCTCAGATTTATGCTGCACGCGCATTTGTACTCCTCTGAAATTCTCCACAGTTCAAAGTATGTTGCTCCAGTACGGATCAGACTCCAGTATAGATGAGACTCCAGTATGGATGAGACTCCAATATGGATGAGACTCCAGTACGGATGAGACATAGCCGGAAGTGCGTTCTTGATCCTACCTAGATTCAGAATGAATGGTAAAGTATTTCAAGGACGACTTAAAGGAACTTTTGAGTCGTTTCTTCTGATCACTCTGAGAACGCTTTTCTTCCTTCAGCTCGCCAGAGGAGATCATCATTGGTAGTCGCTTTTCTGACATTCTGGTGACGTGCCTGCCCATATCATCAATGCTTTCATCAAGAGAGTTTGTATGCTTTAAATGCCTGCCTGTGACAAACTCAGTGATTGACACCCTGTCCTGCTATCTTATCCTTGTCCGTTACCTCATTCATCCCATGTAAGAGACTCCAGATCCTCATAAAATTATCCTTGATCACATAGGGGTTGGTCATAGTGCGTGCTTATGTGTTGAAGATAACTGCATGTCTATTTCCAGGCAATGAGAGTCTCATGCATTTGATGGTAAACTTAACACCAGGTTCAATTCGCTCTTCTTTACGTCGGCTACTCCTGAAGAGGGCGTGTCTGGCTCCTACTTCGGTCAGTTGTCCTTCTTCAGCTAGGCGAATTTCCCTCATGGCTGCTTTCTGGATGTCGAATCTGACCATCTGTACTAATTTGAGAAGGTCCTCCTTCTGGTCTATCTGATGATGTACTGGCCATTAATGTCCGCACATTCCAGGCACGGATATCATGAGTTAGATTTTCTATCGACAAGATGGGATGCCCCTCAGCCGCAGCTTGCTCATCAGGATTAAGTTAAAGTAGGTAATGTTTAGGACACCTATTCTAGCCCCTTCCTCAAGCTATGGAGGTAAGCCGCGTGATCCAAAAAAGGGCAACTCAATCACCCAGAGGGCTGCCTGGTTTGACTAATGCTCGGTCCAGTGAAAAACGAATCCAGTGAAAAACGACTATATGCCCTGAGTCGCCTGTGTGCAGTTTCGCAACTAAGCCTCCAAGTGTCTCCACACCTATAGCTTTGCCTCACGCCCTTCGCCACGTGGCTTGAAGGTGTCTGGTGGGGGTAGGGGAACAATGTCTTCACTTGCGCGTGAGTTGCATTTAGTTTAGAGAAGGTAAAGGTGTCATTCTAAGAATGGTATCGGCAGGATAACCACGTAATTCTTCCTTTATGGCTATTTAGAGACAGGAAATACAGTTTTGTACAGTGGAAGCTTGTTTGTTTGCTTATTTTTCTTTGGTCTGTTAAACCTATATTTTTCATTAGAAGAACCAAATTATTGTTACTACTTAATCTTATTTGACCTTGCAGAATATTAAAGAACAGAAATATGCAAATAATTAATATGTGTATAGAACTTCACTACTTTGATGTTGTTGAAATTCGTCATAGTAGTTGTTGTTTTTATAGTCAGCTCTGATTAAATACATTCATGACAAATGTGTGACATCAATCTCTATCTCTCTCTCTCTCTCTCGTTCTTACAATTGTGCGTCATTCCACTCGAGAGTGGTTAAACCGTTCCCGGAAACCCTGGCAAAGGCGTAGACAAGATGAGTACAAAGGGACGGATTAATGTCCTTGGGATTAAAGCTGCCCCTTCCGGGTCAGTACTGAGACCAGTTGGAATAGTAGCACACACGTCTGTATTCTACATCAGCTGGAGTAAGAATAAAATATCGAATATCAGGTTAATAGTGTATGTTTTGTTATGAATTAGTCATAATATCATCTTGTAACTTCACCGACGCGCGATCGCTAATCTCTCTCTCTCTCTCGCTCTGTCTCTGTCTCTCTCTCTCTCTCTCTCTCTTCGCATACAATACTTGTAACTCATCGTAATCTATATGCCTATCGAAAGTTTCACACTTGTTTACACGCTTATTTATTCTAAGATTAACTAATAAAAAATAATCTAAAAATTACCAATTTTAAAGAGGTTTGTAGTCCGATAAATCAACCCCCAAACATGTATTGGTCATAAACACGGGTTAAGGGGCTGATTTATTACACTAGGTGTCTTGTTACCCGGCAGCTTTCTAGTATTTGGTCATCCTTGGATAGAAACATATATATGTCTAATATTTCTAAAAGTTTACTTCATTGCAGTTCACGCAGATAAGAATCCCATACTCACAGGGAACTGTAAGGTTGCTAAGTGGGATGTTTGCTAAGCTATTTCCCTACAAGTAAATAGAGTATGCAACAACAATTTCGATTGGTTTGATTAATGTTATACTTGCCACATATCTTAATCTAAAGTTAGTCAACATAAACAACTGTTGCATGCTTCAGAGAGGGATCCTTTCTCTTAAACCACCAATGATAATGTAGGTCATGGTTATTCGGTGTGTCAAGTAAAAGAGGAAAGATACCGTTACCACATGCTGGTGGAGTTACAAATTATCAGCATTCGGAAGTCTTGTTTCTTCAAGGGTTTAACATGAGGGGCTAGTAGCATGGAACGTGATTACCTATTCGGACTCGTTTTGATTAGTGCGGTTTTTACTAATAGAAATCACCCAACACTCAAATACGGAGATATAAATGGGTATTCTCCAATAGATGCCCAGAAGGACAACTTAAGGATCAAATGTTTGGCGCTGGAAAACATATAAAATTCCATTATGATCTGGAACATAATTAATTTTTAAAAGATTTTATCGATTTTCTCGATTTCACGATTTAGCTCCGTAATAGCCCTCTCTCTCTCTCTCTCTCTCTCTCTCCCTCTCTCTCTCTCTCTCTCAATCATGTCACCTGCTATGAGAAAGAGCATCACGGAACACAGGATGTGTATTGTTAGGTACTTCATCAGCAAAGTTGACTTCCTACAAAAGATAAATATTTTTTAATATATATATAAAAGTAAATTTAGTTATATTGAGTCAATGAACGCAAAAAGAAACAAATAATGTTAAAAGAAAGGTTAAGAAATATTTTAAGTGCATGATGGTAAAGGGTAGAAAATATCAAAGCCATATTCTTTTTTATGACTTATAATCAAACTCATTTTACGAAACAGAACCAAGCAACACAATTAAAAATACAAACGTTCAATTTACTTTTAAAAACAATCGAATGGAAACTAGTTTGCTAAAATAATTCTTGACTTAAGAATAGCATTAACGATTTTACTAGTTTCAAACTTTTTTAAAACTTTTTATTGAAACAAGTAAAATATAAAACAAAACACAGAACATTAGATGATTTATTTCTGCCATATTGGAGTTCGATTACGTAAACACATCTACTTTGGCTATTAGTATGAAGAGAGATATATGTAATTCAGAAATGTTGATTGTTAATGTCCCCAAAATTAATTATGTCCTTTAATACATAAGGCTTTATTTACATAACATATTTTAGAATGATATGGACGGGATTCTTGTTTAACTATTGGTTTATGCAAACCACACACGTCCCCTGAGGTCATTACACCTGACGCCACATTCACTAAATTCATAACCAGCCGTATATTGTAATGCACACTTCAGCACAGGTGCCAATAATGATGTCCCATTTCTTTCAGTTAAATATCATGCAACATTTAGTAGTGAGTGTGCGGTGTGAAAGAATATCTTATAATACAGTTTAATGCCGTTTTGTCCACAAATGTTGATGCATTGTACATTAATATGGAGCCTGTATGTAGGGAAAATTAAATCCCATTCAAACTTATGAATAATTCATTTAGTATCAAGGAGAAGTGAAATTTGTGTTTTTCTGCACATGCTATTTGAAAATAAAATAGATTCTAGTCAGTCCTGAACAGTGGCATCACTAGGGTTGGTGTCACCCAGTGCGGTAACTCATAGTGTCACCCCCATGGATCTCCTTCCTGCAAAACAATATTGACAGTCATGTGCGGTAACCCATGATGCCACTCCATCGACCTCCTTCCTGTACAAAAATTCAAAAGTTTTAAAGACATTCATTTTGGTGTCACCCCCTCTGATGGTGTCACCCGGTGCGGTCCGCATCCTCCATCCCACTAATCGCAACCCTCTAGTGACGCCATTGGTCCTGAACAACCTTCATGGTAGTGCCTAAGAAAAGTACGAAGACCTGTATTGGCCGTAAATCAGCATTTTATGATGAAGAAATAACATAATTTCCATGCATTTTGGTAATATTTACTCAGTTTTAGTCCGAAACATTATGATGATCATCAAAATGTAGAATCTAGAATGTTCATAATTCTCAGCTCACGTGTCTTTCTGTACATGCTCACGTGTCTTTCTCTACATGCTTAGCTATCTATTCTACCACGCTTCGTAATTCAGTTTTCTATACTTTATGAACTAATGAATCCTGAGTTTAAATATGTACCACACTCTTGGTATCATAATAATGGGTTCAAGGCAAAATGTACAAATTGCTTGACTTTGCTCTAATATTAAGCCTTTATGTAGATCACCAGTCACATCAAACTGTCTCCTTGTATCTTGCTTTCTAAAATAATCACCCCATGTCCTTGCAAGTGATACACTATCAAATTAACAACTAATTTACCCAGTATTCAAATGCCATAACCGAAAACAACATAACTATTTATCACATATTTACAAATATGTCACTAAATCACCACTATATCACATTTTGTACAAATAAGCGTAAACCCTTTCACTATACATGGCAGCCTTCATTACAAGGCATCGTGACTTTACCACGTATATAAAAATAAAAAAAAATGTAACTCTCATTGCATCTTGCTTAGTCTTCATGCAGCAAGATAATTACAATGCAAGAGCTCAATACTAACTCAATGCGCCATCTGCTGCATGTAAAATAAAATATCAAATTCCCTATTTTAGCTCGTATAAATACATTATCAGCCTCTACCATTTCCGGATATTGCTGTGCTGCAGACTGAGGGATAGAATGATATGAAGTTATCTATATTTTATAGTGTGATTTATTTCACAGGATAGCTGCAAAAGGTAGCATTGTTTAGAAATTATACAATCAGAACTTTCATTGTCATGTTTGATTTGTTTATTTGTGTGACTAGATAGCAGTTGTTTTATGGTGGGATGGAGGTGTACAGTGTCGTTTAGGGTATGCTCCCTGAGCTACAGCCAGCGAGACAGCGCTGTTTCCAGCCCGGCTGATTTGCATATGACCTATATAGGTGAATCCGGCAATAATTCCTTGAATTCAGAATTTTGTTTATGAGAAGAAAAACTTGGAAAATAAGCAGGATTACTTGTATATCCATTTGGAGAGTTGAGGTTGTCTATTTTCACTGAGTTTACCATTGATTGCACGATTGCAATCTATGTGATATCAAACTTTTTTCAGTGAGAGATATATTTCGTGAGTTTATTCTCATATTGTTTTCTTAAAGTATATCATTTTATTTTAAGTCATAACATTTGAGTGTACAGGGTTATTTCCTTGGAATTTACTCTAAGGTTAAAACAATTATTTGGTTCAGTGATACATACAACTGAGTTAGTTTGTTATTGAATCTGAGTTTCGTTCACGCTGCATTGTTCAAATATACAAAGTGTTGGATATTTAAAATTCCAAAATAATGCAAGGGTGAAGTCCCTTGTTGAGATTGGTACTGTGTGATATGTTTCTACATGATCTGTGATCCTTGATATTAGAAAGAAAAATAACAAGCCTAGGTCAGTTGTATTATTGTTTAGTGATAAATGTGTGATGATTTTATTCTGAATACATCAATGCAACAATGAAATTGTCTTTTTGGACTGCAAACCTAAATGAGTATAGAGGGTTCAAATTATTTGCATTGAACATATGATAAAAAAAAAAAAAATTGTTCTGGGGAAAACCGGCATTCCGCTATTCTTGGCCGTTACACATGTAAATAACCGGGGCTAGGCCTAGATATTTACTGTCCAGTTGCGTCAGTAGTCTGTCTGCATTGTAGATATGGATTTTCTCGTTAGCGTTGAACTTTTAACAAAATGTTGTACATATGAATGGTATTAATCTGCAGTCATAGGTAAGTGATTGTTTCCTTACTTCACAAACGGAACATAGGTTCTGGTCCATCAAAACTGGCCCGTTTTCCTTACACCAAACTTACTGAATAGACACTTGACTTGCGTGTAAATTTCAAGGCAAATTTTACAGACTAACAGTAATGAAATACATTTAAGTATATACAGAAAGCTCATTAATTTACAATACATTAAATCTCTATTTTTATGTCTTAATTTAATGCAAGAAGTTGTTGATGCACTGATCTTAAAGTGATATTTAAGCATGTACTTTCTAAGAAATCAAAGATTCGGTCTCTTTCTAACAAGCGGTAGTGATTTTTTTTAAATATTAATTTTGCTATAATTAGCAAGTAAATTCTAAACAATATTGCAAAATTGTTCTGTTTTCTTCTCTTTTTTCATCTTAGAATAGTCGCAAGAATTTAAAATGTAAGCGCGACTCAGTAATGCTAAAGTCTCCACGACTTTTTTAATAATATGCAATTCTTTGTTACAAGAAGTAACGCTTTGTTATAAGACGCAATTCTTCTAAATTTGTGTGATAATCTAAAGAGCTGCTGTTCCCTGTGATACGTCTACCTTAAGTTGCAAATGTTTGTCTGATTTATCCACAGATTTACTAACAAATTCGATTTCTTCGTAATTTTAAGAGACTAATTGTACGTCCCTCCACTTAAAATTTTCTCTTTAAACAATATACGTCTGCAGACCATATTTTTGAAACTCTGAAGCTGAAATGGATTTTAGCTACGTTTGGTAGTTTAGATGATTTACACTGTGGTATGTCTCCTGGGAATTAAACACAGGATACAGTTTTTTTCTCCAAACGGGGAGCATTTTTGACCATGCCTTGAATCTTGACATGACTCCATAAGTCTTTCTTACTTTGTCTGAATTTTTAAAAACGTTTTATACAAGACTTCAAGGGCAAAGTACTTGCTCTCTCTGTCTTTGTCTCTCTCTGTCTCCTGTTTGATGTCACTTCACACACTCACAGTCAAACACTCTGTCCATGATGTTGTTGTCCAAATCAACTAACTCTAATGCACATAAACTACTCTCCGCTGCTTAAGGTGGTCACCCATTATCCCGGCCATTTTCACCAGATATGACCGCATTTCTTAAAACTACAAACACGGGTGTTGTCATGTTTGAATAATTTAAAATGTAAATTAGTAATTCATTCCAGATAATTTATATGTGGACTATTATTAAATATTTCAATTTGTAAAGGTAGTTTCAGGCTGGGATTGCGATACTGAAATTTTAGATTTGCCATGCAGATTGTACGATGCAGAATCACAGATTGAACGACTATATGGAACACCAGATCAGCTATGTAAGATTAAATGGGTATGTAATACAATTCTTGTTCCTTTTACTTATTATAGACTGTTTAATTGTAAGTGGTATACAAATTGAAATTCTAACTTTGTTACTTTGACGGCAGAGAAATATCAATGGCATGATCCTAAACAAAATTGAGTGTGTTCTAATGAAGCATGCAGTGTGAGGTTATTGCAACTGTTTCATTCTCTTCAAATATTTGTAATTTATGTGATCAATTTGGTTAATTTTGGCGAGGGAGAGTTTATAACATAAAGATGATTTCACCCTGAAATTAATGTACTCGTTGATAGGCCTGACTGTTGTACTTGCATGACCTTACATAAACTTCTCAGGGCTTTGTATATGTGGGGATGAATTTCCTCACAGAATCCGTGTTCCGGACAGGGTTGACACAATCCTGTCTCTCAAACACAGCTCTCCAAGCCAAAACCTCGATGTCAGTCCGTCTTTACATTTCACTCCTGGGGACTCTGACTTAAACTCCTTGGGGAGACTTTACGTGTGCCACCTCCAATACCTGCTCCTAGAGAACTGGAAACTGCACAAGGTTCTAGTATCTTTTCTGATACCCCTCAGATCAAATTTCACAACCACTTGAGTTCGTAGTTTAACCAGGATCGGTTTATAATAAATAAACAACCTTGCAATGCGCACAGCATTTCTAGCCTTTAATGGGTGTGTCAACCTAATAAAACGACACCTCGATATCATCACTTCATCGAACATGCCACTAGTAGCATACTTCAGACGTTATCGAGGCGCTCATGCTCCTTTTCTTTGCGTGAACGTTTGGAACCTCCTCAGTTTGGCTTCGGAGGAGGAGATCAAGCTAGGAGTACACCATATTCCTTGCAAAAGGAATATATTGACGGTCTTTCTACCCAGAAGAGGCAAAATAATCCTAATGTATTGGTTTTTGCAAGAAGAGGAAGCGGAATAACATTTTAAACCGCGTGTGAGACTCATGATGGATGACTTGTTTAAAACGATACTGAACAATATGCTCCATTTTATGTCTCCTGTCCCATATCAGAAGACCCGGTAAGTGGGCGTGTTCAGCATAACGTGAAGCCGTACTTTTGACATTTCAGTATGATTCCGCGGTTAATCCACGATTTAAGGACCTCCACTGCTCGGCTCATCCTGAGAGCCTCTGTGTGGCTCCTCACGGTTCAGGGATCTGCTGAACCGTTTGACAGACAAACTGAAGAGATTTTCATAGAGGAGGGACAGGGTGTCAGAGCATATGGCATCTAATCTCCACAGCAGCACATTCTCCTTCTTCACACCTGTAAGATCTATTCTGGGGATGTTCGAGACTGGCTTCATTGCCCAGTGATGTTCTTAAGGTCCCGTTTCCTGCATTTATAGGGCGTAGAATGGGTCAGAAGAGTTTCTTACTACCAATTAAAGGCCCTACTGATATTTCAGTACCCATCATTTCCAGACGGATTGTCTTTCCTATGAAGAGAGTTTGTCCGTCCCTCACCGAAACTGACACATTCTTCACGAGAATTAAAGCCCATTAAGTAAGGGTAATTGCTACGTCTTGGACCGACCTAAATCACTGTTTTTTGGATGATGATATGAGAGCTGCCTTCTTACGATCTCACACTACCTTCTCATCCTTTTACCCTCGACTAAGATACTTTTACATTTGGCACTTTAGCAATGGCACAGTAAGTGGCTCAACTTTCTACAAGCTCACAGCAGAATCGAACCCTCTCACCATATGGGTTATTACAATATTTTGACACCAGTTTTCTTAGGCCATCATTCTCCCTCAAATCTAACAAATTCTGCAATGAATTTTTGGCAAGTAAAACGTAGTTTTCCTAAATTTATTTTTATTTGGGAGCTTTAAACTAACTTTACAAACTAATTTGTGCAAAGACTCCCTCCTCCCTCTGATATCATAATGCCCTAAGAGTACTGCAGATGTTAGATTGGATTTGCTTCTTTCTCTTCTAGTGTCAGATTGGATTTGCTTCCTTATGTTCTAGTATTCGAGAACATTCCATAATAATTGGAGGACGGAATTGTTTAGTTCCACGCAGGGACATGCGTTCCGGGAGAGATGAGCAAAGCAACAGTGGTAAGAAAATGTTCACAATTAAAATTAATATCTTCCCCAACCCCACCTAAAAAAAGTAAAAAATAATAAACACCACACACAAAAACCAAAAACGAAAACAGGACATCAAAACAAAAACATATAAAACATCAGAAAACATTTATTTCTTGAACTTTCACTAGTGGTCTAGAACTTGTATTCTACCTTACTAGTACAGAATAAAACCAAACTGGCGCGGCCCTGTGATATCAAAATTTCAGACCAGAATCTTGAGTATCTCAATAGACACAGCTTTGAAAATCGGAATAACAGCTTGGAAATGTAATCAGGAATAATATAGTGATAACAAGTGTAAAGTCAGGATTTTTCTTTTATTATGCATGCGTTTTTCTATCCGACCGGGAACTGAAGAGATTTGGTCTTGGCTACTCACCCAGGTCAACTCGGGTTGGCTGTATCAGTTCGTCCATTTGGAAAAGCACATAGCTCTGACTTATCGTCTTAATTTAGCAAATAATGTCTTCATCGACTCTTCGGAATTGGTTTTCAATGAAAATTGTTAAGATAATTATGACATTATTATTGATATTTTTTGTTACATCATCATCTGCATTGACATCTAATGCTAATTTTACAATCCTGTTAATGTTCATATTTAGATTGTCTAACATTTAAGTAGAAACAGATTTATCAACTTTCACCAGGGTGAATGTATTCATCCAATTCATTTTTAATATTTGTAACTTCATATCTTGCTGCATCTTATTAAGTAGCATCCATGTTTACATCACTCTTGCTATCAGTTCGTGTACCAAATATTGTAAAGCGAATTTATTTTATATAATTGTATGATAAATATGACAAATGTTTTAAACAAACAAAATTAGATGTAATTTTTCTACTTATTTGTATCCAATGAAATATGGAAACGTTACAGTGAAAGATTGATATAATTTAATGAAAGTTAACTGTGGGTTCAACAATACACAAACAGTAGTATTGCGTAGATAGGACCATTCAGTGACCTTTGATCTTGATCGCGCGCTAGGTCATTCGTTTCAAAAATGAATCTCGAGTTGCTTTACATGCAGTTGAAATTTAGAGTCAAAATGAGAATGAATGCGCAACGTAACAACTTTTTCCAGGTAGTCTGGTATAGGTGGATTTGTTTTGTCGATCCAACGTAATTCTTCTTTTGTATTTGTGATGGACTAAGTTTATTAGCTGGGTCGATTCCATACAATGTACATGTGACTAGTGGACTGGCCTTGGTGCAGATACACATGTGTTTCTGATCGTTCCTTGATTGTTTGGAATCGTTAGGTAGAAAACAATATGAAATCTTTTAACTGAACTTCTCAAGAAGACGTAGAATTAAACATTGTTTGCTACAGAATATCATTCCTTTCGTTTTGCGAGTATTAAGAAGAATGTGATTTCTATTGGAAATTTTGAGGAAATTAAAGAAAAAAGCTGGTATATATATATATATATATATATATATATATATATATATATATATATATATATATATATTGCCATCATTATTACTAGCTAAAGACGATATATGTTTATACCCTGTCACTTGTATTCTCTTTGATGGAGAGACCCCACCTACGTGCATAACCTGTATGACTTCTATTTCTACTATAAGTCCAAATATTCCCACATAAAAGTAAAATGGTGGATTTTAATAAGGGTTTTATATTGAATGTTGATGTAGGTTAATTGATTTAGATTAAGTGATTCAGTCGAAATGATGCACATAATTGTTATCTATTAGTACCTGAAACCTGAAACTTTAAAAGTTAACGAGAAATGATTACGCAAATATCAGGTTAAATTCGCTCAAGATTAGATAGTAAATATATTGATTGTGATAAAATAATACCACATTTCACGAGTATGGGTACATGCATGGTACATTGCAGAAATGTAAAATTAAATACAGATCATTCCATGCATGTGACTAATGTGGTTTAGGACAATTGAAAAGAGAACTCGACAACATACAAACATGAGGCAGCCAGAATTGTGACTGGTGCAATAAAATTAGTATCTACTGAAGCACTAAACGAAAAATAGGATGGGAAAGACTGGAATCCAGACGACAAAAATACTAACCTTCACTCTTGTAGGAAATGATACATGGATCAAGCCCTCCCTATGTCATATTTCTAATTCCATCACGTGTTTTTGACATTACTCGCTATGATGTAGGTAATGTAAACAATTTCCAATTTGTACAGCCTAGATCACGTCTTTATTACAACTAGTTTCTTCATTCAACCATTCGACAATCGAACACATGCTATATTGAGACTGATCAAATAGACTCCATTAACAACTTCAAAAGCACATTAAATACTCTTAATTCCCATATATATTTTTGGGGTCAAAAGGATATTTCAAATTTTTCATGGCGGACTTAGGACAAATTGAAGTTCGCTTAATCAACATTGATTTACAAAGAATGTAATCCGGTCGCCACGTTTTAGATATGGATCTGTATAAATTACACAACACTGCTTATATTACGATTATTACCAAGAACAACGCATCGAACTGTTTCAATGCCTCACTCCATATAATAATTTAGCTTTAAATACCTTCTTTACGGATGATACAACCCTTCCGTATGAAGTAAACAGTCATATTTCCGATGCCGTCCATAAATTGTTTGAAAACTTCAAATGATTTGCTTAATCGCGCACATTAATATCACGCATATATTTCCATAGGTAATACACAGATACAAGCAAAGTAACTTACTAGTAGCACATTTTTTTACGATTCTCCATTACACCCGCAATGATTCGCTCTAGAACGAGGTACTGTTCACTTTTAATTTTGCTATTTTTTTTCCTTTTTGTTTATTTATTTATTTTTTATTTGTTTATTTATGTCCATCTCCTTCCTTTTTCCATATTTTCTCAACTTTCTACACAATGTTCAGCACTTATAATAAATAACTTTTACATTTTAACTTATTTTTTCTTGTCATCTTTCAACTCTGCCTTTGATGTTTGTCTCCTGCTTCATATACCTCGGCTAAATGCATATTTTGAACTAAGAGACTCTTCACTTTGACTATCAGAAAACTTTGTTTATGTCATTAAAGATTAATGTCATCAGCCATATTTTCATATATATAACTTTTGTCCTTGAATGTTCATTGTATTTGAAGATAGTGTTAAGATGTTGACAAGTCCTTTTGATATTAGAATGTGCTACAAGGCATACCTCCTTTTCGTCTTGAATGTAAGTTATAAATATGCTGTTTTACCGATATTTGATTTCGACGTCCTGTTCTTTTCTTATAGAAATTTTGATGGTTCTGGAAGGTTTGACCCTTATCCTGATTATTTTATTGTGTCTTACATTTTTGTTTAAGGTTCAGAGAAACATAATTATTCCATTCCAACTTTAAGTTCAGTCTCTTGAATCTATTGTTAGTTGTATTCAGATATAATTTGAGAGGAATCATTTATTTAAATAATATTCATTCGAATTACAAAGTGCTCATTAACATTTTGGACCGAATGATTATTTTGGGATTATTGCGAGTTCATTCAAGGACCTTCTGGATTAGATCACTATGATACATTAAGACTGCTGGAACATCAGCATTGTCAATACTGGAATTTATTGAACACTACACTTTTACATTTCCGTTTGGGACGTAATTCAAAATGCTCTAAGTTCCTTTTAAATTTTCACTTTGTATTCCAGAGAAATGCATTGTTTTTTTTTGTTTTTTTTAGTTTTACTAAAATTAACGCTATTGCTTTCTTTGTTACTTCGTTTAACACAAATGAGTCGCAACAGGACAGAAGTAGTTTTGCACTAAACTCCAGTATCTGGCAAATGTGTCAACAGTGTGAATACTGAAAACAATGACACTTGAAATGAAGTTTTCAACATTTGATAAAAGCAAAGACCAATCACCTTAAATGATCTGGTAGATTTCATTCTGGTAGATTTCTTGTTAATTTACGTAATTTAAGTACAACTATGAATGGATGCTATCTTCTACAACCTTGTATGGATACTATCTTCTAAACCGTGTATGGATACTATCTTCTAGGTAGGCACCAGAAAAACGCTGGAATTCCCTCCCAACAAGATTCAAACACTTAGCTTTAAACTTTCAAATTTCATGAGCAATTTATCCAAATGTAAATAGGAATAAAAATGTTGCTACCGCTGTCATACACTGCTGCATGGGTAGTGTTTCAGTATTAGTGCTGTTGAAATGTTTATAACTGTATTTGGCCTTTAATGTTTCATATGTTGCAAAGATTTAGTTAATTGTACTTCGAAAAGGTTATATGTATGTTAGGTCTTTGCAGTTATGCTTTATGTGTTGTGTTTTAGGTGTTTAGGTTTTTAATCAGTGGCCTGGCTTGTAGATTTTTATTACTTTCAGGTCATGCGACTTGTTCATTTCCAAATTTACATGCACTAAATTTGACATTATAATGTGTTTCTGTCAAATTATTTCTCTGCATGGAATGTTTTGATTAGAAATTGAAAGATTATATTATATTTAAGCTTTGCAGCGATATTTTAAATCGCACGGAAAATTAAATTTTGTCGTAATTGTATATGTATTTAATAATGTGTGAAGATATTTTTACATGTATGCATATCTGTACGTATGTTTACATACACACGTATATGTATGATAGTATGTATGCATGCTAGTATGTATGAATGGATGGATGGGTGGATGGATGGATGGATGGATGCATACATGTATGTATGTATGTATGTATATACGGATATATGTATGAATAAGGGAAATAAATACGGAGAAGTATGTGGAGTCAGAGAGGAAAGAAAACTGAATTTGAAACAAGTAACCAACATGAACCTGGGACTTCTTATATGCTAGGTGCAAACGTTCCATTGGATTTTGATAGCGTTCACAACATCAATGATACAAAGTTGCAGTAGTTGGTCAAGATTGTAAGGTAAAACTACTTGTAAAGAGGAATGCACATGCTGCAATCTTTTTAATGCTTGGTTTATGTTTCTTTCTTTCTTCATGTTTGATAAAACTTATTAATACGGGTCTAAATGCAGATTATTTAATACTTAAATGTTCGAAGGCCGCTCTACGTTGCCACAACCTTTCTCTATCACTGTATGGGTTGGCAGACTAACATACCAATAAAAGGAACCCAGGGATGAACAATGAATAAATGCCTTTATGGTAAGTCTCTCCATCTCTCACCACATCTCTCTCTCTCTCACTCGTTTCGTTTTGATGAAAATGTTTGCATCTCATTGTATATTATTATATCAAATGATACAGCGTACGTTATATATATATATATATATATATATATATATTGAGGTAATGTTCCTTATTATGTACATGTTACATGTTAACTGTTTGTAAACAAATGTGTTTGTTGTCTATTGTCTATAGACAACTTTCACGAATTCTTAATAATAATAATAATAATAATAATAATAACTATTATTATTACTATTATTATTATTATTAGTAGTAGTAGTAGTAGTAGTAATAATAATAATAATATTCAAGCCGAAATTATGCGTTTTAATCGTTGAATACTGCCTTATGTATCCATTCTTGTATCATAATTTAATTGATGAATACTTCAATGTGTCTCCCATTCTTTTATCAAATTTATCGCCACTTCAGAGAGCAAATGTTGGCTGAAATAGTATCGGAAACAACCGGGGAAGACTATGCATACAAAATGTAATCGTTTGTTTAAACTTACAACGCATTATCTCGGATGTTTGATAAATGAGAGTCCTTAACCTTAACTACGTAACAGATGTCACGATTGTACAATCAGTATCAAACAATGTGATACGGTTATTTAATGAATGTAGGCCTATACAAGATTAAAAATAAATCTTATATTTCAACGGTGAAACAACAGAAATGGATTGATGGGGTTCGGCTTCACCTCAATTCTTGGAAAATGAGTACTTTCCTCAGTGTATTTGAAACTCGAACACAATTTGAACAAAGTCCTGGATCATCCCGTGAAAAAATCTAAAATATTAAAACATGTTTATACATGCACGTAGCAGATTAATTAAGTTAAGTCACTATTATTTCTCCTGCACTTGTATTGCTATGTAGTTTATTTAGATTGTTGGCATCTGGTTGGTTAGGCAGGGTTTGGGTGGCTGATGGGCGTGGCTTGGGGTTAGTTAATAGCCGTGATTTGGGTAGTTGATGGGCACGGTTTGGGTGGCAGATAGGTGTGGTTTGGGTGGCTGATTGGTTGGTATGAGTTAATATCATCCTTGTAAGCGTGCATGTCTGTAACAAAAATATTACATACGAGCTTTCTAATCGTGAATACAAAATCATTACACTCCCCTTTCCATCGCTTATTATATTTACTGTTTTACACATATAGTAATGTCAAATTCTACTATCAACATAAAATGCACCAAAGTCCGGTATCTGTATTTTCTGCTTTGATGACACATATTTACTATTACACTCTCTTGATGGCATAATGCTATTACCTAATCCTGTATTTCTGTATATACTAATCACATTTTCGCTTGTTTCATTTTTTCTGTGGAACGTCCATTTTTCAAGGATTCTCCAGTACGAGCCATTGTAGTTGGACTCTAGTGCAGTTGCGGTTAGTTATCTAGCACAAGTCATTGACAATACTTGGAAAAAAGCTTTATCTCCGGATTTTATCCGGAGAAAATATTACACCTAATATCTTACAAGAAAATGTTTCTAACCATATTATCATTTAGAAGAGTATTTAAAATGTAAATATATAACAATTAAACTATGTGCAAATCTACATAATGGCGACCCCCACCCCCGCACACAGAAAAGGTAAGCTCATTAAATGTGAAGGTGACAAATGAGTCATGCCCGGGGCCAAACCATGAATTCATCAGATGAGTAAGAAATTTGTCATAGAGTATAGCGCGAATATTTACCATCTAGATTTGTCGAATCTTCGGTCTCATTTTGACAAAATCGTATAGATACACATAGATTTTATCTCCACATTCCGGATTCTCCACTGCGAAGCGTGAAGTTTGAAATAGGAAGAAAACGGTTATCACACATTTCTTTACGAGCGGCATATGTTCCTGTCTGATTCACGAGGAACCTCGGGCGGTGCAGTGTTAGTGTGCAGACCGGTTTGGGTTACTATCAGTACATAGAGATGTACCTGGATGCCAGCAATTAAGGACACTATTGAAACATTGTCGTTCATAACATGCTGACACTTCCTCCATTCGTCAAGATAAGAAACGATTTAGCAATTGTCAGTATACTGTTTGAAACTTAAATCTTTAAATCTTCGTTTGATCGGGTATCGACGGACTTGAACCTAATTTTACAAGAGGATTAGGAAAATCGGTAAGAGTGGAGGTCTGTGCGGCAGATAAAGGTTGAGCTACAGGGTTTAAGAACAGGACGTCAGTCCCGTACTTGTTCTCATTCTAATTCGTGACTCATATTTGGACTCGGATGCGATACGGGTCCTGGTTCGATGTTCCCGCATTGGAATAGTATTCACACAGTATAATAGAATGCCCAGGTTTATGTCGACGGTGTTAATAACTTTTTGGTTTGCGACAGTTTGCCTTACCAATGTGGTGAGCAAAAAGTACTCCGTCGAGCTGAAACCCCTCCCTGAGGAGGGAGACTACAAGGCCTCGGGTACAGTATATAAAAAGAGTGGTATGGAGCCTCTGTTTGACTTTGCCAGGAGTTTTATTCGTACATCCCTTCCAGGAGAACTACCAGTTGATTTCATCAAATGTAAGTATTGTTTTAATGCTGACAATTCAAATACACGACTCTGTAAGGATATTTAATGGGTATAATTTTACAGACAAACCCTTGCTTTAGAAAGTAAGATAAAGTTGTAAAGTTGTATCTTAAATGACAAGTATGTTCTTTCCAAGTACTGGATTTTAAATTTTTCATGGAATTTCATCTTGAACACTCAAGATTTAAAAGGCATTTAATTCAAACTCTAGATCTCTCTACTCAAACCCCTTCATAACAAAATGTAAAGAAAAGAAAAATTAGACCAGTTAGAAACTAGCGATAGGAAACAATAACAGACGTTTCACTAAAACGACAGCAATATAGTATTCCCATTTCTTCAGAAGTCAGTTTCATGTGCATGAAAAAAATGATTTGTAATTTTGCCCAAACTATTAATATCTCATCTATGCTTCGAATTCTATACCAATCAACATATATTTGCCTATAGTAAAGATAAATGCTAAATAATTTCACAGTATGTGCATTTTGCTGTAAATTTTGACATTTTTATTTATCAATTAACCCATGACACCGACCATTCTGGTACAAGTATGACTATTAGAATATTTAAATAGCATAACATACAAAATGTTTAAACTGCTTGAAACAATAAAAGTAGATGTGTGAACAAATTAGAAATTGTTAATTATGTCAGATATGTATATTCACAACGCTTTCTAACATGCATTTTATCATATAATTCTAGATATGTACTTACGATTACTTTTTATTTGCTGTACTGTATGAAAAGGTCGTTATTTCTTTTAATACTTTTGCTCGGTCTTGACCGTTGAGATTGACTAATAGATCTAAAATATACACATCTCCTCATAGTATATATTCCAAGCGATAGTTACATACTTTCTTGTCGTAAAGAATGATCGTGCATATTACTTGACCATATACAGTGTTATAATCGTCACCACTCCACCTTCCCGGATTTCACATCAGCGTCTGCACGCGACCACTTACAACTAAGTCGATTATTCCTGACTGATTTACGTTGCAAAGAAAACTGATCATTTCAATATACTAACAAATTCCAGAGTGTTTTGTGCGTGGCTTTTTCAACACAACGCTCATAGTATATCGAACGATATCGTTATTTATCGATTATTAATGCCTTAGCGTGCAATAAACTTTAGTCAAAATGCTAAAATATACAGAATGTGTGTATATATATATATATATATATATATATATATATATATATATATATATATATATATATATAATAAATAAGAAATAAAATTCTTTGCAAAATATTATTATTTTTATTTATGAGTAGAGTATGATTACTTTCTCAAATGTGATTAATTTAATAATAGTTGCGTAATGTGCATATAATAATAATAATAATAATAATAATGATAATAATAATAATATCAATAAAAATAAATCTTTAACTGAGGTGGATAACAGATTAAGCATTTAAAGATATTCACCACATGCAGTCCTCGTGAAAATAATGTACACATTATATCGTGTAAACATGGGTTTAGGCTCGTAAGCCTAACTTAAAACTGATTAAAATGACTTAAAACGATTGTAGATGAATGAGTTATTTTAATCATTTTGCACTATCTCTATGTATGATAAAGATCTCGATATTAATAGAAATGTCTTAATGAATGAGAAGCATATCTTCATGACCTCAAATTGATAAGGAAGGTTCAGATTCTTGGTATAACTGAGACCAGGACATAACAATATTAAGCAACACACACACACACACACACACACACACACACATATATATATATATATATATATATATATATATATATATATATATATATATATATATATATATCATATACATACATACATACATACATACATACATGAAATCTCAGCAAATAAAACCTCTGTGAAGTTTTAATAAAAAATGAACAAATTATTAATAGGCTGTCAATGTCAGTGGGTATAATGATAACACCAATAGCACCTTCCAGCAATTATTGTATGCCTATTAATCTTTCTCGAAGTGAAATTTTTGAAGACAACTGTTTATTTTAAGAGTTTAAATATGCCCCGAATTTTGTGCTCAGACAAACTACTTACTACAAATTTAGCCTCCCAGTCCCCTTCCCAACCCCTACCACATCTCCCCCAACTAACAACTAAACCATCCCGCCACCGCCGCCCGCCCATTTACATTTCGTCATAGTTATTTCTGAAAACAAAAAATGGGATTAAAGTATAAACTAATTTGAAATAGAATATATAGGTGTCAACTAATATGAAATAGAATATATCGGTGTCAATTAATATGAAATAGAATATATCGGTGTCAATTAACATAAAATAGAATGTGAAATAGAATACATCGGTATCATTAAACTCAAACTTTATGTTGAAATATATGCTTGATGATAATGCTAAAGGTTTGTGATTCTGATGTCATACAAAATCAAACTAATTCTTTTTATTTAACATAAGTTTAATTTTAGTGCTCATATTAATTTCCTTACTTTCAGGCAATGGCTTATTCATTACTTTCGGGCAATGGCTAGATCGATTTGCGCTACTGAGATACTTAATCATGTAGCCCTGAGAAAAAAACCATATCAAATATTTTAAAGGTAATTTAGATTAAGTGCAAAATTGAATCACAAGGAACTCAGTTTAGTAAACGTGGTTTGCCTGGCACGGAAATGAGCAGTATTCTTTAATTTCCCATAAGTAAGTGTTTTTAAGACCAAATCTAATCAGACAATGAAACCTTTCACTATTGTCATAGCATTTATAGGTTACAAAAATTACAGAACCGAAAGAGCTTTTGAGGATACCAAATTGCAATGTAGTACATATATATAAAAAATGTAAATTCCGCAGCGTGTTATCGCTTTACCTGCCTGATGAAATTTAGCGTCGTTATCCAGACAACCAAGTAGTGTTCTACCTTTATAACTGTTACATCATTTATTCTACCTTTATTGTGCAATGGTCCACATTCGTGGAAATATGGGTTCCAGGTGGCTGAATAGTTTAAGGCCTCGGGTGGCTGAGTGGACTGAGGCTCTTGTCTTTACATATCATTCACATCTCACCTCTGTCCGTGTGGGTTTGTCTCAGCTCGACCAGCGTGGATAAGTGACAAAGCTTGCCTGTAGCTTCCCGTGGGTTGGTGGGTTATCCCAGGATCTGCCCAGGTCATCCTCCACCAACTATTCTAGCGGCCATGTATAGCCTATCATGTGCAGAAAATGGCTTTAAACCCACAAAACTTAACCAATCATGAAAGTATCCTTTTCAAAATGTATTTCCGTCTATTAAGTAAATTGTGAAATGTGTATACAAAACGTGTATGTTTGCTGTAGCAAAAGAACTCACTGAGTATTAAATCTGAACCAGTGTTAGAGGTAAACATTTGTCTGGAGCACACGTTTATCATGATAACTAAGCAATATTTTTAAAAACATTCGCTAACCAAACACTTGTTAAAACATAAAAACAAAACAAAACACACACACACACAAAAACCCAAATCAAACCGAACACTGAGGTCATTATACTAGTTTTATCATCGTACCATTTCTGATATGCAGGAAGCCGACAAAAGTTAATTGTATTGAGTGAATTCTGTACTTGTAAACATATATGTCTTTGACAACAAGTATCCTAACACCGTGATATCAACCGTGAAAGTCCAAACAATAGCAAATATGACTTATTTATTTATTTTATTGTTGCTATGCAATCGGTCATATTAAAAGAATCTGGTCATCTTGGGTTATCATAATGGACATGGATGGAATATCTGGATATTTTATTAATGATGACTATTATTTATCAATGTAAGACTACCCGCTGATATATAATTCATGTTATAAACTATACGTACCCAGGATTTCATATCGGCTGATACATTATTCATTTTGTAAACAATATATACCCAATATTCAATACGGCTCATACATAATTCATGTTATAAACTATACGTATACATACCGAAGATTCCATGCCGGCTCGTGCATAATTCATGTTATAAACATTACAAACCCATGATTCAAAACCGCTTCATATGTTAATAATGTTATACACTATACATACCCAGTACTCCATACTGGCTCATAAATAATTCATGTTATAAACTATACTTATCCTGGATTCAATACCGGCTAATATAATTCATATTATAAACTATACAAATACCTGATGCCATACCGGCTCATATATAATTCATATCATAAACGATACAAACCGAGGATTCCATACCGGATCATGTTTAGCTATACAAACAGGATTCCGATTCAAACTCCCAGATTCAGCATTACCATAAATGTTACTACTGTATTTAAGCCTGGAATTCGACATGAAGATTGGACACATTATTATTTACGTACTAAACGGAGGATGACCATTTCAATATTATATTTTTGCCAGAAACAACACACCTGGTTACTCTGGATAACAGTTTATGAAAACTTAACCGCCATTACCTTCGTTCCCCCCCCCCCACTTTTAAGGCCTTGTTACAGATCTCCTGAATGATCATAGGATACACGAGTGTTAGTTATAACACTTTGCGTACATGTGGAAAAGCCATGACTAACTTTAGTTGCGATTTGTTTTGCTATAGACAACTGATTTTGGCCTAGATAATTCGAGTTCTAAGATGAAATACACCATTTCAGGATTGTAGTATAGGTATAATATATAATGGGCAATCTATCAAAATTACATGCAGACTAATTCCTTACATTGATCTGAATTAACTTAGGCAGATAAAATTTCAACATTTAAGTCAAATCTACTTTTAACATAATAATCACTAGATTTCAGCTTCAGATTGCTGGAACTTGAGTTTTGAAAGGAGTATCACATTTGAATAGCTATTGTACGTTCCGTCTTAAAATTTTCTCACCAGGGAAATAATCAATTTCTATTCTGCTTAATAATCATCCCAGATATTGATCAATTCAAACGTTACTTGACAACGTTGTTATTGTTTTTATTCGTTATTGCTAACTTTGTTTGTAAGGACCTATTCATTGCTAACGTGACAGCTGATAACGTAATATAATCCATGTTAATAATAATAATAATAATAATAATCATAATAATAATAATAATAATAATAATAAATCTTATCAAGTCTTGGGGAACCTGTCAAACTTGGAAAAGGCCAAGCATAATTTGATTAGTTTGTTTCGTGTTGTTTGTGCGTGTATTGCCAAGCTAATTGATCCAATACGTTGTTATTGCATACCAATGTGTATCACCTTACTGAGAAAATCAGTTGTTATTGCATTGCATTTTGTGTTACCGTATTTTCTGAGCCAACCAGTTATTGTATACCATTGTGGTTAATAGGGAAATTAATCATTATTATACTATCTCTTATTATTCCTGGAGAGGTGTTGACTAGTCAAAAATGTTACTTATAGTCAGCAGGAAATAACTTTAAATCATAAACAGAAAATAATGATCGGTTCCCAAAAGGTCATTTGCTCTAAAATCCCACTAATTCCATTTAGTTTCCGGAAATTCAACAGAACCTATGAGGATCTTTTTAATATGTTGAGACCATGTTATTGCTTAGGATAAGTCTTGGTTTAACAGACCTTATAACTAATGAACACTACTGTACTAATATAAACAAAAAAAAATATATAAAGAACATAATAAATTTAATGATACTTTTATTTACACACAACCACTCAAGTGGCGTACGTGGTTAGGGCGTTATAGTTCGTGGCTTCAGTTTACGCGTGCACACACTAAGACATCAGTTTGAAAAATAAAAACAAACAATACAATTAATTGGTAAGAGCATCACCTTTAAAGCTACGTTAAAAATCCCAAAACACACAAACACACCCAACTTTACTTAATATAAAAAGTACGTATTATTATAATAATGCGGTTTTCAAATGTTTTATATATCCGAGAGCACGCCTTCTATTCATCATGCTTTTTTTAGGAGCACGCGCGGCTGAAGCGCAAATGCGAACATTAGTCCGAAACAGCGGAAATCTGGACCTTTTCAACTGTTTACTCGATTTGTACTGTCTGTAAAATCATTTGCATATTGTAGTTACACTTCGCTGGTAGCTGTTCGTATCCACACACGTAGTAGTCGATGGTTTTCCATTTCCGCCAACACGGTCTCGAACTCCACCAATTTAATGTTATTATTTTCGATAGCTACCTAGTAGAGTTTAGTAATCGCGCTGACGTTACTTTGCGCCGCCGTGAGAATTTCCGAATTTTAGTTCATGTAAATGCTGAGAAATTATTTTGCCGGCAACACCAGTCAAACAGATTAATGCTAATATGGCTTCAAAAGAAATTGTGATTAATTTTTGCCGTAGTGGCTATTTCAGCCATACTAAGGTCAACAGTGGTCACGGCTGCTAGTGAACAAATAGCATGCACAGTGTTACACATGCGCTCGTATTTCACGAGTACTGCGATGATTCTCTTGGCGATTTCATCTCACATTTTTTGTTCAGTTCCAATTATTTTATCTCGTCAGCAGCTTTGAAGGCCCATCACAGTTCTTATATTGATCGCATAGTACAAATGCTCGACATACTTACCTAGTTGGACACAACACCCACATGCCTTCCAAACTTTAGCTTTCTTCACTTGTAATATCTGCCTAGGGAATGTTTATGTTTCGGGCGATTAATCGTTTTTGGTACTTAGAATAATTCTGATTACGCCGTTGACTGGTGTATTAAACAATCGTCCTCGTTTTCGCCCAAGAACCGATACATTGAGCGCCCCTGTTAAATAACAGCCGAGATTTTTTCTTCTTATCGTTGTATCAGTGTTGGTTTAACGTTATTTGCGGGAAATGTAACAGGCGTGAATTTGTCTGTGAATTCTATGGCGACTCATTAGCCATAAGTTTCCTTTTCCACCAAATACCTGACCAAAATGTTTTAATTTCCTGTTTCAACAATGAAGATTTTATGTCCAAAAGAGAATAGCGATTGACAAGCGTCATAACCTCGTCTTTCCTTAAACACTCAAACCCCCTTCGTGGGTCGGATTGGAAACAAAGCTCTCCACCCTAGCACGTTGTTTTCTCAATGAAAATAAAAAGACCAGGGACAACATAATTTTTAAATAAAATTAATTTAAATTTCAAAACAGTTTTAATATTTCTGAAATATTGCTAAAATCTGAATCCTCGATGATCGTCAAATATCTGTTACAACTCTATGATCATAAATTTAAATAACAGATAGAAGCAAAACCAAGACGTGTTATAAAACTTAACAAACAATATCAATGTTATAAAATGAAACTTTAAGAGCAGCGTATAGTATTATGAACTGAATCCAAAATATTCCCGAAAAGTACTATTGAAATCCAAAAGAATGAAATGCTCCATATAAGCTTACTGGTTCGCCAACATTCCTGACGTGTAAAAATGGCATTTTGCAGAACTCCTCTGAATAGTTCATAATAGTCCAAAATATTATAGTCCAATGAGCACTTTCTATTTATACCATTTAACAATGAAACAAAAACCACAAGAAATAAGAGTAGGGAAACTGTCTAGTCGAGTGATTAAGTTAAAACACTCATGTTATCACTACTCCAACGTGACAAATCGTAAATTTCCAAAATCGTAAAAGAACTCACACAATTTAACCCATCCAATGGGAATTAACTTAATTCTTATAAGAGACCACCTGACTGATCTGTCCAATGGGAAAATGCCCGAAACTTTAAACATTTTAACAAGTATATTTTTTAATAACTGTCAACACAAATCTAAGCATTTATTTATAGATACAATGCAATTTTATATTCTTTAATATCTAAAAAAGAACCTATTCACATACGAAATTTCAGTTAAAGATAATCACTGCAATTTACAGCCATGAATAAAACGTACAAAAATTACATATATACAAAACAATTCGACTTCGTCGTTGTTAAAACAATTCCTGAGTGGTTGAATGTTCGACGACGACGTAGTCAGTGACTGGCTGTTTTCACGTGCATTTTCATGCTAGTGTCCAGTTGGTATTGGTACGTCAGGGCGGTCGCAGCCATCTGTTTCTATCTTGCCATCGCGTCCATTATATTTGAGTACATAAGAGTCAGATAATTGTCGACAAACAGAACAAAATTGGTATTTATGCCATCAAAACCCATCACATAAATATGATGGAAAATCTTAATCACATACGCCAAAGACGATTAAGTACCCTTCCGGACAAACGTTGCGGACTTCAAACTGTATTTCATCTCCGACGTCCAACGACCACGATGGTGTGTATGGGAAAAGAATTAAAAAATTATCTTTGATGACTAGCGATATTGGTTGAACTAGAAAGCAGTTGGCTATTTAACAATATTGATATCAAACCCCACATAGTTCTAGTTCCAGTTAAAATAAGCAAGTATTTTCCGGACTTGAGCACCTTCAGGATGTGAGGTTTAAGTATTTTAAAGCTTAGTTCGCTCCCCATAAAAACAAGTCGGCCATTTGCTTTAACGTTATTTTATTTTCTTCTTCGTTGGTTAATATTCCTGTAACTTCGAGCCATGGAGCTACTAAGTCCATTGCTGAGGTTAAAGTTGATTCCGACGGGGGAGGGGGAGGCTTTACATCCACGTATTGTTTCATCTCAGTATTAGCAAAATCAACGTTATCATTGATAAATGCAACGAGCACACTAAAGTCTATATTTCACTGAGGTCTATTGTTGGTGTTTTTGCAAATATTTTTGTGATGGCTCCTTGCGGCTTCAAGTCAACGTTGCTGATGTCCTCGTTGGACGCTTTAGGTTTTCCAGTTTTATCTTAAAAATAGCAAGATCGTTCAGATTGACGCCAACAACAACCCGGTTACTCAACTCAGTTCAATCTGCTTTTGATGACAGTATTAGAGAATGTGTAGTTTTTGCTCAAAGATGCTTCGATTTACTTTTCATCAAGGAGATAACGTGCAGTTAAACAACGCCATGATGCCGCTTTTGACAAATACAATCTTAGTATCGAAGTCGTAGTTGGTTCCAGCGTCGTCGTTTTGTACAAGTTTTCCTTCGATTTTCAAAAAGACCTCACACTGGAGCAAATTACGAGAAGTCTCATGCATTTGTATTTATATATCGTATCACATTGACCAGGATTCTTAACCTGATGCGAATAATACTGAACATCTCGGACACTTTCATCTACCAACACAGCCACGTCCATATTTGAATCAAGCTATGGTAGTTTTCACTTCTAAATTATCGATTTTGTCTAATACTTTTGCATCCGTTCCACAACTGCAATCGGCTTCCCATTTCTGCATTTGTGATCAATAAATCGGTTCTTGTGCCATTTATGATGGACGTTGTTAACAAGCTTTATTAATAACTTTCTGACAGGCGCTGAAATTGTTGCTGCTTACCGGGTTCTTGATCATCGAGGCGACCCTCTGGTTGTATTTGCAGATACAGCTTGCATACAGGCAGTGATTTCATAAAGCACATTTGATGATTTAAAAGAAAGCACCATAGACCATTGACGTATTCAATGAAGTCATGCGTAAGAGAGAGGAACATATCCCCATCACCAATGTGGATGGTTAACAACTACTTACAAATCTACACGGCCTCGTTGATGGCTTTTGATTCGTTGTTGCCTGCGTAAATCGACCCCTCGAGTGTGTCCAGACAATTCACGCGTTCATCAATCTGTTGCTAGTTCATGGGCACAAGCACTGAACTTTGCCTTTAAACCTTTTGTGGTCACAAGTTTGCGCTCACTACCAACGATTTCGCTTCCATATTCGGGTAGTTCCACCTGTAGGGAATCTTCCTAGTCCCCTGCAGGCAGATCCTGCTCGGCTAGTAGATCCTCCTCCGGTGACTCCCATGTGCTTTTCAAGAATCTTTCATATGTACCACGAAAATTATCGTAGAGTTTTCTTATTGATTTTGCATCCATGCATATTGTTCAATGACTTCATTAAACTACAACAACGTAAGATTTCTACAGGATAGTTACGTATTTACAGTTCAGTCTGAAAATATTCATCCGTGCCATTTGTATCTGATGTTTTTAGGTTACTTATCCTTAGACATTTCATGTTTCAATATATATTCTTCCCAAATGGCAGGTACATTAACGAGAAAACCCTATGGATTTTTAAACAAATGTTATCCGTGCCTCCTCGGTACATATTTACTGTTGATTAGAAGCCGGGTGGTTGTTTCTGGGCATGTGCAAGTACAATTTCGACATCCTTTAATTTTCTATCATTTCATATATTTGTACAAATCGTGTTAGCGCACGCCTGTTCGGACCAGGTTGTATTTCTGTTGCCACTTGCGACGCGGTTTTAGCAGTGGTTTGTTTAATATCTTCGACATGTTCTGAGCTTTCAGTAGTGCACAAGTTTATTTGAAGCCCGCTGCTGTGAAGTTACTCCATAAACAATATATCTTAGACAAATTCGTGGACATCTATGTGTGCGCGCAGAAGGTCTGGCGGTTTCCACCCTCACTTGCAACGTAGGTCAGCCGCCTTTGTTAGGACATCGCTGGAGGATATCACCAGTGTAGACATTTACCATGGTTCTTCGAATTACATTGGGGACTTGTAGATATCGTTGGATCACATATATCACATGCGTTCACGTGCTAGCCCCGATAAAACACTCTTGCAGTCATCCTGCCAGGTAAAGCATCACAACGACGTACACTGTAAGATTATTGTTCTCGAGCGTCGAAGTCATCAACGGCATGGGCTTCATCTATCGTACAGACGAAATGGATGGCACCCTCCCTTCTTGGCGGCAGCTCAAGCATGATTGATTGGCTGTCCGCCGACGACGCAATTACGTTCAACTGATTTCACGTCATACATTACATGATCAGATTCAGCAAATGTTGAGTTTCACCGGATCCGTCTGGGCCAATAATGAACGTACGAACCCATTTTGGACGAAAGCAACAGTTTTTTCATTGTGCTTGGACGTTTGAGGCTTCATTTGCGAATCATGACGTAGAAACATTTTTTAGTCGTTTTGTATTTTAAATGCCAGTTGTTATATGCAAATCATCATTCCTTTGTGTACGATTTGACCAGGCACATGGACCGCAAATCCAACTCGGGTTTGTTCACTTAAAAACAAAGCAGCAATATCCTGAATGTGGGCCGCGTGCGTAGGCAAGAAATTTACGTTAGTTTGAATTTTCAGTTCCATGTAGAAAAATCTTGAAGGTGCAGGTCTAAAACCATTGGGGGTGATATCGCTGCAAGATATCCGAAACTTCCTGATCTGCCATGGAGTAAATATCCTGGTGAAAACATTTCCCTGCATACAATTATTGTGGGCCTCGGACACGGCTCAACCTACGACTGGATTCCCATGATAATTCGAAGCCCGGGGAATAACCCACAAACCATGTCGATGCCGCCTTTTAACAACGTAGTTCCTCGTATAAGGCATCAATCAATGTTTTGTCGTAAAAATGCCGACTTATATCTCAACTATGTCTTGAACGCGGCTGTCGGAGACAGAATCGCTAGATGAATAATCAAAAGAGGCAAGAAAACCAAGATTGTACTTCGATGTAAAGCCTCGATATAACAAACCTGACTTCGGAGCGGATCACGTCCGTGATGTTCTACAGTACCTGCGGTCATTAGAAGTTTAAATCTGCCGTTGGAAAATTATTGATTACAGTAAATGTTTGTAATAGCGTTGCTTTAACGTGGCTGGCTAAACGAGTATTATGGCAGATTCATTGACCTGCCAGAAGAAAGATTTCCCATTGATTGTTTGATGTGAGAACCCCTACTACGTTCATCAGGCGGATGTCTTGTTTCTCCGCAAGGTTGAATGTGTGCACACATATACAAATAAGTGTTAACCATTATCAATGTCAGCAGATAATTAGATGCTGAGACGTTGATTTCCAAAGATTGAACAAGCGTCGTAAACATGTTCAAACGTAACTGCACACTTTCACCGCTAAGATGGTCACGGCTTCTTCAAGTGGGTACAGGTAAAGAATTATTTGAGCTATTGCTTCGTTTGTGAAAAACTGGTGCATTGTTGTATATGTCAGGGTTCACCGTGGTTAAATCCACATGCATAACAATTAATAGGCATCCGTAAGCGCAGCAACGGTTGATTCATGGTCAGTCACAAATGTGGTTGACACCTCATTGTAACGTCATATATGCGTTGAACAATGAAAACACGCGTAAAATTGGTTTGAATCCCGCCAAAGCAATTTAGCAGACGACCGTTGCGGTGCAACCATGAGCGAGTCACTTATTTGGAAACAATCTAATACGGTATTTGCACGCCCGGAGGAGCTGCAAGATATATATTGTCGTGTCACTGACCTGATATGATCCGTTTATACATTCAAGAACACGGACCAGGTCCATATTCCAGAACAACCAACACGCTATAATCCGGCCAGGAATGGATCTAATCTAGAGGGTCCTAGCCTCCTAGTAGTGCATCTGTACTGGTTGATTACAAGTCATTTCCGCGACTACACAATTTCCATTATGATCTTTTTATTACCCAATCGCTTTGTGCCCTTACGCTTGTGTGTCCATTCTGTCATTGATAAACTACCGCTTGGTGTCCCACAGGGACGAACTCACCTTGATGAAAAGATATACACCGATGCGATGTTTGCGCGACCGAAAACGTTATACTGGGTTTGAGAATTCGTGTCGGTCATGCAAACATTCCATGTGCATGTCGTGCAGGATATCCTTTTCGACAACAACTCGGGGATCACCTTTTGCTCTCTTGATGTTTTTATTGGCAATAATTATCGATTACATGTTGGTTGCAGTCTCAAGTATTCCTCAGTGGGTTTTTCGACGCATTAACTCTTTAATTTGCTCACAATATTCATATTGCGAAGTAAAGCATTCACGTGATAGTTGCATCATTATCAAACCATACAAACCATACAGACCGTTGATGGATATATATATATATATATATATATATATATATATATATATATATATATATATATATATATATATATATATATTAAAAATAACATGACATTTTAAGTGTTGGTATAAGGCAAATTGATGTAACAATACTATTGGTATATCAAATTGTGATCCGCCCATGGCGCAATAATATGAATATATAAACATTCTTTCAACTGCCGGACTATACATCAATGACGAATTTCCAATCATTAATCATTAATGACGTATAAAAATAACAATAATAATAGCACACATTTTCTAAATGAATTTATCATGGTACACAGTTTCATCGCAATCCTTTCTTTGTTACGTTCACCTCTCCCTTATCATGCATAAAGGGCATCATACGCAGAAAAATGCAGTGAGAGAGAAACAAAAAACAATTTGGGTTGGATGAAAACTTTAAAACTGAGCTTGCACCAAGTAACCTGCAAGAATATGGTTCTTCGTAACGGTATGTTTACACTTTCCTTGAGATCTGTCTACATTGTTCATAATACCAATGATACATAGTTGAAATAACCTGTCGACACTATACGTTAAATTTGTCGCAGACTTATTGTAACGTATTTAATACTTTATTGTTGGTGCTGTTGTTTAGAAAATCTATTATAATTTTCTAAAAATCGATTATTATGAATTAAAAATGAAAATGTCCTTACTCTCTGGACCATTGTAGCAAGGTACGGGCTAAAATCCATGAAAATACGAGCATTTGGGATTTTCACTTGTGTCATACTATGATGACTCTTGACCTATGAATGATGGTAAAGTTAAGCCAAACCATCCAAAGGAAGAGAGAGAGAGAGAGAGAGAGAGAATTGTATGGTCAGTAGCTATGTCAATTAAAGCAGAATAATGACTTAAATCAATTGTAAATATATTAAAATGTTTGAATTACCTTTGCTGCTTCGTCACTTCGCTTAGTTTCTTTTCCACGCTAATTTCCATACGCACTACGTCAATGCCTGAGCGTACAATTTGTACAAGAAGCTAACGTGTTGACAGTGCTCTACTTTCTTCACGAAAACAACATTTTTCATGTTTAAATCATTAGTGTCTTATATTGATTTATTCAATGTGAATAAAAACAGAAACTTCAAAAGAAAACAACCAAATTTTTAATTTGCAAGTATGAATGTGAACAAGAAGAAAAGGCAAAGAACTACATTTAGCAGTGGACACACTCGCAGGGATGTGAGGAGTTCATTCATTCGGTCAAAACACTCCGTTCCAAGTGCAAATATGTTCATTTACATGTGGTATAAATGAAATATATGTATAGTATGTACGCTGTATCACTGATATACCACTCGTATATATATATATATATATATATATATATATATATATATATATATATATATATATATATATATATATATATATATAATGTAACTCTTGTGGTGTATAAGAACATATTCGTCAACGAGCGGATGTTTTCTTTGCGTGAACATAGCGATGGTTCGCCACTCATATATCGCCACAGATTCCACGTTCGATAAATAGATAGTCAATGCCCATGAGTAGCTCCAGCCAGCTTGACTTGGAGGTGTGCCAGTTCATTCCTGGGGACGAGAAGTAGTGCGCTCGGTCGAGCTTGTACAGGCACATGGCGATATCGTGGAACGCATCTAAGACATCTGCCAGCAGCAACAAGTAGGAGCACAGATACAGGTCGTTATAGTTACTGAGAATTTGACACAGAAATGCCAACCAGACGCTGTTCTGGAGATCATAGTCGTCGGCGGAATTATAACCGCAGGACAGCGACGACTGAAATGCGTCAATCGGTAGCAGCTGGGTTTCAGAAACCTTTTTTTTCCAGTGGCTCATATACCAGTACTGGTAGATTCCTTGCCGGTGAGCAGCTTGCATGTTTCATCATTGGCGTTCACGTATCGACAAATAATCTTAAAGTTGTTGTTTGTCATGGGAAGCTTCGCTCGACGCACCTTTGCTAACGAGCTTGTCCATGCTGGAATTGAGAAACTTTAGCAAGTCAGTGAATTACAGTTAACCGAGCCATAACGTCATATATTTTTTCATTTTGTTGGTGACGCTTTTGCGATTCCTTGTATGATTAGGTACTCACCATACACGCGTGACACTTGTTAAATATTTTACTGCCTTCTTCAAAGTCGTAAACGGCTCCAATCTGAGATTCACTTAACATCAGTGACTTGAAGTTATCATAAACAATATCATACAATGATTTTACACACTTTTTGTTGTATTTGTTACCGATTTTATGTCGAGCTTGTTCCAACGCGGTACAAACCCGGTTGATTTTTGAAAAATCATACAATATTTTTGGGTCTTTTTGGGATATGATGCACTCATGCACGAACGCGTCACTGAGCAGGAAATTTAATTCCAGCATTGGCCACGTACAAAATTCTTTCACGATCCTGTGTGTGTCGAACGGTGATGTTTTTGGAATTAGTATCTCACATTTACTGCGATTATTTAAGATAATATTCTCACACTGAACAAATCAGCCTCGGCAAAATTAGGAAACTCTAATGTCGTGTATATGTATATATTTTATAATCTCTGGTACATGATTTTATCTAGTTTTTATAATTCGTATTAATTGCTGTAATAATATCTTTAGCTCAGTCTGGCCTATGTGATAATATTCCATCGGATTTGTAAATAGATGTTTCCGTATGTGTTGACAATTAGTGTGTGTGTGTGTGTTTAGAAATTTTAACGTAGCTTTGGCAATTTTGTAGTCATATCGCTACGATGTCTGCAGTGTGGTAGTTTATAGTGATGTCTAGCACTGGGGCATCATGACATGTAGCATGATGTCCCACCCAGTCACATTATCCTGACACCAGGTCGACCAGTACTATCACTAACCTCTTAATGCCAAGCGCCTAGACGTTAGTACTATTTTTGCAAGGTTGACAATAATAATCTAAATAATAAGACTTAAAATGGCGCCTATGGCGTAGTTTCTCATTGTCTGAATGGATATCTTTGCTTCGAGAATAATTATGTGGCTTCCCATTGGTTGTTCTATGTTACGTTAATATGTTTAATTCGTCGTAAAATCAATAGTGTATGTTGTCACGTGTGGTCTGTTGTGAAAAATAGTCGCAATATACGGTGCATATAAGGAGAAAGTTAAGCAATCAGATTCATTCCGATTTTAGGAGCCACTCACATTGATTATGTTCCTGTTTTAAGTCAGCAGACATATTTTATTTTGTTCTTAGATATTTTTCGATAAGAAAAACATTTGTTTGGACTGTTCAGAAGAAATAGAAAGTGCACATATTTTTGACTGTGACATTATTATGGAACTTATTCGAAGGATTTCTGGGCAAGGTCATCTTGACTACGTCACAGTTCTTTGAGGACCGGTACTAAAATTATACGGAACGTTTCTTTCATTTAGGATTTGCACAGACCCTTATAAGGACTAGCTTGGATTCTCTTCATAATACTTGTATGTTCCTCTCACATTGTTCATTTATAACTTCGATGATGAAACTGTTTGTTAAGTTTTAAAAAACTCGTTAGTTTTGCTTCGTTTCTGTTACTTAAGTTTGTAACCATAGACTCGTTACACTAACTATCGAAGATAAAACCATTACCACTGCGTAGTTCGAGACAGTGTTGGCAGAAATGGGAAACCATCGAACTGTCCGTGCGAGGAAATGAACAGCTACCAACGAAGCAAAACTAAATAGGAATTTGATTTACAGTCGAAAAATCAGTTCACAAAGTGTAGCTTGCCGCCTAAATCCTTGAAGAAAAGCCGGCTAGTGACTCTGAGTCAGACTGGTGTTCGTGTCCATCAGGATTCACTCGTACTTCAGTCGCGCTCTTCGTGCGTGAAAGCCATGGGGTGTAGAAAGGTATGGACCCTGAGTGTTACATCAATGTAAAAGTCCCACTATCATACTACTTACATTTATCAACGAATTTTCGGATCCTTTTAATAACAGATATTTGTTAAAATACCACTGGACACAAACCCAGTTGCTGAGACATTTTTCCCTTTTACCGACCCACATACAAACTAAATTGGAGTAGAAGATGGACAAAACATAGATACTTGAATCTTTGTTAGGTTCCTACAGTTTGTTTTGTCCTTGTTATACAATAAAATTGTATGACCTCCATTGGCTACTCAAGATGGGAAATAAGAAAGAAAGGATTCATAAAGTTACAAATAAAAACCATATTACTGTAGTATCTTCTCTAAGCAATCATGATCATTTTCAATTATGACAACTATTATGTTTAGCAAAAATAAAGCCACAAAATTAGTATATGTTTTTCTAATTCACCACCATCGCATCTTTTAAATGCAACAACCATTGTAAAAAATTCATAGGAAGAGTTTATCAGTTTTTAATCTTAACTAACGCTCGACCAAAGTTCGGCTCCATAAAGCAAGTAAAATATTTAGATAAATATTTACCCAGTAAAGTTTTGTGACAAAAATCAAATAATATCCATCCTTGTACTTTACACACTTAGGGAAGTTTACTCCCATACTTAACTAATATTCGCCATGAATAAGGATTTACATTCCCACAGTTGCCGCCACAAGCTTTCAAAAGAAAGTTACACAGCATGCACATATAACATGTACTTATTTTTAATCTGGCCAGAGCATGGAGAAACCAAAACAATCAAATGATTGGCACGGCAAAGCTGATCCTACAATACATTATCTTTCTACTAATACCAACCCTTCTCGAATCATCTGTAAATCACAACCTCCCACTTTCAACTCCATCAATAACGTATCGTAGAAAAAAATTACAAAAATAACTCCGTAAGTTTCATATATAAACGGAGACAGTTGCTTCCCACATATTACTTTAATGAAGAGAAAAGTGTTCCGTGAAAGGACCTGTCTCCACATAGACTTTTAATATGAACATTGTGGTAAACACCTATGAACAAAGTTAGGTGAAAATGTTCAACTGCTCATGCATTTGTAGGCCGATTCTTAATCTCGAACCCAACTATCACACATGCATTTCTGCATTAAGCTAGTCTCCTTGTGTATGCATAAAATACTTTGTATGCATGATACCAATGTACTAACGAGAAAAACCCCATAGAGATAATGTAGTTTCTTCAATCCAACATGTACCCCAATGATGACTCAACTGAATATAGTGCTACCTAATATTTTCAGATATCCAGTGCATTATATACAACGACACGAAACGACATCGTACTGTAGATCACTTTTCATCTACCTTTACTTTATTTTGTTAAAATATCCAAAGTTCCACAAATATTGAAATAAACAGAAGAGTAAAGACGGATGTCGAATTGGATAGAATTGAAATTAGGAAAAACTATTATAAATTGTACGACATTTTTATTTTCTAACAATGATTTATTTGTTATTATTATTCGAATTTACCATAGACTCCTGGTGTAGTAAATTACTCAGTAGGAGTAGAAAACCACAAAAATAAACCTATTAGGATTAGGGAGTCACTGTTAGTAACATAGTGGTATTTGTACAATTTAGGAAAGACTAACTCAATATTGGAGGACAACCGGTATAATATATATATATATATATATATATATATATATATATATATATATATATATATATATATATATATACACCAGGGGTCTCAAACAAAGGTGATGCGGCCCTTGGGCCATAGAAAATGCCCTCATGCGGCATTATAGACCAAGCAAGTGTCGTTTGCCGTTTCTATTGTACTTCGTGCACCGAGTGCCTTCTGAATAGTTTTCTTTTCTTCAGGAAAATATTTAGAGATGAGCTTCGCTAAGTTAGTGTGATATGTATCAGTTTTGCTTTTTACAGGTAAGTGATACTTTGAATGCATTTGACTCGAACGAGGCCTCTTTGGGCACTATATCTTTTGAATAAGTCGGTTATATAAAAACATTCAAGCATTTTTTATATGATTATCTGTTACGATACTAATCTTGGGAAAGTTGCAAGTATTCAACAGAGTTGATATAGTTACTCTCAGATCTGCTAAATCTCACATCCAATATTATACATATTTACAGATATGTCAATTAATTTTCAATTTTCCCACTCGTCTTTTTAATAACCTGGAACCAATGATGATATCTATCTAGATTGTAATTCGAAGGCCTATCGACATAACCACTATTGCCTTTATCACATATTTTACGGCATAGAAGAAATATCTGCTGTCTTTTTTCATATTTGATACAAGTTTTTCTGTCCTTTTTGCGTTTCGTCGAAGCGGTTGACACCGACATAAATGTAATATTCAATATTCTATCTTGTCAAACACCTTTCTTGTAATCTTGCTCATTTTGTGTGTACATTATATGTGAAGTGTTCCAGAGATTATTTCTAACAAAGTTAGTTTACATCGTTGTTTAATATATCTATAGGCCTTGTTCATTGCTTCATAAGAAGAAATCATGAATGTTTATAACGTTCCTATAATTCCGAAAATAGGCCGATGTCGAGCTCTTTTATCCAAACGTCGGTTTTTCACCCTTGCTTATTGTCGAAGCTGGGGCCTTTCGATCTGGATTAAAATGCTGCATGCCCACGCCATATGTCCCTGCTTGCTAGTGAATGCAGTCAATACAACATGAATTTTCTTGTCCAATCCTAGCAGACATATAATAGCTTCTAAGCCAGTTTGACTGGTTTATTAATTTTTAATTTATGATATAATACCCTTTGTTTTATTGGTCAAATAATTTTTTAATGTAATTTCAATTTTCTCTTATCAATACACGAGTAGGTACAATACAAAATGCGAGTGACAAATGAGTTTTAATTTTGACCTGTGATGTATTCGTGTCCTGCATGTTACAGCACAATGGCGTGGGTGATCTCACCATATCAAAATATATCCTACTGTTTCATATGTTGACAAGTTTGGAGTAATATGTGAGACAAAGAGACCTCTCGGAATCTTGTAAAAGTTTTTACTTTTGTTTGTTTGTTTCTTTGTATCTTTCATCATTTTTACAACTTAGAGCGCTGTAACTTTATTTGCAGCTATCATAAACGGAAAGTTTGATGTAGGAGGATTGTCGTCGCAGGCAAGTTTCTTTTTATGAAATTATTTCTTCTTCATCATATACACTTTTGATCCAAGTGTCATGTTTATAAAACCATTTCAAATACACTCTGTTTTGATTTGCATCTCTTGACAACGAAGATAATTGTAGACATAACAATAAAAAGTATGTTCTTACCACTGATCATGAACAGGTAACAATCACAACTCGAGCTAAATCTGAAACTTTCGATGAAAATGATCAAGTATTGGTGAAGTTTGCATGGAACTACTTTTTGAGACGTGTGATATTACAAAAGTATGCATGCGAACCATATTGACTGAAATCTGAAGACACCTATCAGCAAAACTGGAACCAGGAACCATTTCAATATATTAGCCATAGTTAACAATATATACATATATATATATATATATATATATATATATATATATATATATATATATATATATATATATATATATATATATATATATATATATATATATATGTGTGTGTGTGTGTGTGTGTGTGTGTGTGTGTGTGTGTGTGTGTGTGTAAAATGCCTTAATTTAAAAATAGGTTCATGTAAATACCTTAATTTATCGGATATGTTGTTTTGATTGTTTTTTTTATTTTAAATGCTTCTCTTATGCAGGTACAAAAAAACAACTTACTTGGCTTTTTGGCTGCAATCGTCATAGGAGTTCTGTTCATCATATTCTTCCCACTAGTTGGCTGCTGCTTTTGCTGCTGCCGCTGCTGTGGCAAATGTGGCGCGAAAAGCAATCATGAGTTCCCAGGAAGCGCCAACTGCCACCGACTAATACTTTCCAGTGTTCTGTTCATCGTCGCCACTTTCGCATTGTAAGTATATGACTTAGTTGCTATAACTTTCACAGAAAAGATAGATGAAATAACACCTGCTCATTTCCAATGTTCAAATTCAAGCTATAGCATAATGCACACTTTTTTGAGAGTCGCATCTCTTTCTCCCTCTCACTCTGGACATGAATCCCTTATTCCCCGTCCCGATTGATGATTATTACCTCCTGACTGACAACTTTTTAATGAGACCTCCATGACTACCATTCCCTCTTCTCCTGTTTAGCCACAATCTATATATAATAAAATACTTTAAAACAAATAATGCTGCATCTTCTGTGTTGTCAGTGTATTTTCAGTACATGTAGGAGACAAATGCTTCAAAATTCTTCTTGCTTTAAGGACATAGAGATCATCTACAAAATCTAGCACATAGTCCGTTTTAAAATGGTTTTGGTCTTTATTCCAAGTATAAATGAGGTTATGTGCCCACTGTTATCCTCTGTGAACAAAATTAAATCATGTTAAAGTTGGTCACAGTTTTACTCAGCAGATCGAACCTAAACAAAATGGTTATGAATTGTTAGTCATTCACCGTACGTTGGAATATATATATATATATATATATATATATATATATATATATATATATATATATATATATATATATATATATATATATATATATATATATATATGTGTGTGTGTGTGTGTGTGTGTGTGTGTGTGTGTGTGTGTAATGACACAATATTGAAAATGACAAACTCTTCATAGAAACAAGATCATTGTCACTGGACAGCAAATGGGAAAACAACACAAAAGTAGTACTATTCAGGATCTAAGCTAAAGAAAATGGTTAAAAAAGGAAATAGCTAGATAGCTAGAACGGAAGCGTGAGCAAGTCTGTATGCGAACCAGCAGTAACAATTACTTATGCTGCTGGACCTACACTAGTTATCTATCTTGTCTCTGTTTTGCATTTGCCTTTGAAAAAGACTCATTTAGGGTTGAAAGCGCTCGGTCTAGTTAAATACAAGTTTTGCACTGTTCGTTGTCACTTTATCTTAATCAATCCCTGTCACACGGAACCCTTTGTTGGATCGAGTGCACTTGAAAGGCATGTTATTCGCCATATTATCTGCATTATTTTCTCTCTCTCTCTCTCTCTCTCTCTCTCTCTCTCTCTATATATATATATATATATATATATATATATATATATATATATGGCAATTTTCTTCTACATTTACTGCACATATGTGATATAATTTTGGATAGATTCACACATTATGTCTATATTTTTAATATTCTATTGGAAGATTGCTTTAATGCATTTTTATTGTGGTATGCTTACATCTCTGCTTTACACTACCACACATACATAAAGCAAATTAAAGTAACAATGACGTGTTGCTTCTGTCATTAAATATCTTCTTTGTCATATCATTCGAACTATCAGCCTATTGCATTATTTTCTTTGTTAATATATTAGGGCTGGGAATATTTGTACATATGTCTCCAACGACAGAATGACGTCAGGCTTGGAGGAGATCAAGTCAACAGTGGTGAACAATCTGGATGACATAAATATCTTCCTCAACCTAACTGAAGAAGTAGGAACTGTCATTTTCTTCTTTATGCATTAATTTATTTTGAGCATTTAATACAATTTATTATCATGATCACTTGAAAGAATTTAAATTACTATTAATATAGAGCCAACAATAGTATCGATGGTGTGAAACCTAGTCAACAACATTTATTTGATTTAACGTTCTCGTATATTGATACCCGAACATGTATAATCAGAATTAAATGCTATAATAATCCAGTGAGACCCTACTAGGTGTAGGGTCATAATGTACATCATAATGTACAGTATTTTGGAGACGGAATGATATCATGGATTATTGTCGTAAAATACACCTTCTGTTATTTCTTAAGGCAAGGAATACTCAGGATATTGCAAGTGTTTGGTTAATTGCTATTGGATTAACTAATTATTATTCGATTATATCACGTTACGTGGTACGTGTCATGTCATACCGGCATGTGTTTAGCTATGTAGTGATACGACAACATATATGATATCCTCAGTTGATTTTCTCTTACCATCTCGTGTAGGAATAGGACAAGATGTCTGGACTACTCGGATTCTTTTTTCGAATCATAAGGAACTCCGACTGTATACAATTTAATACAGTGTCGTCTGCTTGGATTATACTTAGAATCATAAGGCACTCACAATACAGGATTATACTTAGAATCATAAGGCACTCACAATACATTCAATTAAAGACAGTGTCTTCGGCTATAACTTCATTTACAACAGGGGTCCCAAACTTAAACCGCATGGGAACATTTTCGTTGGGCCAAGGACCGCACCACCTTTGTTATCTCTTAGGGACTCACTGCATACATCTAAGTAGGGTGTCGCCTGCTTGGATTTCCTTTAGAATCATAAGGCACTAATACTGCATAAAATTCCAAACAGTTTCGTCTCCTTGGATTTCCTTTAAAATCATAAGGCACGCCGTGTGCATACAACTAAATACAGTATCATCTCCAAGGACATCATTTAGAACTTTAAGGCGCTCCCAGTGCTTACAGTTAAATACAGTGTCATCTGCTATAATTTCCTTTAAATTAATAAGGCACTCCGATTGCAAACGGTTAAATACACTGTCATCTGTTATGATTTCCTTTAGGTACTTCAGCGTACTAGCCAGCGAAGAATTTCATTTATACCAGGTTTGAATGACAACTCATTTGCGTCAGGTTGCAGCATGGAAATATTTTACTAAACAAAGATTTTGCTATAGGCAATGTTCTGAATGATTAGTAATACTGTTTATTATTTTAGATCAAATGTAGTTGCAGATAACACTATTTACTTTGTACAAAAATATTTTGTTGTAGACATTGTTGTGAACCATTTCAAAGACTAGATGCAGAGAGCATACGTTTGCATTACGTGATAATATTCCCGCTACTATTTCAACATATACTCCACAGAATCGAACGATAATGCAGCAACTAATTTGATATCTAAGATAAATGCTATAATTTCACTGTGACAATCAGCGATATTTTGAATAAGATGTGGAATAATTATGATGCCACGTACACACTTTGAAACAAATAAAAACTACAAGCTGATCAAAGATGGTCAGAGAACAACGTGATGCTGACGAACATGTCTAGGAGTACAGCGAAACAGATTACGAAAAGCCAAGACTAGAGTCTTTCTTTATGTACTAATATCTTGTATGTATAAACAAATACATAAGTAGTATATGGGGACACTTTACGTACAATGGGAATTAGCATTAAAAACACCCTTGGGACACTTTACGTACAATGGAAATTTAACATGGAGAAAAATCGTGGGACACTTTACGTACAAGGGGAATTAGCATGGGAATAAAATCGTGGGATACTATACGTACAAGGGGAATTTAACATGGGAATAAATCGTGGGATACTATACGTACAAGGGGAATTTAACATGGGAATAAATCGTGGGACACTTTACGTACAAGGGGAATTTAACATGGGATTTTTTTTTTAAAAAAAAGTTTTTTTTAAATTTAAATTTAAATTTTTTTAAATTTAAATTTAAATTTAAATTTAAAAAAGGGGTAGGCAATTCAAAGACTATCTCTTTTCGAGAAATATGGCTGGCCCTGAAAAGGGCCTTTGGGTTTTATGTTAATGTATTCATTAACATAAATGGCACCGCATTGGTCTTCTTCTTGTCCTTAGGCTGCGTCTTACTGTTGGTCCGTACATCAGCACTCTTTTCAGGCATCCTTGTCTTTCGACGTAGATCCTACGTATCCACAGGCTGGTGTTTGTCCTGTGGACAACGGTCCACTTGGATCGGACATACATGAGCAAGTCTGTCCGAAACATCATGGAAGACACAAGGGTGGATGACTCAACTGTAGTCCACATCTTGAAGCGATGAGAACAGGTGAATCAATGCATTGAACGGCGCTTATTTATAGGTACAGAAAGGATTGAAACGGATTGAGTTCATTCACCAATCCGAACACGCGTTACAGAATTCAGTCAGCTCTCATCCAATCCGAAGAGAGCAGTCTGTGACGTCACGTAGTCAATATAGATTCGCTAGCGCTTGTGTGCATTCAGTCTATGCGACAGTGATTCAACATGACGGAAACTCAGAAAACGATCCATTGGGGTGCACCAACAGGGGAGACTGCCCAAGGGAACTCGGACTTACTTTCAGAAGAGGTGAATTGGGATTTTGTGGATTTTCTCTCCTCGCAAGAATTTGTTCCTGAACCTTCGTTACCTTCTTCATTACCGCAAGTGGAGAATTTTAGACAGAGACAGAAAGAAGAATTGGAGAAATTTATACAACGACAAAAGGAAGCGGAACAGGCTTTTCTCCTACAGCAACAGCAACAAGAAGAAGAGGTAAGAAAAAAACAACAGCAAGAAGAAGTAGCAGCAAAGAAACAAGAGGGTGAAAATCAAACGGTCACGGTACTGTTGGACATTTTAGCGGAGTTAAGAAGTCTGAAACAAATGTATCAGACTTCTTTATCACGACCGAAGAGAATACGACCTTCCCGAGCTAAACACGTCAACCCTGTGACTAAGCCTACCGTACCACCCTTAGTGATTTCAACCCAATCATTATCATCATCATCAACATTACGCAGTCCAGAAGTAGGCCTTGGTCGTGGCAAAGGCTTAAGGCAGTTAAAATTGATTGCTTAAACTCACCCCTACACCATGAAAAAAAGGCCCTTTTCAGGGCCACCCACATTTCTCGAAAAGAAATACAATTTCAATTTGCCAATAACTCAGAAAAACTCACCCATGTTACCCTTATAGTACGTGTCTGTGTATGAGTGCGTGAGTGTAGCTTCTTATTTTAAAATCAAAACTCAAAGACTCTTACCTTATATCATTCATTTATTCTTTTCTCCATTTTTTTACAATCCAATTCACAATTCACAACACATCACTTTAATAAAAAGTTCATTGATTTCTTCTTTTCTCCTTTTTAGTCTCTCTGTTTTTTGAATTTCTTCACCGTCACACTCTTTTCCTCTTCTTCCTCCTCGCTTTCTTCCCTTCTTCTTTTTTTCTCCTCTTTCTTTTTCTTCACCTGTCTTCTTTCTTCCTCAGAAGAATCCCTCTCTTCCTCTGAAGAATCCCTCTCTTCTTCTGAAGAATTCCTCTTTTCTTCTGACTCCTCTTGTTTCTTTTTTGGGCAATCTGGAGACCAATGTCCTTTTTCTTTACAATAATAACAGGTATCTTGACTTTTGTCTTTTTTATCCCCTGTTTTTTTTCTTTTTTGACGGTCTGGACACTCTGAAGACCAATGCCCTTTCTTCTGACAGATATAGCAAGTATCTTGACTTTTATCTCTAAAGGAAGGAGAGTAGTCCGTAGGCTGGTCTGAAGAGAATTTTCTAATGACCCCTCGCAAAGCTCTGACGAAACGTTCCATCTGGTCAGTCTCTTCCATCGTTGTGTTCGGCTTGAGAGTGAAATGAATAGTGAAAGGACAAGACACACACCCTTTTATATACGCTGGTCTGCTATGACTATAAAGTAGTTTATGGTGTTTGAACTTGAGTCATTTGACTTTTTGCTTTCAAGATGAAACGATCCCATTCATTCGAGAAGAAAGAAGAAGAAAGTAAGAGGCAGAAACGTGATCTATCGCCTCGTACCAGGGCTGAAATCTTGGCACAAATTCATGCCAGTGATTTTGAAGAGGACATGAGTGAACCAGAATCCGAACCCTCTAAAACAAGTTCACCACCCTTAGTCAACCCTGAAAAGTACTATTCCATTCGAGAGACGGAAAAGCGCTCCTCTAGAAAATTTAGAACCACGGCTTACAAATACACGGTGAAGTTTAAAGATTTCAAGGCTGAAGTGCCGTTAGAGAAAGCAGAAGTGTTCATCACTGAGGTGTGGAATTCTTTGCTCACTGCACTCAAGCGACAATGTCAACCCAAAGAAGACGATCGTTTGAGACTTTCCATACAACACGACGGTTTGAAATCCCCTGTTTGGATCGAGTTTAGCACCCCTGCAGAATTGACTGCTTCCAAAGTCATGGACAAGATTCAACACGTACAACAATCTAATGATCAGTTTGACATCACCGATGGTAAAGCCCCACTGGACATGACCCACGTCTCTCCTCCTCAAGGGACAGGACGCAAAAAGATGTTATTGGTGGACGACCTTCGCAACACCAAAAAGAGTCTCGTCCGAATTAATAACTCTCATGACCAGATGTGTTTAGCCCGTGCCATCGTGGTGGGACGAACCTATGCCGACAAGAACGACACGGTAGAATGGAAAAGAACCTGGAACACTATTCAACGTTCCCATCGAGCCAAGCAACGAAACGAAGCAGAACTCCTGTTGCAACAAGCTGGCCTGTCCAAAGACACACCCTGTGGCATTCCTGAGATGCAAAAATTGCAAGATGCCCTAGCTCCACGCTACACCTTGAAAGTGCACCCTCAAGAAGTGCGCGGACCTTTGTTGTTTCGAGGCCAAGACTTTAAGGACGGAAAATACATTCATGTCTATTATCACGATGAACATTTCGATACCATTACCAGTATCACCGGATTCCTGAAATACGGTTATTACTGTGAGAAATGTGACCATGGTTATAACAATCGAGAGCAACACAAGCATTGTGGATCGAAATGCACAGGATGTTTGGCCTCTTCACCCTGTCTGAGCGAAGAACCAGTGCCTTGTTTCACTTGTCTGCGCACGTTTGTCAGCCCTACCTGTTACCAACAACATCTGAAAACGCAAGGTTCACAGAAGAAATGCGCTTGTCAACTGCTGAGATTGTGCTCTACGTGTGGACAAGGCATACGTACCAATAGTGTCAAGGCACACGTATGTTCAGGAAAGAAAAAATGTCACATTTGTCACCACATCGTGGACTTGGAACACCAATGTTACGTGCAAAAATACCAACCCCCACCAGAGAAAGAGGACGGTCACAAGAAGAAAGGCAATTTCATCTTTTTCGATTTCGAATGCATGCAAGAAACCGGCATTCACATTCCTAATTTCTGCGTGGCTCATCGAGCGTGCGAGAAGTGCATTCAAGAACCTATCTTCAGTCATTGCCCTCACTGCAGCAAGATACCCGGAGGGCGTGAAAAAATCTTTCGGGGACCCAACACGTTAGCCGATTTTGCCCAATGGGTCTTAGACCCCATCGACAAGACGTGGAGCCAAGAGGACATCGAACGTTACCGAGATTGTCATCGCCATGCCACAGTGATGGCTCACAATTTCTCCGGATACGATGGACAGTTTCTTTTGAGGTACTATACGGAACAAGGCACCGAACGTCCTAAAGTGACTTTGAACGGAGCCAAAATCATTTTCATGCAAGTGGGACAAGTACAGTTTAAAGATTCGATGAGCTATTTGGCCATGCCTTTGAGTCGAATGCCTAAAACGTTTGGAATGACAGAAATGGCTAAAGGGTACTTTCCACACTTTTTCAATACGGAAGCCAATCAACACGTCGTTCTACCCCATTTACCTGAGGCTCACTATTACGACCCCGACAACATGCGTACCGAACAACGAGAAGCTTTCTACGCTTGGTACCAGGCTCACGCCTCGGACCCTTTCGACTTTCAGGAAGAAATGCTAAAGTATTGTCGTTCCGACGTGGACATTTTACGACGTTGCTGTGGAAAATTTCGAGAACTGTTCATGGAACACGGAGGGGTCGATCCTTTGAAAGAAGCTTGCACCATTGCCAAAGCGTGTTCCTTAGTGTATCGACAACGATTCATGCCTGAAAACACCGTGGCTGTCATCAGTCCTCAAACGACCCACTTTGTCAAACGTCAATACTCGGTCAAAGCCCTACGCTGGTTACATTACTTGTGCGACAAGGAAGACAAGTGGATTCAGCATGCCCGCAACGGAGGGGGCGAAAAGACCATCGGAACATATTCGGTAGATGGCTGGGACTTAGAAAACCCCAAGATCGTGTACGAGTTTAACGGTTGCTTATTTCACGGATGTCCCGTCTGCTACCCTGACCGTGACACTAAAAATCAGTTTTTACAACGGACCATGGAAGACCTGTACCAGGACACTTGTCAGCGACGCTTGAAGTTAGAACAGCAAGGATACCAAGTGGTGGAAATGTGGGAACACGAATACGATCACCGTTTGAAAATCGATCCCGAGTTTAAACGTGTCGTGGAAAGTTACAAGCTGATGGACCCCCTGAACCCGAGGGATAGTTTGTACGGAGGAAGGACCAATGCCACCTGTTTGCTGTACCAAGCCGACGAAGAGAAAGGAGAAGAAATCAAATACTTGGATGTGTGTTCGCTGTATCCCTACGTGTGCAAATATTGTCACTTTCCTACAGGGCACCCGCGATTGCTGACGGAACACATCGACCTGGTCAACATTCGACAATACGAAGGCTTGATCAAGTGCAAAGTTTTGCCTCCCACGAACCTCTACCATCCCGTCTTACCTCACCATTGTCAAGGCAAACTGATGTTTCCCTTGTGCCGTACTTGTGCCGAAACGTGCAACCAAGACCAGCCTTGTCAGCACACCCAGGAAGAACGGGCCTTGACGGGAACCTGGGTCAGCGTAGAATTGTTCAAAGCTATGGACATGGGATACCAACTGTTAGAAGTGTACGAAATTTGCCACTTTCCCAAGACACAACAATACCACAAGGGTGACCCTACTCAGAAAGGCATTTTCGCAGACTACGTGGATGCCTTTTTGAAACTGAAGCAAGAAGCCAGCGGCTATCCTTCCTGGTGTCACACTCCCGAAGACCAAATAAAATTCAAAGAGAAATACTACGAACAAGAGGGCATCACTTTAGACCACATCGAGAAAAACGAAGGCAGGCGATCGTTTGCCAAAGTGATGTTAAATTGCTTGTGGGGTAAAATGGCACAACGACCGTGTTTACCCAAGACGGAATATTTGACAGAACCTTCCCGCTACTTCCAGATGATTCACGACAAAACCAAATACATGAAACACGTGGACGTCGTTCGAGAGAATTTGATCTTGGTCAATTACGAAGAAGATCTGGACTTTGTGCAAGACGACCCTTTTGGAAATGTCATCATTGCGGCTTACGTGACAGCCCATGCTCGCTTAAAATTGTACGAAGCTTTAGAACTGTTAGAAGAACGCGTCCTGTACTTTGACACGGACAGTTGCATTTACATCCATCACCCGATTCAACATCACCCTAACATCGAAGGAGACCGTTTAGGAGCCTGGACAGACGAGCATCCCGACGACAAGATTCTAAGTTTCGTCAGTGGCGGTCCCAAAAATTACGGCTACGAATACCGGGACAAACAAGGAGAAGTGCACACGACGTGCAAAGTGAAAGGACTGACTCTGAATTATCGTACCAGTCGTGTGGTGAACTTTGGGGTATTGAAAGAAGCCTTGCAATCGGGAGAGGATGGAAACTTTAAAGTGACCACTCACCAACCGAACAAGATTGTACGTTTACCCACTCACCACATCGTCAGTCGACCTTTGGAAAAAGTTTATCAAATCGTGTACCAGAAGCGAGTTCGACTTCCCAATCATTTCACCTTACCGTATGGACACGTCGGTATAAAACATTGGTTGTAAGAGGATAGCCACCCACCAGAAAGATGACTTCGCCACAGCAAGAATCGAGTGAGAAACCCGATGAGAACTCCAAGTTCAAACCCTACCATTTTCCAGTCTTCTTACCTGACTATTGTGATTGTGCCCGTCGATTGGACACGTTTCAGAAATGGCCTACGGATAGGGAAGGATTACCTTCTTCGCATGTTTTAGCTAGAACAGGATTTGTCTACTTGGGACCTGAGTCAGGATTGGGATACGAGGTACAGTGTTTTGCTTGCGGACTGAAGTTACGAATGGATCTATGTATCTATAAAGATTCAGCTATTCTGGAACATACTCGATGGTCTCCGCACTGCCCTTACCTTTCTATGGCCTTTCCACCCATCACACTACGGTACAATGTTGACGGTACCTTAGAGACGGTACCTTCCAGAACAAGACATAAAAAACGTAAAAAAGGAAAGATGTACAAGCTGGAGACTGCATTGCGACTAGTATAAAAAAGGGCTATGGTCAAGATCGATAGTTCATTGTGACTACCAAGACCGAGCGAACAAGATGAATACTTTGAAAAAGACATCGTTCCAGTTTGGGGATTGTAAAAAAGTTGTATCTTCCTCTAGTGTGACTAATACTGGATGGATAAGACCCATGCATTGCGACGGAAAATGTCCGGAAGGAAACTGCGATTGTCCATGTGGTTACCATTGTAATTGCGTAACGGAGTTTGAAGACGAGTGCGATTGTGAGCCTTGCGATGGGACCGATGCTGTACGTTGTGACCTGAGTGATGCCGTAAAGCATCATGGGAACTTTGTTCTCACTACCCCTGTCATGGAAAGTGATGCTGTGCGTGTCAAACCTGAGGGATGCGAAAGCGATGCCGTTCGTCCTCTTGGACATTTTACTGGGTTTCGTTTTAAAGGGGAATGTCGACCTTCACGTTTACCTCCCTACGGATGTCATCCAGCCCTGAGCAAACTCCTGCCCATTTCACTCAACCCTCATCGAAACGAACCTGTGAAAAACGAATATTCGTTTCCTGTGCGTTCGTCGGAATACTGCGACTTTGAAAATCGTCTTCAATCGTTCAAAGGAAAATGGCCAAAGTATCTGGGAGGACCGACCCCCGAAGAATTAGCCAGAGCCGGATTTTTCTACTTGGGCGAAGGAGATAAAGTCAAGTGCTTCAGTTGTGGTGTGTCACTTCACCACTGGGAACCGCAAGATTCGGCCTACGTTGAACATGCTCGATGGTCACCGAATTGTCATTACTTACCCTTAGTGGGACCGAGACATTGAAGTAACTTCTTACCATAATCATTTGTTCATGGATACTTTACAAGAGAACATTCGTGCTTTGCCTGTGGAGTTGAGAGAACGCATTTACCGAGAGCTGGTCAAAATACAAGTGAAACGTAAAGAACAATTGCATCCGTTACGTCACTGGTGTTTGAACCACTGGTACCTGAAGGCTATACAAGGACTGATTCAATTGAAAGTGTTCCATTGGACAGACATTGATCAACGACCTCCTGGTTATAAAAAGGAATGGTTTGGTATTGACGATTTTATCTACTACATTGTAAACGTACTGCATCGAATTCCAGAGGAAGAGTTAACGAATTACCAACATCTTGAACACAATGTCAACTTGGTGAAAGAGGAAACTTCTGAACGAATTGTAATGTGTAGATTAGTGACTCAACGATTTAAATTCGACACTGAAGTGAAACCATGTTTGTGCAAAGAGTACATTTCTTGTGTCAGACCAAAGAGGATTTAGTATGACCTATTCATGGATACTTTGCTAGAGAACATTCGTGCTTTGCCTGTGGAGTTGAGAGAACGCATTTACCGAGAGCTGGTGAAAATACAAGTGAAACGTAAAGAACAATTGCATCCGATACGTCACCAGATCTTTAACCACTGGTACCTGAATGGTATAAGAGAACTGATTCGTCAGAAATTCTTTCAATGGTCAGACCTTGTTCAAAACTTTGAGGTCGCTAATGATCGACATGTTCATGATTATGGTTACTTCGAGATTCACCTACAGCAATACATTGAGGAAGACAAGTTAAAGGATTACCAACATATTTTACGTGGAATCTACTTAGAGGAAGAGGAAACACCTAAACGAACTTTGACGTTTCGGTTACAGTATGCAAGATTTAGATTCCCTACTGGAGAACGAAGATCTCTGGCTAGAAAGTACGTCTATTGCATCCGAAAAAAAGAGAATATAAAAACAGGCTGCCATGCCACGGTTTATGTCACATGTCATCCAACAGATTCCGTGGAAGGAACTCAATGACCATATTCAAACCGTGGATCATTACCATCAATTATTACAAGAACTATATCCATTCAATTTTGAACGACAATTTGTGTGTGTCTTAGTGACTTGTTTTCTGGGATTTCGTTTACCAGCCGATTCTTTGTGGACTCTTTACGATCAGTACTTACCACCTCCATGGCCTTAAATGGTCACGAAAAACTCCTTTTGTTCAAAGCCTTGCGTTTTCATCTGGATACTTCTCGACCTCAACAGGAAAAAAAGATTCGTCAACTTTTAGCTACCCAAGACGTGTATGACGATGTGTGTGTAGCTTGTGACTTACATCCCCATTGGACAGATGTTCGTGATTGGAAAAAAGGGGGTTTTGAAGCTTGGACCCAAGAAGTGGCCCAGTATGCACAAGAGTTGTTCAAGGAAAAAAGTTACTTTTCAACCTGTGTTAGTGACGGTGCCAGAAGAACCTGTCACCGAGAACAACCACTCGCTTCAGGACAGGACTGTCATGGACATGCCTGAAAGGTCATTCCGGGAGGACACTTGTGTGACAATACCTCATGTAGAGACTGTAAGAACATTACACACTGTCCCTAGGACATCTTGGTTACCCAAAACATGTTGTACAGACACTTGTTTATATTCCACTTTGATCGCTTTGCTGTGTTTTATATTCCTGTACATCACTATTTGGGTTGTATGTATTTTTCTCTTTCGTGTTCATATTTGAAACATTCAATAAACGTGTTCTGAAAAAGTATATAAACTCTTGTCTTGTTTGTTTTTTCGTGTCACAAGTGACATTTCTCATACCATGGCTACCTCTGCTGTCTCTGCTCCCTCTTCCTCTACTGTCAAAGTCATCGACGAACACTTAGATCGTGCCAGTTGGGAGGCTTTGTATCTTCGCCATCCCTTTAACATGCTCATTGCTGGACCTAGCGGTTCAGGCAAAACCGAATTCGTCAAACGTTTGATCGAACATAAACATCATTTGATCGATCGGCCCCCTCAACGGATCGTGTGGTGTTACAAAGAGTGGCAATCGGCGTACAGCCTCTTGCGTGAAAGTCAAGGCGATTCCATCGTGTTTGTGGAAGGCATTCCTAAAGAAGACGATGGCATCGTCTCTGACTCCCGTCTAACCCATTTGGTCATTTTCGACGACATGTTAGGAGAAGACGAAGAAGAAATTAAATTGTGGTTCACGCGCAAAGGGCATCACCGTAATGCCAGTGTCGTTTACATCACCCAAAATTTGTTTCAACAAAGTAAAGCCCATCGCACCATCAGTCTCAATGCGCATTACGTGGTCTTGTTTAAAAGCCCTCGAGATAAATCGCAAGTGCAAGTCTTAGCCAAACAGTTAGGAACGCCTTGGCTGACTCAGGCGTACGACGATGCCACTCAAACTCCACACGCCTATTTACTCGTCGATTTGAAACCTACGACCCCCGAGGATTTGCGATTTCGTACCCACTTGTTTCACCACTGGTGCCAAGACGGAGGGCCTGTCCTGTACACGTCTCCGTCCTCGACTTCATTTCACTCCTCCCATGAAAAAAATCTATAAAAACCTCAGACCCTTTTTCGTCTGTCTCACACAGTGTGAACATGACGTCCCTTCAGTCGCATCTTCCCGTCAAATTGATTCGTGCCTTGTATGGCATCAGTCGAGAAAAAGATCCACAAACACGAGCCCGTGTCTTAGAAGCTAGTCTCAAAGAAGTCTTACGATGGTTCACGGTGACGGCACGTCAATTACTCCAAGGAATCATTCAGATTCCTCATCAAACCCAACGCTTTTTCGATCGAAACAAAGTCGCTTTGGTCCAACTGGCTGATCCCCGCATCGACACTCAAACCAAAAAACAAATCATTTTGAAACCTGGAGGGAGCGGTACTCTAGGAGGGGTCATCATTCGCTCACTCTTAAGATGGGATCCTAATGCCCCCAAAGTTATCCCTAAGACAAAAGTCCAACGAAGCCCCAAGAAGAAAAAGAAAAAGACCAAGTCCCCAAGAAGAACTTCTCCAGTGGCGGGACCCTCCTCTTACCAGACACCACCACCATCACCCCGGAAAAAGAAAAGAAGCCCCAAGAAAAAGAAACAGAGAAAAAGTCCTCAAAAAAAGAAAAGTCCACAGAAGAAAACTAGTCGCAAGAGAGGCACTTCGGCCAGGACGCAACCTTACACTCGCAAGCCACGACCTGCCACAACGTCTCCGGCAGCCTCACGTTTGTCCACTTCTCCGTTGATGTCACCAGGAACTGAAGAGTACTTGGAGACGTTGATTACACCAAGAACTTCTCCGTTGATGACCCCCAAAAGAACTTCCCCAGTGGCAGGACCTTCCAATTTAGCGGCAGTGGCTGCTGCTCACAAAGTACCTTCTCCCAAAATCAAAGTTCAAGAAAGATCGGGCATGTTACAAAGTTTACTGGATTTGTCCAAGCAAGAACTGGCTCGATTTAGTCCGTTACGTACCCCTGCACGACGTGTCATGCCTGTCCTCAAACTGATAAAACGTAAAGACAATCAGTGGCGACGCGTTCCAGTATAAAAAAGACCTGTGACCGAGTAGGGTATCAGTGTTTTTAGGTGCTCCTAAAGACTCAAAGATGTCACCCTCCAGAAAACCCCAAGGAAAGAAAAGAAAAGGACTACCACCACGTTTAGCCAAACATGGGGACCTGTTATCTGTCCTGTCCAAAGCTTCTCCACCCCTACGAAAAAAACTCATTCAAACGGCCTCCAAAGAGGTCATCGATACCGTGTGCGAATGTTGTTTGAACGTTTTGAAAGGCACGATCCCTTTGTCCAAACACCAGAAACAATGCTTAGGCAAACATCGTCACGTTCTTCGGAAAATGGTTCAAAAGAAAATTCCCATTCGTCAAAAAAAGAAGATGTTGGTCCAACGTGGAGGCATTTTACCTCTCTTGTTAGGCCCCATACTGAAAGGAGTCTTGGGAACCATGTTGGGAGGACTGATGGGAGCAAGATAAAAAGGCCTTCAGAAGTCCCAAGATCTCAGAATTCACCCCTGACAACCCCATGGAAGGACGAAAACTAGCTTTAGTGCCTTACAAACGATGGATGGAATACCATCGGTGGCAAGAACAACGCACCCCGCATTTACCTCCCAATCCCAATTTGAGCGAGATGTCCCAGTTACAACACGAATTGCAGTCCTTGATGGATCGCCAAGATTTGTCCGAAACAGAAAAATCGCAAAAGTACGGTCAACTCTTGCAACGACTGCAACTCTTTCACCAGAAAGCTTTAGACGAAACAGCTCTACCCACTTTGAAAGATTTTAAGACCTTGATGAAAAGTCCAGCACCATCACCAGTACCAGTACCAGTACCACCAGTACCCGTGACCAAGACAGAAAAAGGAAAAGAAGAAGAAGAAGGATTTCAAACTCCACCAGAAAAAGTACGCAAGTTAACAACACCACCTACCTCCAGAATTGGATGGATTAAAAAGATGATGGCCACCCCTTCTTCCTCACAAGAGAAAAAGAAAGTGAAGACAGAAGTGAAAACAGAAGTGAAACAAGAACCGATATCCCCTGCTCAGACATCCTCCTCCTCTTCGACACCTATTGCCGGTCGCACACGCAAAGCCTTGCAATCCAAGAAAATACCCCAAGAGAAAAAGAGTAGCCTCTTCCAAGAGTGGGTGCCTTATTAAGACACCAATCCACACAAAAAATGGAAAAAGTCTTAGCTAGCATTTACTACGATCCCTCCCATCCTGCAGGTTACGCAGGAGTTCAAAAATTGTATCGTGCTGCCAAAACTCGACTGAAAAGTCTCCGTTTACCTCAAGTGCAACGATGGTTACAAGAACAAGCTACCTACACTTTACACAAACCCATTCGACGCAAGTTTGTCAGAAGTCGCACCCGAGTGGAAGGCATCGATCATCAATGGCAAGCCGATTTAGCCGATGTCTCTCATTTGGCCAGCTACAATCGTGGTTACAAATATTTGTTTTGTGTCATCGACGTCTTTTCCAAATTTGCCTGGGTCGTACCCTTGACTTCCAAATCCAGCAGCGAGTTAGTGCGAGCCCTGCAACGGGTGTTGAAACAAAGCGGTCGTCGCCCTCTTCGATGGCAAACGGACAAAGGCACCGAATTTCTGAACCAAGCTTTCCAAAAAGAATTAAAGAAACGTGACATTCATTTTTTTACCACCGAGAATCCCGAAACCAAAGCCAGCATCGTGGAACGTTTTCAACGCACTTTGAAAGAACGCATGTGGAAATATTTTACGCATCACCACACTCTGAAGTACATCGACATCTTACCGCACCTGGTGCAAGCGTACAACCAATCTTACCATCGAAGCATCGGACGTGCCCCGCAAGACGTGACTCCCGACAACGAAGTGCTGGTGTTCGAGCGCCTGTTCGGTACGTCCCCGACGAGGGCTGTCCCCAAGAAAAGTGGAGAGTTGACCGTAGGAGATTGGGTGCGCATTGGCAAAACCAAACGCACTTTCGACAAAGGTTACTTACCTAACTGGACGACCGAATTGTTTCGCGTCACTGGACGAGTGCATGGCCGTCATCCTGCCGTCTATAAATTGGAAGACATGAACGGAGAAGTACTCAAAGGAACGTTTTATTTGCCCGAGTTACAACGTGTCACCAAAAAAGAAGACGACGTGTACGACATCGAAAGCATTCTCGAACGCAGAACCCGTAAAGTGGGCAAACGACGTGTCAAAGAAGTCAAAGTACGTTGGAAAGGATATCCACCCAGTTTCGATTCTTGGATCGACGCTTCGCAAGTCATCGACTATAAAAAGAAGAAGTGACCATCATGCCCTTTCACACAGCAGCAGACGCAGCTACGTCGACCAGTCCTTCTTCCCCTAGTTCTTCTGTGCAAGATTTACAAAAACAACCCTTGTGGGTGTGGTGTGGAGAACGTGTGCCTAAAACGCAAATCGTCTTTTTCTGCCAAATCTTCGTGGTGTATTGTGTCATCGGGGCAGCCATCGCCAATTTGAGTTTGCAACAAGGAGACAAACAATTGTGGACCATTTTATTGAGCAGTTGCATCGGTTACCTGCTTCCCAACCCCTCCCTGAAATTCTCCTCGAACGGGAACGTTGTGTCCAGTGCCAGTGCCAGTCACCACTCCAACAACCACAACCAGAACCCCATTTTGGGCGGAGACACACCTCTGACATCCACTAATATTCCCTCGGACAGCCACAGAACTCTGGAATTATGAGTCACCAAAACCAATTTTACTTAACCTTACCCAGTGACAGTTCCATGGAGGTGTTTCCCAATAACACGTTGTGCTGTTACACAGCCAAATTACCTCAGGTCATCCCCTTAGATCACGAAGCCCATTGGGAAGTGGCTTTGGTAGAAATGATTCACCCGACCCAAGTCCTCAATGTCATTGACGATCAAAGTAAATTTACGGTGGAAGTTTATGACGAACCATTGCAAAAGTGGATGAATGAGAATAACAAATATCCCCATAAAAAACAAAACAAATTCAATCCAAAGTGGACTGACTATGAGTTGTTCATTCACTCAGGCTATTATTTTAGTGGTCAACATTTGGTCAGCGCCATAGCCTCCAAGTTTAATGGCGTGTTTGGGGAAGCTTTTAAGACTTTCAAGTCCAAAGCTGTCACCCTGGAATACCACAAAACAGCTCGTCGCTTCCTGATGAAATTTCCTGAGGGGGAAAAAATCATGGGTTTCTATTTTAATGATGAATTGTTTGACATGTTGGGTGGTGACATAAAGATGAGGAAGAAAGTAGAACAAACACCACTACCCCAAAAAGCCGTCATTTACGACAACGATACTTTTGTCAAGTATTTTCGTACCCCGGTAGAACTGAACCAAGGACTGAATTTGATCTTTGTGTATTCCGATGTGGTGGAATACAACGTGGTGGGACACACCTCCGTGCCGTTACTGCGTGTCATTCCTTTCAAAGTGGACTCTGCCACAATCGCTGACGAAGAAGGTGGAAACACTTACCACGTCCACCGCGAATTTGTCCATCCTCACTATTTGCCGGTCAGCAAGTCGTATTTGGACACGGTCAACATTACTATAAAAGGAGATTTGGGACAAAATATTCCATTCACCAAAGGAAAAGTCACGGTGAAACTCCATTTTCGAAAACGGTTCTTTCACGACTCGTAAGTAAGTAAGTCATGTATCCAGTGTACCAAGGGGTGGCTCGACAGCGAGGACACGGTTTAGGAGACATGTTAAAATCGGCCTTTCGTTCGGTGGCTCCAGTCTTGAAACCGATGGTGACACGAGGATTGCACGCCTTGAAAGATGCGGCACTGACACAAGGCAAAGAATTTCTCCAAAATGTCATCATCGACAAACAAAACCCTAAAGAAGCCTTCATGAGGGCAGGCAAAAATGTCTTGCTGCAAACGGGCAAAGACATTTTAGGCCGACGAGACACACCTATAAATGCCCTGCACGCTACCGAGTCAAGCATTCAGCAAGGACAAGGCAGAAAGAGACGACGAAGAAGAAAACACCCTTTCACCAGACTTCAAGCGAGAAAGGCCAAGAAAAGAAGAACCGTTCGAGACTTAGACGTTTTCGATTATTGAAACACAAAACAAAATGATGCACCGAGAGTCTTGCGCCTGTTCCAAGACGGAACTGGATCTGTTTGCCATGCCCCCCACCATGATGACGATGCAAGAATCCCAATGGGTGGAATTTCTTCCTATCTCCTCTTTGACCGATTCCGCTCCCATCGAGTTTGAAATCAAAGGGCAACCCGAAGATTACATCGATCTGAATAGCAGTTACCTGTACTTGAAAGTCAAAGTAACCGAAGCGAACAACGATGCCATAGACAATGCTGATGCAGTAGCTCCCGTCAACAATTTCATGCATTCCTTGTTCAGCGAAGTGGACTTGTACTTGAATAACAAACTGGTCAGCAGCAGCATGGATACTTACCCTTATCGAGCGTACCTGGAAAATCTCTTGACGTATGGAATAAACGCCAAGAATACTCATCTAGATGCTTGCGTGGTATGGAAACCTGACCCAGTAAATAAGTTCAACGCTATTGTACTTGCTGCGGATGCTGCACATTCAAAGGGATTTGTAGACCGACGAGCGAAAATTGCTGGAAGTCGTAGTTTAGAACTGATGGATCGCTTGCATTTGGACATGTGGTTGCAAGAAAAGTATTTGCTGAACGGGGTGGATGTCCGCCTGAGACTGAATCGCAGCAGTGCCGCTTTCCATTTGATGGCTGCTAATGATGCCACTTATAAAACCAAAATCCTAGAAGCCAGACTCTACGTGCGTCGTGTGGAAGTGTTACCTAAAGTAGGTAACGATATCAGTCAGACGTTGAGCAGAACGACGGCCAAGTATCCGATCCGACGCGTGGAAGTGAAAACGTTCACCATTCCTGCTGGACATCAATCCATGATCCAAGATCATCTGTTCCAAGGACAGTTACCCAAACGTTTGATTGTTGGTATCGTCAAGAATTCAGCCTTCAACGGAGCCTACCACGAAAATGCTTTCCTCTTTAATCATTACAATGTGTCCAAGATTGAAGTCAGTCGCGACGGCAAGACCTTGTGTACCCGGCCTTTAGAACCTAAATTTGGTGACGGGAATTATTTGAGGTCGTACTTGTCCCTGTACGAAGCTACCGGACAGTTAGGAACCAACACCAGTCACGGCATTACGTACGAAGATTATGCAGGAGGCTACGCTTTGTGGGCTTTCGATTTCACTCCAGACCAAGGCAGCGACGAGGGACATTTCCACCCTATAAAATCAGGCCAGATTCGTGTGGAACTTCAGTTTGCACATCCAGCTCCAGATCACACAGTGAACGTCATCCTGTATGCAGAATTTGACAATACCATAGAAATCAACAGTTTGAGAGAAGTCATTCTAGATTACTAGAAGTCATGGAAGACTGTTATCCCTCTTTACCTAGTGAAGAAACTTTGGAGATGAAATGTGAGGAAACTGTGGAAGAAGAAGTGATCATGATGAAGTCGAGATGGCCAGAACAAGAAGCCCATTTAGTCTCCTGTTTTGCCAAACACTTGGTCGACAAAATGACGGAATTGATCAAGAAAAATTGCTATGGATGTCAAAACGATCATCCCAGTCAAATTCAACACGATAAATGCCTAATGTTAAGTCAAGAAGAAAAATTGGACGAGTATCTGGACGAAGCTTGGAGTCTCATCTCGAACGAAGACGTGTTGCACCAGTGGTATAAAGACTTGCGTGAACATTCTTGTCCACCATTAACCACTCAAGAGATCCATCGTATCGAAGCTCTCCTGAATCAGAGTGAAGAAACAGAACGAATAACCGTTTATTCGTCAGACATTTTCAAGCAAAAAGTCAGGATCGAATTGACAACTTATTATTACCTGTGAAGAAGAAGAAAAAAAAACACAAAACAATGGATACCTGGGAACTTTATTACCTTTTGAACCACAGTTCGTACACTGCTTCTTGGAATCCCGTCGTCTGTGCTAAAGATGAACTCCCTCATCGCAAACCTAAAGACCATCAAGCTTACGTGATCAACACGGACGACAGTCATCTCCCAGGAACCCACTGGGTATCCGTTTACTTTCCTCAAGAAGGATGTGTGGAATATTTCGATTCGTACGGATTGCCCCCTTTGGAAGACGATATCATCGACTTTATGAGAAGAAATGCTCAAACCACCCGATTCAATAACGTGAAATTACAAGGCACAGATTCCTTGGTGTGTGGACAATATTGTGTGTATTTTCTGCATCATCGCAGCCTGGGCTATTCCTTAGAACATTTAGTGACTCATTTTGATCCTCGTTCTTCTGCTAGAAACGATGTGAAAGTAGATCGATGGTTTTGCGACCAGTATGCTTATCTTTTGTCTCAAGCTAGGAAACGTAGTGTCCATCAATGGCCTAATGATTTCCAACAGTGGAAATCACAATTTCATTCACAACGTTGTCAGCCTTGTTTAAAGTAGATTGTATTTGAAGAAAAGAATGTTAGTGATTTGAAAAAAATTGTTTGATGTTATCATGTTGAATTAATGTTAAAAATGTTGTTGTTTAGTGTTAAGTGATTTTTTGAATAAAAAATGTTGTGTTTTGAAAAAAATGCCTTTGTGGTTTGTTTAGCTATAAGAATGTTGGATTGATGCTCTTTCATTTCTTACTATCCCTCTCATGAACGTTGCGGCTCGAAAACCGTGTGGGGATGTTTTCCTTCACGTCCGCGCTTTCACTTTAAGAACCGGGTTGTTCCCAGTCTAGCCATCCATTGTCGACTCATCCTCCTAAGAAGATGTGCTCCAAACTAGCTAAGCTCAACGAAGCCTACGTGAATCTGCATAGGGTCAGACACAGTCTGATACCGAAGCCAGAAGAAATAGAGAATGTGAGAATGTTAAAAATCACTGAAGACCTGATAGAAGAGCTCTTCAGAGAAGAAATGAACAAGGAGAAAGAAGAATGGACAGAGAAGTACAGACTTCAGAGACAGCAGCAACAGCAACAACAGCAACAGCGGCAACAGCAGCAACCTGAAGCTGACAGAGGCTTTGTCGATTGTCGTATCGACACCAAAGAATTCTTCTTCTCTTTCCGAAGAAGCAGACCTATCGCCAGAAAGTCTATCCTCAGAGGACATCGCATTCTTAGAAACTAAAAAAGAATGCCATAGCAAAACAAAAAAACAGCCCTTTTCAGGGCTACCCCAATACTCTAGAAAAGAAGTAACGATAGATTTGCCAATGTATGAAGGTAGAGTAGTGTGAAAATAAACACTAACTCTTTATTAAAAAATGTGAGGGCATGTGTTTGTGTGATTGTGTTTGTAAGTGATAAAGTAGGTTGGTGTGGATAGTAGATTAAAATGATGTTTGTTTTTTTTTGGGCTGCTTGAGGTGTATATTTGGGGTTAGATTGGATTGCTTTGAGTATGTGGATAGTCTATTGAAGTGATTAATAAAAATTTTACAATAGTGATGGGTAGCATAAAAAAGTGAGCGAGTGTTTCTTTTAGGTCCGCGCGTTGTTGGTGTTTTTTTTGGTCATGATCTAGGTAAGATGAATTTTATGTTTTTAGGGGGATGTTTTCCTTCACGTCCGCGCTTTCAGTATAAATTGAAACTCGTTCGGCAGTCCAGCTACCCTTGTTGATTGATCAACACAGCCAGAAGAATGACTAGCAGAATAGTGAAACTGTTAGAACTCCAGATGCACCTGGAATATGCCAGGCGGATAGTAAACGAACTATCAGCGGAGGCTATCGTAGAAGAAGCAAGAATAAAGAAGGAAGAAGAGGAGAGAAGACAGAGGGAAGAGGAGGAAAAGAAAAGAGAAGAGATGATGTCGTTTAATATTCCTGAAACAGAGGATTGGGGTGTTGAAGCGAATCATCCTCCCTCTGCGCTCCCCAGAAGAAAGGTGAAAGAAGACTGGGGAAGAAGATGCGTGTGCGGTGCCAGGCCAGGAAGGTGCAACCATTAGATAGGTGCATCTGGAGTTTAAAAAAAACAGCCCTTTTCAGGGCTACCCAATAATCTAGAAAAGAAATAACTATTAATTTGCCAATGTGTAGGTAGAGTAGTGTGAAAATAAACACTAACTCTTTATTAATAGTGGAAGTGTATGTGTTTGTAAGAGCTAAGGTATGTTTGTGTGAATAGTAGATTATGGGTTTTTTAGCAAATGTGGAGAGTATAGTTAGGGTTATATTATATGAAATGAGAAAGTAGGGGGATGTTTTCCTTCACGTCCGCGCGATGTTGGGTCATCATCTAGGTAAGATCCATTTTATGTTTTAGGGGGATGTTTTCCTTCACGTTCGCGCTTTTCGTATAAGAACCCACAGTATTCGTTGTTCAAACCATTCTGCAAAGAATACAAAGAAGATGGCGTCAAACCACCTTAACAAAATGGAAAAATTGCAAAACGTCATGGACAATTTAGGAATGTTTGAGCAAATGTTGGTTAACCTAAACGAGGATCACTACTCATATAGTCCCCATAGAGTGAAGATGGAGATAAACAATTTACGAAAAATGAAGGTAATCATTAGTGATCTGTTGAAAGAAATAAAGGAGGAAAAGGAGGATGAAGAGGAAAGGATAAGGATGAGAGAATGGAATGAAAAAATTGAAAAAGAAGAAGAAAATGAAAAGAGGAAGAAAGAAGAGGAGGAAGAGAAGAAGAAAGAAGAGGAGAAGAAAAAAAAGAAAGAGAAGAAGAGTGTAGGAGATAAAATAAGAACTTGGTGGAGGAAAAGAAGAAATTAGAAGAAGAAGAAGAAAACCCAAAGGCCCTTTTCAGGGCCAGCCATATTTCTCGAAAAGAGATAGTCTTTCCATTGCCTACCCCTTTTTTTAAAAAAAAAATCCCATGTTAAATTCCCCTTGTACGTAAAGTGTCCCACGATTTATTCCCATGTTAAATTCCCCTTGTACGTATAGTATCCCACGATTTATTCCCATGTTAAATTCCCCTTGTACGTATAGTATCCCACGATTTATTCCCATGTTAAATTCCCCTTGTACGTATAGTATCCCACGATTTTATTCCCATGTTAATTCCCCTTGTACGTAAAGTGTCCCACGATTTTTCTCCATGTTAAATTTCCATTGTACGTAAAGTGTCCCAAGGGTGTTTTTAATGCTAATTCCCATTGTACGTAAAGTGTCCCCATATACTACTTACATACATGTTAATATTTTCTATGTGCAACTGATTGACAAAAATGATGGATAGAAACAAGTCTGTTCAGTATAACAGGTTACTATTGTATCACTTTCATTTCAAACGAGAATTTGGAGACCTCATTTCACTTGTTTGTTTTTTTGGATCTACTTACAGTTAGTTCAAGATAAATTAATTCCGGATGAAAGTGAGTTGTCTCCATTACAAACGAGGTTAATTGATAGGTACAAAACAGACGGTACCAAAATTTGTTCCGTACTTTAAAAATACATCTCATTCAGAAATCCGAAATATATGGACGGATAGAATTATGTCTGGACAATAACTTTGGATGAAACCTTATATTGAACGGAACGTATGTCTGAGACAATAAGATATAACTGATTTCGAAAAGAAAATTCTTCAAACTAATCCGTTCGGGTCGTAAAATATCAGGAACGAATAATATAAATATTATAACTAGATGAAAATACATTTACTAAATGCCAGGAAGATCTAAAATGTTCCTGGAGACCAATTATTAACGCTGAATTTGTGTCATTTATTCTTTAAAGAAACAAACAAACAAACGAGACAAAATGACTGAACCGATTTATGATGGCCTTACAGCGTTAGATTTATCCATATAGTTGATGTATAAATTCCACAATAAATTGTTGAAAACATATGTGGTGATAAACTGAGATTGTGAATTACTGATAGGAATATTTATGCATTTGTGTCGAGACACAAAATGTTTAGAATGAGATGAAGTATAACGTTGAGTTATATTACGCAAGTCACTATTCAACGAACAACATATCTGGTTTACTAAACACAAGATAGAAGTTCCTGGACTTTTCAAAAATGTGTTATACTGTGTTAAGATTATTAACCTTTTGGGTTAGGGTAAAGACCTTGTCGGGTTAAGGTCAAAGCAGTTGATTAAAAACAAAGGCGAAAAGTGTTTGCTAACGAATACCTCTAAAAATTGCGTGACCATAAAGAGTTTTGTAATTCGAAATGTACAAAGATTGCTTATATAATAAATTAACAATTAATTACAAAGATATTAATTTTCTACGTTCTACATATATGTGATGCGCAATATTACATTAAAAATGTGGCATTGTCTCTTTATGAGTACAAGCGTGTTTGGGTGACAATATAAAAAAATGACCTTACGGACATGCAAGCATGTCGTTGAATTACATGCGAACCTCGTCTTCGGTGATGAAGGAGAAAGCACTCGATAGCCAAAGGGATATGCAAGCCTCATTAAAATTGTCTCCTTCAGTCCTTTTCAAAGTATGTAAAGTGTTTCATTTTATTTCATCCAAAACGAACATATTTTTGAAAAAGAACTTTCATTGAGTTTGTTCATTTGCTGTCACAGCTTACTAAAATCCTAACACTCTAAAGTCTTTGATTACATAGTTGCACTTTTGTACTGTTGTACATAATACTATTTCGTATGTCTTCCATTAAATCGTGTCTAGTTTGGTGGGTTGCTTACTTCTTACGTCGTCGACATTGCCACAGTCATACAGTCATCTAAGACAATTAAAGATTACTGGTAAATACTATTGCTCTTATTATCAACAGGCTATATCACCTTCTCATTTTCATTTGTGTGTGTGAGTATGATTAGACCTTTAACGTAGCTTCAATAATATTGGTCATATCATTTCTGAATAACCACCTTATTTTTGCAAGTACAGATAAGTCGGACAGAGAAACATGACTTAGTCGAAAGGTTTTTCTTTTCTTTTCATTCGGGTTCGGTGCAAATATAGTCTTTACAGTCAATCACTCTATCGATTATCATCCTGTGAAACTCTGGAGATTGTATTTAATCAATTGCATTGTTTACCTGTGTATGTGGTTTTGATTTTCAAGGTAGCTTTAACAATTGTTCAGTTATATTTCTACGACATCTGCGATGTGGCAGTTTATAGTGATGTATAGTACTGTGGCATCATTCCGCAGTCATGCTATCATAAGGTCCCTCCAAATCACGTTATTCTAATACCAGGCCAACCAGTCCTAATACTAACCTCTTAATGCTGAGCGCCAACTGAGGCAGATGCTTGTACCACGTTTGTTATCTTTGGTATGACCTGTCGCAAAGGACACAAAATAGAGGTACAATTTATTTTCCAAATTTATTCCATGCGCACAACGCGGTGGGTGTAGTTTTGGTACAAATATATTTTTGCATTACCTGCCTCTAGTTATAACTTTATCAATTTATCTTTTGATTTGCCTTGTTCGACATTTATCCCAAACATATTTAATCACAAATCTGTATGTGTCATGAAGATATCATAGCTAATCGACTTCAAATTCGATTGCTTTTATAAGATATCGTGATGTCTTTCAGAAGTACTTTACCCTATTATTCACAATGCATTGTTAGCATCTTCCCTTTAATATAAAATGATATCAAGAAACTATTTGATACAATAAATACATTTAGACTTACCTTTAGAATTGCTGTCTGTAAAGTTTGTTCCGGTTTAATACTGTTAGGTGTGTACGTGATGCAATCATATGTTCGATTGACTTATTCGATTCCATTTTATTTCCATTCTTATTAGGAATTATTTCTTCAAGATAGGTTGACATCTTTACTGTTCATCACATGCACCAGTATAGGAGGTTTCAGTGAAACTTGAAAGCAACATGTACATCAACACACATCACAAGTGCATTATATATGTACACACACACACATTTTATTTCATCAATATAATGTTGGTAGAAGTCATTCGGCTTTGTCTGTCCATGTTTTCTAGGTGAGTAGATGCACATAAAACATAATGCTGTTTTCGTTTTGTGTTGAGTTTAAAGCCATTTTTCAACACATAGGATATACATGACAACGATAAAAACTGGTGGAGGAAGAGCCCGGAAAAAACACCGGTTAGAACACCAGACCCACGGAAAGCACTGGTAAGCTTTCTCACATGCCCACATTGGTCGCGCCTGAGAAACGAACCCAGGTGAGATGTTGGTGATCGGTAAAGACAAGCGCTTCAGACGACTCACATACCCGGGACCCCCCGAACAAATTAATCTTTTAGGTTATTAAAATCTGCGATACCAAAAGTTTTATCTCAGTATTTCATACAAACAATCTAGCGTCCTTGCTGTTTTCATTGAACTCTACAATTTATTTTTGACAACATTAATGACATTTCACGCCTATTCATTTTGTAATCGACTCTATTAAGATCAAATACTTTGAGTAGGTTTCTGCTTCCAGCAATTTACCTAGGTATAACAAATTTTGATACTGTTACGCTGTTTTCAAATAGTATCATATTAACTCGTTTTTTTTACTTTTGACTCCACTAA